>SJYX01020621.1:58413-68994 GCA_006410675.1 Oreotragus oreotragus | reverse complement strand
AAGAATTGATGTTTTTGAACTGTGGTGTTGGAGAAGACTCTTGAGAGTCCCTTGGACTGCAAGGAGATCCAACCAGTCCATCCTAAAGGAGATCAGTCCTGGGTGTTCATTAGAAGTATTGATGTTGAAACTGAAACTCCAATATTTTGGCTACCTTATGCGAAAAGTTGAAAATTGGAAAAAACCCTGAAGTTGGGAGGGATTGGGGGCAGGAGGAGAAGGGGATGACAGAGGATGAGATGGCTGGATGGCATCACGGACTCGATGGACACGAGTCTGAGTGAACTCCAGGAGTTGGTGATGGACAGGAAGGCCTGTAGCGCTGCTTTCCATGGGGTCGAAATGAGTCAGACATGAATGAGTGACTGAACTGAACTGAATGCACATATGCATTTTCCTTGGATATAAATCCATAGAAATGCACTTTTAGTAAAAGTGTTGAGTTAATATGTAACTAAGTTCCTGTTTACACTACACCCATATTTTTCTAGACTCTTTTCTGACCTTTAATGTCAATGTTCATTTTCCTTTCTAGACCAGTACCTACTTTCCACCCTAGTATGTTAGTTGCACAGGCTTTCCTCTTTGCTATCCTTATTTAAAACTAATTTTCCTAAATTCCTTTTATAATTAAATCAATCCCAGTAATGCTTACTCAAGTTACTTACTGTAAATCTCCTATTTTATTTGGGATTATATGCCATACTTTAATGTTTCTGTTTTTTTTCTAATTACGTAGTATGTGCATATACAATTGGTACACCAAAGACATTGGATAAATGCCTGTTGAATGAATGAGTTTGTCTTCCAAACTAAATTATAAGCATATGGTCAGAGAAAAATAAATATTGTTAGAATAAAATATATAATAATAATAAGTGAATGGATTGAGTGTGTGGCAGGGCTGTTGGAGAGAGGGCATAAAAATTCAGAAAGACCGGTGTGCTTGTGTCTTGTTAACAGCACTTTAAATTTTTAAATGACAGTTTTCACCTAGAAAGAGCATCAAACGCTGCTGCTGCTGCTGCTGCTGCAAAGTCGCTTCAGTCGTGTCCGACTCCGTGGTGATCCCAGAGATGGCAGCCCACCAAGCTTTCCAGTCCCTGGGATTCTCCAGGCAAGAACACTGGAGTGGGTTGCCATTTACTTCGCCAATGCATGAAAGTGAATTTAGAAAAGACAGAGGAACCAGCTGTCTCTTATACACATCTCCATACTTTAATGTTTCTGTTTTTTTTCTAATTACGTAGTATGTGCATATACAATTGGTACACCAAAGACATTGGATAAATGCCTGTTGAATGAATGAGTTTGTCTTCCAAACTAAATTATAAGCATATGGTCAGAGAAAAATAAATATTGTTAGAATAAAATATATAATAATAATAAGTGAATGGATTGAGTGTGTGGCAGGGCTGTTGGAGAGAGGGCATAAAAATTCAGAAAGACCGGTGTGCTTGTGTCTTGTTAACAGCACTTTAAATTTTTAAATGACAGTTTTCACCTAGAAAGAGCATCAAACGCTGCTGCTGCTGCTGCTGCTGCAAAGTCGCTTCAGTCGTGTCCGACTCCGTGGTGATCCCAGAGATGGCAGCCCACCAAGCTTTCCAGTCCCTGGGATTCTCCAGGCAAGAACACTGGAGTGGGTTGCCATTTACTTCGCCAATGCATGAAAGTGAAATGTGGAAATGAAGTCGCTCAGTCATGTCTGACTCTCAGTGACCCCATGGACTGCAGCCTACCAAGCTCCTCTGCCCATGGGATTTTCCAGGCAAGAGTACTGGAGAGGGGTGCCATTGCCTTGTCTGGCATCAAATCTTAGCATAGTATAATTCATTTTCAAGTTACTTAGATGAAGAAACAGCCCATAAAACCTGTTTCATTTTTATCCTTAGATTAGTATCATTTTAAATGTTACCTCCTGGTTCAATGTTCTCAATTTTCTGGTGACCTTTATTTCTAATTTATTAGAACTTTTTTCTTGTTTCCCTGCATCTTTACAGGATTTATATTCCAGAATCAATCATTTATTTCTCATCTCTGAAGTTTGATCATGTTAATATTAAGCCTGAAAATTAAACTTTAGATATCTAACTATATGTCAATATTCATTTTTGTTTCTAAATATAAATGATTATTTTAGTCAGCTTGCTGCTGCTGCTAAGTCGCTTCAGTTGTGTCCGACTCTGTGCGACCCCATAGACAGCAGCCCATCAGGCTCCACTGTCCCTGGGATTCTCCAGGCAAGAACACTGGAGTGGGTTGCCATTTCCTTCTCCATTAGTCAGCTTGGGCTGCTATAATAAAATTTCATTCACTGGGTGCTTTCAAACCAGACATTTGTTTCTCTCATGTCTGGAGGCTGTGAAGTCCAAGATCAAGATGCCAGCATATTCATTTTCTGATTGTATCCCTCCTTTTTTAATTGAACTCCTCATTGCAGTCCTGGTTTATTCTTGTATAAGGACACTAATCCTATCACCAACCCAATGACCTCATTTAAATCCAACAAACTTTGAAAGGTTTTACCTTTTAATAGCATCACGTTGGGAGTAAAGATTCAGGATATGAATTTTGGGAGGACAGGATCATCTAGTTCTTAACAATGATTTAGATCAATTTACAGGGAAAAAAAATGCTGCTGCTGCTAAGTCGCTTCAGTTGTGTCCGACTCTGTGCGACCCCATAGACAGCAGCCCATCAGGCTCCACTGTCCCTGGGATTCTCCAGGCAAGAACACTGGAGTGGGTTGCCATTTCCTTCTCCATTAGTCAGCTTGGGCTGCTATAATAAAATTTCATTCACTGGGTGCTTTCAAACCAGACATTTGTTTCTCTCATGTCTGGAGGCTGTGAAGTCCAAGATCAAGATGCCAGGATATTCATTTTCTGATTGTATCCCTCCTTTTTTAATTGAACTCCTCATTGCAGTCCTGGTTTATTCTTGTATAAGGACACTAATCCTATCACCAACCCAATGACCTCATTTAAATCCAACAAACTTTGAAAGGTTTTACCTTTTAATAACATCACGTTGGGAGTAAAGATTCAGGATATGAATTTTGGGAGGACAGGATCATCTAGTTCTTAACAATGATTTAGATCAATTTACAGGGAAAAAAAACTATCGTGTGGGAGAATTGTTGTTGTGTTAGTCACTCAGTCACGTCTGACTCTTTGTGACCCCATGGACTATAGCTCAGCAGGCTCCTCTGTCCATGGAATTATCCAGGCAAGAATACTGAAGTGGGTTGCCATTTCCTTCTCCAAGTGGAAGAATAACTAAATATATAAAGGGAAGTTGAATGTTTAAAGGGTAGGATATAGTTCTAAAAATATCACTGTTAGCTCAGGCAAAGCAGCAGCTCAGGCATCAATGAGCTTCTGGAGCTCTAACATATCTATAAGTGTAAAGAGGTGAGTCAAAGTACCTCAACACTACTTTGCAACAACAGCAATAATGAATCTTTATTTCCTCCTAAGAGTTTGAATAAAAACCCTTTTCTAAAAATCTGATGCTACACTAATTTTACTGGTTAGCAGGTGGCTTTCATCTCACTGGACAGGTGTTCCCTGTTGGCCATCCTGGGGGGTGGGGGGAGCTTGAAGGACAACAAAATCTTCTCTTACCTTTCTCTTTGTTTCAAAACTGAATGTGAGAGTGTCAAAGTGCAGTCTTTTAAAGCTGCTGCTTGAGAATCTGATCTTGATCAGAAGTGTTGATGTATGTGATAAAAGTGAGTCATAGACACCTAAAGGAATGTGAAAATGTGAACAAAAGGTAAGAATATTTCTGTTGTACTTATGACAGTGGAAGCATAAGATAATTTATTTGAAAGTTACTTTTGGGTCTGCTCATGTCACTAGGCAATGCATCTTTCCAATACTGGGTATAAACAAAGCACTCAGTTTTGTCAGTTGTTATTTCCAAATGAATGAATAAAGACAATTGCACAAGGTACTATTTTGAGTAATAATAAAATATATGTGCACACAACCTGTGCATATTGTTTGATAGGAAAAGTGGATATTAAATTGAACATTGTTAGGCAAAGACTGGATATGTAAATTGCTCTACTAGAGCATAACAAGAACACACAAATATCTTCTATTTTAGGCTAAACATCATATTGCTTTCTGGTATAATAGTCAAATGTCCTAAATCCTTTTTAATAATATCATCCTGAAAACACTGTGTTTCTTACATTTAATAATGTCAAGAATTTTCACTCTAGGGTTTACATTTGATTTTGCTACATAATAGACAATTCCTAAGGCAATCTGTAATTCTAATCCATTAGTCTAATGGATTGCATTGCTGTGAATCATGGGTATGTCATTTTTTGATAATAAAGTCTAGTAAGACATAGAATATAAAGATAAATAAACTAAAAAGTTACTGTATACCTCACATAAATGATTCTCTTTAAATAAAAATTTATACATTTTCCTCCAAAAAATTTTATTAATTATACATACAAATTGAATTTTCAAAATATTTACTTCTAATATAATACATATAAAATATTCAAAAATTCACTAGAGTGATGGATTTTGTTCTAAAAGTCATCTGTTATCACTATTTTTATTTCCTTCCTTTTAATTTCTAGTTTTATAAATCTATTATAATGACTTGCCTTCACTTATTTATTTCTCCATTTTTTTTTATAGATTTTATTTCCCAAAGCACATTATGCTATCAAATTTTTCAAGTTTTCTCAGTAGAGCCCACCCACTCATAGGTAGATTGATAACTGACATTACAACAGTACTGCTAGAGTTGATGAGTTTTCTGAGTCCTCAGTATCATTTCAAGGAAAACAAATGCATTTTCCCTAAATACATTTCCTGGAGATAAAAAGGGTGATTTTACATGTTTTGCATCACATCTGCTTTTTTGTGATCTGAAAACTGAAATTCTCTCCCTTCATTGAAGAATGAAGAGGAAATATAAAGTACAAAATCTTTAGCCTTCAATGAACTATTCCATTAAGAAAAAAACTCAAGTGCAGGGAACTCTACTCAGTACTCTGTAATGGTCTATATGGGAAAAGAATCTAAAAAAGAGTGGTTATATGGATAACTTGGAGAAGAAAATAGCAACTCACTCCAGTGTTCTTGCCTGGAGAATTCCATGAAGCCTGGCAGGCTACAGACTACGTGTTTGTAAAGAGTTGCTCACTACTAAGCAACTATCACTCACTTACTCTTATGGATAACTGATTCACTTTGCTGTATAGCAGAAGCAAATGCAACACTGTAAATCAACTATACTCCAATAAAAAGTATTGTTTTAAAAGAGCTCAAATAAATATTAAATATTAGATTCACTTATTGATGAATGAAATGAATGAATGAATGAAAATGATCTCCTTAAAAATAAATTTTCTTCCTCCCTTCTATAATACTTGTTTTTATTGATCAGTCATTAAGTCATGTCCCATTTTTTACAACCCCATGGATGGTAGCATACCTGGTTCCTCTGTTCATGGAATTTTCCAAGCAAGAATACTGGAGTGGATTGCCATTTCCTTTTCTGGGGATCTTCCTGGACCAAGGATCAAACCTGTGCCTCCTACATTGGTAGGTGGATTCTTTACTGTTGAGCCAATACTTAGCCTCTCTAATTGAAGTTAAACTTTATTGCATAATAACCGATAGGGCCTTTATTTTCTTCATACTTATTAAATTGTATATGTTATTTTCGGTGTTTAGGTTTTTATTCTAAAAAGATACATATCAATTTCAGTCAATATCAATATACATTTGCATTGTTTGTGGAGAAGAATCCTAAAAGACTGATGCTGTGAAGGTGTTGCACTCAATATGCCAACAAATTTGGAAAACTCAGCAGTGACCACAGGACTGGAAAAGGTCAGTTTTCATTCCAATCCCCAAAAAAGGCAATGCCAAAGAATGCTCAAACTACTGCACAATTGCACTCATCTCACATGCTAGTAAAGTGACGCTTAAAATTCTCCAAGACAGGCTTCAGCAATATGTGAACTGTGAACTTCCAGATGTTAAGCTGGTTTTAAAAAAGACAGAGGAACCAGAGATCAAATTGCAAACATCCACTGGATCATCAAAAAAGCAAGAGAGTTCCAGAAAAACATCTATATCTGCTTTATTGACAATGCCAAAGTCTTTGACTGTGTGGAGCACAATAAACTGTGGAAAATTCTGAAAGAGATGGGGATGTCAGGCTACCTGACCTGCTTCTTGAGAAACCCGTATGCAGGTCAGAAAACAGCAGTTAGAATTAGACATGGAACAACAGACTTTCAAATGAGGAAAGGAGTACGTCAAGGCTGTATATTGTCACCTTACTTATTTAACTTTTATGAAGAGTACATCATGAGAAACAATGGGCTGGAAGAAGCACAAGCTGGAATCAAGATTGCAGAGAGAAATATGAATAACCTCAGATATGCAGATGACACCACCCTTATGGCAGAAAGTGANCGAACTTCCAGATGTTAAGCTGGTTTTAAAAAAGACAGAGGAACCAGAGATCAAATTGCCAACATACACTGGATCATCAAAAAAGCAAGAGAGTTCCAGAAAAACATCTATATCTGCTTTATTGACAATGCCAAAGTCTTTGACTGTGTGGAGCACAATAAACTGTGGAAAATTCTGAAAGAGATGGGGATGTCAGGCTACCTGACCTGCTTCTTGAGAAACCCGTATGCAGGTCAGAAAACAGCAGTTAGAATTAGACATGGAACAACAGACTTTCAAATGAGGAAAGGAGTAGGTCAAGGCTGTATATTGTCACCTTATTTAACTTTTATGAAGAGTACATCATGAGAAACAATGGGCTGGAAGAAGCACAAGCTGGAATCAAGATTGCAGGGAGAAATATCAATAACCTCAGATATGCAGATGACACCACCCTTATGGCAGAAAGTGAAGAGGAACTAAAAAGCCTCTTGATGAGAGTGAAAGAGGAGAGTGAAAAAGTTGGCTTAAAGCCCAACATTCAGAAAAAGAAGATCATGGCATCCAGTCCCATCACTTAATGGTAGATAGATGGGGAAACAGTGAAAACAGTGTCAGACTTTATTTTTCTGGGCTCCAAAATCACTGCAGATGGTGATTGCAGCCATGAAATTAAAAGATGTTTATTATTGGGAAGGAAAGTTATGACCAACCTATACAGCATATTAAAAAGCAGAGACATTACTTTGTCAACAAAGGTCTATCTAGTCAAGGATATGATTTTACACTGGTCATGTACGGATGTGAGAGTTGGACTATAAAGAAAGTTGAGTGCAGAAGAATTGATACTTTTGAACTGTGATGTTGCAGAAGACTCCTGAGAGTCCCTTGGACTACAAGGAGATCCAACCAGTCCATCCTAAAGGAGATCAGTCCCATGTGTTCATTGGAAGGACTGATGTTGAAGTTGAAACTCCAATACTTTGGCCACCTGATGTTAAGAGCTGACTCATTAGAAAAGACCCTGATGCTTGGAAAGATTTAGGGCAGGAGGAGAAGGGGACGACAGAGGATGAGATGGCTGGATGGCATCACCAACTCAATGGACATGGGTTTTGGGTGAACTCCTGGAGTTGGTGATGTACAGGCAGGCCTGGCGTGCTGCGGTTCATGGGGTCGCAAAGAGTCGGACACGACTGAGCAACTGAAATGATTGATTGATGGAGAAGAAATAGACTACTCTGGATTTTTACCAAATGTACACATATGTAGATAAGACATAGAATGAAGAAGGGAGAGGGGTGAAGGAGAAGGAAGTATGAAAACTACACACCTTGAGATGCAGAAAATATTTTAAAAATATATTCTTCCTAGAGATTTACACATAGACATGTACTAGTTTACTGGATCAGAGAGGAATGGTGTGAGAAAACAGGGCTAATAAATTCTACCTTATGCAAAGAATATTAGCAGCATCTACTTTTCTTAAAGAAACAGAGGTGGAAGTGGGAGATGGGCTATTTTGAACCTTGAGATGCAGAAAATATTTTAAAAATATATTCTTCCTAGAGATTTACACATAGACATGTACTAGTTTACTGGATCAGAGAGGAATGGTGTGAGAAAACAGGGCTAATAAATTCTACCTTATGCAAAGAATATTAGCAGCATCTACTTTTCTTAAAGAAACAGAGGTGGAAGTGGGAGATGGGCTATTTTGGGAGATACCACCATATGTCCTTTCCCATGAAATTCCCAAATGATAGATAAGGAATCTAATAGACCAACTGCCTAGATCAGAAATGTGCATTTATGGTGACATTTTGGCTCCAAAGGGGAATCCTTAAGAGAAGGCTTTGGATGTCTCAGTCCTAAAGAAGAATGAAAATCTGTGACAAAATGTGTCCCCATCACCAATGGAATGGTTGATGCTGGGATGACTCCAAATTATGACTTACTATCATTGGATCACTTAACTCCTCAGGTAGTAACAGAGTGACAAACACATTAGTTGAGACTTATGCGCCTTCCCAGTGAAGGGAAGTGAGGGACAAGCAGATCTTCTAGAGTCCAGCTGCAGAAATGGAATAGAATGGGTAGGATGGCAGGGAGTTCAAGTGAGCCAGCTTTGTCATCTGTCTGGCTAGAGGTACAGGGGACATACATAGAAACCTTTTCCTGCAGTGGTTCTTGGGCATCAATGAGACACCCTTCTCATCTTTCCTCAAAGAAAGGTTAAATATAAGCTCATCCTTTGTGTGCAGCTTCTAGGGGAGGGAAGATAATAAGAAGGGCCCTTATCCACATTCCTTCCTTGCTCTGGCCCTTGTGTGATATATCAGAGAAGAAAGATCCTGTTGATGCCAAGCAGAAATGGCCCACAGAGAACTCCAACTTCTTCCAAGGGTAAATTGTCAGGGGGCAAGTGTGAAAATGAGGGACATATAGGATGAAAGCAATAAGAAAACAAAACAGAAAATATTTATATCAGCAAAAGATATAACAGACAACTCACTAAATAAGACACATGGATATCAAATAAGCATGAAATTATATTTAACACTTCTCCTGAGAAATCTGTATGGAGGTCAAAAAGCAACAGTTAGAAATGCACATGGAACAATGGACTGGTTCCAAATTGTTAAAGGAGTATATCAAAGCTGTATATCATTGCCCTGATGATTTAGCTTATATGAAGAGTACATCATATGAAATGCTGGGCTGGATGAAGCACAAGCTGGAATCCAGATTCCCAGGAGAAATATCAATAACCTCAGATATGCAGATGACACCACACTTATGGCAGAAAATGAAGAAGAACTAAAGAGCCTTTTGATTAAAGTGAAAGAGGAGAGTAAAATATTCAGTTAAAACTCAATATTCAGAAAACTAAAATCATGGCATCTAATCCCATGACTTCATGGCAAATAGATGGGGAAACAGTGGAAACAGTGACAGACTTTATTTTCATGGGCTCCAAAATCACTGCAGATAGTGACTGCAGCCATGAAATTAAATGATGCTTGCTCCTTGAAAGAAAAGCTATTTACCAACCTAGACAACATATTAAAAAGCAAAGACATTACTTTGCTGAGAGAGGTCCATCTAGTCAGAGCTATGATTTTCCAGTAGCTGTGTATGGATATGAGAGCTGGACTATAAGGAAACTGAGCACTGAAGAATTAATGTTTTTGAATTGTGATGTTGGAGAAGACACTTGAGAGTCCCTTGGATTGCAAGGAGATAAAATCAGTCAATCCTAAACAAAATCAGTCCTGAATATTTATTGGAAGGACTGATGTTGAAGCTGAAACTCCAATCCTTTGGCCACCTGATGTGAAGAACTGACTCATTGGAAAAGTCCCTAATTGTGGGCAAGACTGAAGGCAGGAGGAGAAGGGACAACAGAAACTGAGATGGATGGATGTCATCACCAACTTGACAGACATGAGTTTGAGCAAATTTCAGGAGGTAGTGATGGACAGAGAAGCCTGGTGTGCTTCAGTTCATGGGGTCACAAAGAGTCAGACATGACTGAGTGACTGAACTGAACCGAACTGAATGTTTAGCATTATTTGTCATTAAAAATTGTTAATTTAAGCAAATGAGATGCCAGTATATACCCACCATGATGGATAAAGACTGCAAAAATATCAATACAGAATGCTGGCAAGGATGTGAAGTAACAGGAACTCTCATTCATTGCTGACTGAAATGTAAAATGATGCAGCCACTCTTTGAGATAGAGTTTTAATAATTTTCTTACAAAACTGAACATAGTCCAAACCTATGAACCATAGGTGGTGTCCCTAGGTTGATGTGATTGATCTGAGAACATGATTGCATAAATATATGCATATGAATGTGTCTAACAGTTTAGAGTCTCCAAAAACTAGAATAAACCGAGATATCTTTGCAGAGTTAAATGGATAAAGAAACTGGTGCACATATGTGAAGGGACATTTTCAGCATCATAAAAAAATGAGTTGTTACCTTATGCAAAAAAATAAAGGTGATTGATAATGAATGATGCCAGTCTGAAAAGACACTGTACTATATGAATCCAGTTATATGTCATTCAGGAAAACACAAAAGTATAGAGACAGTGAAAGGATCAGTTGCTATCAAGAGTTCAGTG
>SJYX01020621.1:24814-45941 GCA_006410675.1 Oreotragus oreotragus | reverse complement strand
GTTTCATCCACCTCATTAGAACTGATTCAAATGTATTCTTTTTAATGGCTGAGTAATACTCCATAATGTATATGTACCACAGCTTTCTAAGTCAACACTTTCACGCTCCTCTTTTGCTTTCATCAAGAGGCTCTTTAGTTCCTCATTTTCTGCCATAAGAGTGGTGTAATTTGCATATCTGAGGTTATTGCTATTTCTCTTGGCAATCTTGATTCCAGCTTGCATTTCATCCAGCCCAGCATTTAGCATGATGTACTGTGAATAAAAGTTAAATAAGCAGAATGACAAAATAAACCTTGACATATTCCTTTCCCAATTTGGAACCAGTCTGTTGTTCCATGTCTGATTCTAACTGTTGCTTTTGATATGCATGCAGGTTTCTCATGAGGCAGGTAAAGTGGTCTGGTATTCCCATCTCTTGAAGGATTTTCCACAGTTTCTGTGATTTACACAGTCAAAGGCATTCGTGTAATCAATAAAATAGAAGTAGATTTTTTTTTAATTCTCTTGCTTTTTCTATTATCAAAGAGCTGTTGGCAATTTGATCTCTGGTTTATCCGCCTTTCCCACATCGAACTTGAACATCTGGAATTTTGTGGTTCATGTAGTTTTGAAGCCTGGCTTGGAGAATTTTGAGCATTACTTTAGTAGTGTGTGACATAAGCGCAATTGTATGATAATTTGAGTATTCTTTGACTTCATCCTTGTTTGGGATTGGAAGGAAAACCGATATTTTCCAGTCCTGTGACCACTGCTGAGTTTTCCAGTTTTGCTGGTTGTACTTTCACAGCATTTAAGGATTAGAAATAGCTCAACTGGAATTCCATCACCTCCACTAGCTTTGTTAGTAGTGATGCTTCCTAAGGCCCACTTGACTTTTCATTCTAGGATGTCTGGCTCTAGGTGAGTGATCACACCATCGTGGTTATTTTGGCCATGAAGATATATTTTGTATAGTTCTGTGTATTCTTTCCACCTCTTCTTAATATCTTCTGCTTCTGTTAGGTCCATACCATTTCTGTCCTTTATTCTGCACATCTTTGCATGAAATGTTCCCTTGGTATCGCTAATTTTCTTGAAGAGGTCTCTAGTCTACTCCATTGCATTTTTTTTTTTTTTCTATTTCTTTGCATAGATCACAAAGGAAGGCTTTTTTATCTCTCCTTGTTGTTCTTTGGAACTCTGCATTCAGATGGGTATATCTTTCCTTTCCTCCTTTCTGTTTCACTTCACTTCTTTTCTGAGCTATTTTTAAGGTTTCCTCAGACAATCATTTTGCCTTTTTGCACTTCTTTTTCTTAGGAATGGTCTTGATCACTGCTTCCTGTCCAATATCAAAAACTTCCCTCCATAGTTTTTCAGGTCCTCTGTCTATCAGATCTAATACCTTGAATCTATTTGTCACTTTTGCTGTATAATCATAAAGGTTTGATTTAGATCTTATCTGAATGGTCTAGTGGTTTTCCCTACTTTCTCCAATTTAAGCCTGAATTTGGTGATAATGAATTCATGATCTGAGCCACAGTCAGTTCCTGGTCTTGTTTTTGCTGACTGTATAAAATTTCTTCATCTTTGGCTGCAAAAAATATAATCAATCTGATTTCAGTTTTGACCATCTGGTGATATCCATGTGTAGATTCTTCCCTTGTGTTGTTAGAAGAGGGTTTTGCTAGTGCATTCCATTGGCAAAACTCTGTTAACTCAATGAGTTGGACACGACTGAGTGACTGAACTGAACTGAACTGATACAGCTACTAACTGATGGAGCCAGGCTTCAAACCTTCTAATTATAGTGCAACTTGGTTGCTCTGAGTGATGCTTAGTTTTGTGACATTTAGTTCATAGTGATATCTACGGTTCTGTTTGGTGAGCATACTATTAGTCATGGAAGAGAAAGATAAGATATACAGAACTTTTATCCTGTTAATCTAAAGTATGATGTAGATGATGTAACCAAGATCTCAGAGAGTCTTCATGGAGGCATTCAAAACATTTTCATATAGGAGATGGCAACTGGGGTGAACCTTGACAAATGAGCATTTACCAGTAACTTGATAGTTTCAGAAAAATTGTCCAAGGCATGAGAAAGTAAAGTCCATCATGCTTTAATTGAGTACCACTGTGATTTTAAAAATGTGTGAAGTTCATAAGTTCAGTTCAGTTCATTTCAGTCACTCAGTCGTTTCTGACTCTGCAACCCCATGAATCGCAGCACGCCAGGCCCCCTTGTCCATCACCAACTCCCGGAGTTCACTCAGACTCACACGCATCGAGTCAGTGATGCCATCCAGCTGTCGTCCCCTTCTCTGCCTGCCCCCAATCCCTCCCAACATCAGAGTCTTGTACATAATAAATACTCAATTAATATTTAGTTATTATTTTCACTTTGAAATAACATGTGGTTTTAGCCACCAAAAAAGAAATAGATGCTTGAAAAGCTCAGTTTCTATTTCATACAGCCTAACCATCTTAACAGTGATTCTGAAAATAATTTAAAAACAATAACAAGAAACAGTAAGATACATATATGAATACAGTTTTGAAGGATTCTAAGCATTTATATAAAAAATCATTGCCAAAATACAACTACTTTCTGGCATAGTCATTTTGAGTTGCTACACATTTTTTATTACCAAACTGATTGGAATTAATTTTGTTTGCTCTTTTTTCAGTTCCCAGGCATCAACATAATTGATACTGTGTTTCTGCTTCAGTTGATTAGTTTTTCTGTTTATATGCAATTTGGGGTTTGAAGGGAAGCAATGATAAGCAGATTGAATGTCAGTAAGTTTATCAACATACAACTTTCCTGTCTAAATTGAATGTGGAATGTAAAAAATCATTAAAACTCACCTTTGAAACCTACAAATAAACAGTTCAGAAAAATGTCTAATGAGACAGCAGCAGAGTTCTCTAAATATAACTTTAACCAATACAGTCTTTATTAAAATAAACAAACCAACTGACACATTTTTCTTTGAAACTATTCAAGTAAGGATAGGTATACTACAACTGCAAAATCCTGATCACAAGAAGTATGTGTAATTCTTGTTTCCTAGTGAGGTGTTTTGTTTTGTTATTATCTCTCACTCTTTTAATTCTTTGTTGTATAACCTTCCCCAATCTTTCCTTCTATTTTTAACACTCATCCCCAAAACACTTGAAACACATAGCATGCCCATATATTCATCTTCTACATGGTTACTTTTGATGACTTCAAAAATCCACATTGTTGACTATTCAAAAGTTTTTGCCACTCATTTACTTATCTGCTAAACTCAAATGAAATTTTTTAGCATTTCATATCTGCAACCCACTATCTTTCAGCTCATTGTCAAACAATAAATCAAAACAAAGAAAACCCAAACCCAAACCTACCACTTTCAAGACTTGAACCCTGAGTTTTCTTTCTAAGGAATTCAACATAGTGATTATATTAATACTTGCCTTTCATATTCCTATTTCCCTTTATTTGTAAAATATTGTACAGTCATAGCTGTTGAGTGATGCTATAAAAAACTGATTTAAATATGTTAAAAGACTTCACTATGGGAAAAGGGAATCATGGAAATCTCTGTATCATCCACTCAACTTTGCTATGAACCCTATTAAAACTTCCCTAGAAAAATAAGGATGACTTTATATGGTCTAACCTTATACAAGCTCTTTAAAAATGGCTCAGCAATCCCTGTGTACACACACTTATAGCCTCTTAACAGTCTGTTACAGTTTTTTTTTTTCCAAATTATCTCAGGACACTAAGCTATTTCATTAATCCATAGAAAACATTGCGTATTGTGTCACTGAAAGTTTTAAGACCAGCTGGCAATGTTTCCTCAAACCTCGCTTTTCTCCATCTTTCTATGCTTCTTTCTTCTTCCTCTTTCCCTTCTTGTTATTCTTTAGTTGCTAAGTTGTGTTTGATTCTTTGAAACCCCATGGACAGTAGCCTACCAGGTTCCTATCCATGGGATTTCCTTGGAAAGAATATTGAAGTGAGTTGCCATTTCCTCCTCCAGGGAATCTTCCTGATCCAGGGATCAAACCTACATCTCCTGCATTAGCAGGTGGATTCTTTACAGCTGAGCCTCTAGGAAAGTCCACTCTTTCCTTTAGTGATCTCAATAATTCTCACAGTTTTAGTCTCCCTCACAACAAAATGATCAGCATGTTTATATCTCAAACTGTCTTGTCCTCTAGGATGTCTGAGATCCAAAGTAAGCTCAGTTGGATAGATCACCTCAAACTTTACATTTTAAAAATATATATATTTTTGATATGGACCACTTCTAAAGTCTTTATCAAATTTGTTAGCAATATTGCCTCTGTTTTATGTTTTATTTTTTGATTGCAAGGCATGTGGAATCTTAAAGTTCCCCAAGTAAATAAGTAAGTGAAGTTGTTCAGTCGTGTCTGACTCTTTGCGACCCCATGGACTGTAGCCTACCAGGCTCCTCTGTCCATGGGGTTTTCCAGGCAATAGTACTGAAGTGGATTGCCATTTCCTTCTCCAGCGGATCTTCTCGACCCAGGGATCGAACCCAGGTCTCCCTCATTGTAGACAGATGCTTTATCATCTGAGCCACCAGGAAAGTTCCCCAACCAGGGATCAAACCGGCACCCCTTGCATTGGAAGGTGAAGAGTTACCCACTAGACTGCCAGGGAAGTCCCAAACTTTACAGCTTTTAAGTGCCTCTATCACCATCCTCCCCAACCCTGCTCCTCCTCCTGCCTTATTTATCTCATCTAATGAAAGGACATAATATGCTCCAAGGCAAGGATCTTCCAGGTCATTTTTGCCTTTTCAGTGTGTCCTAAGTGCTATGTCTAGTATCTCACCAAGATGCTGTGAGTTTTATGTGAGGAAAACAACCTGGTTTCTTTAAAAAGCTTTGAAAAAACATTTTTTTCCTCAGTCGAGTCATAATATAGATATTCTAGAATAGGATCTAGAAAGTAATCTTAAAATAACCTTTATTTACAGGTTTTATTAAGGTGCTAAAATATTTCAAGGAAACAACAACAAAGCATTATGTTAGTCTTGGTGATGGCTCAACAGTGAAAGGCTGCAGAAGGAGACTTAACAGTTTTCAGCACCCTCTGTTGAAAACAGTGCCCAGCTCTGAACCTCATGTATGTAAGACTGATGTCTCTAGTGAGAATGGGTGAGTTATGCTCTCAGGGCTCAATTACACCAGTAATCAATTTTGTTTTAATAACGTTATTTGTTCTGATTCCATTTTCAGCCAGACAACTTCTGATTGTATTTTGTATTCTTATGTAGTTTCACCTGTGGATTCAGCTAAGACAATTTTTCAGTCTAAATAATACTTGCATTTTTCACTATAAATTAAAACATTGGCCTTCTGGCTTTGTATTATAAGCTTGGTGAATATTGATGCTTTTCAGCAAAATTGGTCATTTTGTTTTTATTGGAATAATATATCTACATGAAATTATTGTATGGCTCCATGACTTTAGACACTGACAATAACCAGTAACCAGAATTCTGATGAAGAAAAAGAAGTACTTAGCACCCTAAGCCCCACCTAGCCCAGGTAAGGCTATGGACCGCTTACCTGGGTCATTGAAATAGACCTCAAAGTAATTTTCATTTCTCTTCATTGCTGTTTTCTAAACTATAATCAAGGAATTTCTCTGCTCAAATAAACTGTGCTTCCCAATTGCCTAATTTCTAAGGCTCTAGGAAGCCCTTAGAGTAATAAAAGTAAATACTTTTCCAGTTCCAAATCCCACTACATCTCTGTCCAAAATAGAAATCCTCTAGGTCTAGAAGTACATCAGAAAAGCAAAGAAATGGGGATTGGATCAGGATAGACAAACAGGAACTGCCACAAGACCAGTAATGCACTTTGGAATAATCAGAGATGCTTATGTGTGTGTGTGTGTGAATATGTATATATGTATATATATATATATATATACACATATCTGGCCCAATTTATATTTTTGAGTGCTTTCTTCCNAGCAAAGAAATGGGGATTGGATCAGGATAGACAAACAGGAACTGCCACAAGACCAGTAATGCACTTTGGAATAATCAGAGATGCTTATGTGTGTGTGTGTGTGAATATGTATATATGTATATATATATATATATATACACATATCTGGCCCAATTTATATTTTTGAGTGCTTTCTTCCACATCTGACAGCCCATATGCCAGAAAATTATGTCAAGCTCTACTTTCAAAATAGATCCAGAATACAAACACCCCCCAAAGTCTCCACAGTTATCACCTCAGCTACTATCATATCTCACATGGGATACTGCAGTAGTCTCCACTCTTCAGTCTTTTAACACCATAGTCAGAGTGATCCTTAAAAATATGTGAGTCAAATTTCACCTCATTTTTGTTCTAAAAATCCTCCAGTAGCTTTCCATCTCATAGTGAAAATCCAAGGCCCTTAAAATAGCTCTCAAGTTGCTAATCTGCAATGTCCAGCACAGTCACCTCCACGTGCGGCTACTGAACACTCCAGATGTGAAGTTTAAATTGAGATGTTCTATAAGTAAAAAATATATGCCAGATCCCAAAGACCTACCTGGTACAAAAAAATGTAAAATATGTCAATATTTGTAATTGATTGAAATTAAAATGATAAGTTTTCATATATTGGATTAATTATATATATATATATATATACACATATCTGGCCCAATTTATATTTTTGAGTGCTTTCTTCCACATCTGACAGCCCATATGCCAGAAAATTATGTCAAGCTCTACTTTCAAAATAGATCCAGAATACAAACACCCCCCAAAGTCTCCACAGTTATCACCTCAGCTACTATCATATCTCACATGGGATACTGCAGTAGTCTCCACTCTTCAGTCTTTTAACACCATAGTCAGAGTGATCCTTAAAAATATGTGAGTCAAATTTCACCTCATTTTTGTTCTAAAAATCCTCCAGTAGCTTTCCATCTCATAGTGAAAATCCAAGGCCCTTAAAATAGCTCTCAAGTTGCTAATCTGCAATGTCCAGCACAGTCACCTCCACATGCGGCTACTGAACACTCCAGATGTGAAGTTTAAATTGAGATGTTCTATAAGTAAAAAATATATGCCAGATCCCAAAGACCTACCTGGTACAAAAAAATGTAAAATATGTCAATATTTGTAATTGATTGAAATTAAAATGATAAGTTTTCATATATTGGATTAAGTAACATTTTATTAAAATATTAATTTCACATATTCCATTTTTCACTGTACTAAGTAGCTACTGAAAAAATTTTAATTGCTTCGGTGACTTATGATATCCATTAGACAGTGCTGCTCAAAACAATCTATGCTTCATTATCTTTCTGACCTGCTACTTCTTTACCTTTCTTACCAAACTGTCTTCCTTTCTTGTCTCTGAACTCATCTCACAAGCTCTTGATACAAGGCCTTTGTGCTTTAGTTTTCTTTCAGTCTAAAAGGTTCTTTTCATGATATCTGCCTCGTTTCCTCTATGTCTTTTCGTTAATGCTATCTTTTCAGTGGAAACTTCTCTGACTACTTTATTTAAAACTGAAGTCCGAGGAACTTTATGTGTCTCTTCTCTGCCTTACTTTTCCCCCAACAGATTTTGTCTTTATTGAATGCAGATTTGTCTGATAGAGCAAACCAAGTATTTGAGAATCTTTTAAATCTAGCAAAATTTAGTTTCTGTAGGCCAAAGTACACAACCCAAAGTTTGCAACAAACTTTACTCAAAGTTAAGACAAATAAATAACAGGGGCTTTAAAATAAGGAGAAGTTCTCTCCAGGACTTCAGAGCATCTGAGTAGAAATGCAGGTGTGAGCTGATACTCAGTAGTCAACATGAGTGTGCCTTTATATTGAGGAGGAGTGATTATGAATAAGAGAAGCCCAGAACTTCATCTCCTGAGAAGAACAACTGCAAGAATGTCATGGTTACACTGTCCAAGAGATATCAAACAGGGGCACTTACAATGGAGACTGAAATTGAATTCAACCTCGTTTGTTACCAATGGACATGATGAATGGTGGATTACCAAGAGTGAGAAGCATTATCTGAGAGAATGGGTTGATTTAGATTGTTAACAATACTAGAGATTTCTGCTCAGTGATCTTGACCTCTCAATACCAGAATAATGATTACTAAGAGACCTAAGGAAGAGAGCATATCTACCCACTTCAGTATTCTTGTCTGGAGGATTCCATGGACAGAGGAGACTGGCAGGCTACAGTCCATGGGGTCTCAAAGAGTCAGACACAACTGAAGTGACTTAGCATGCACACACAGGGACCTATGGGGACCATTGTTCTATGATGTATACTTTAATGATTATTATTTTCTTGCCTGTCCAGCGTATTACAGGCCAACTGATAATCTGCAGCTTCACCTTATCACTTAGGCCACTGCATGTGCCCCAGTACAATAGCTGGCTCACCAAATGTCTCCTAGTGGGAGCAGTGGTGACCACTTCTCCACCTTTATTAAAGACTAGAAGGAATTTGCTGCTCTTAGCCATTGTGTCCCAAATCACTCTTTTTATCAGAAAATACATTGCATGTTTCCCTTGAAAGAGTGGTGTTGGTGACATTGCCCCCAAAGCAGAGCTGGGCAGATAAGCCTGGAAGGCTACAGTCCATGGGGTCTCAAAGAGTCAGACATGACTTGGCAAATAAAAATACAAAAACAGCTGAGAAAGAAAATTCGCTCATCTCTGGTTTAACCATGTGTTAGTGTGATTTCTGTTCACTGCATACAAGCTTCACAAACCAGCAGATGTGGTCATGCTAGCAGTGGGAAGAATAAAGCAGGGGTCTTCCAGATCCTTGCTGGGTCATTTTATTGTAAACATTAACAATAGAACTTTATTTTAAAAAATGAAAAATACAGAGCAGTTGCTAAATCAGGGCATATGCTTACTGTATCCAATTAGTCGTTCACTATAAATACACCCATGCTACATAACAAAAAAGGAGGACACAAAAAAAATTCCAAATCTAAATAATAATAATCATCAACAGAGGCTTTAAAGCACTTTAAGATAAGATAAAATGACCAAACTAATGGGATTGCTCATTATATCCATTGATTACTTATGTTTCCTCTGGCCCAGATTTAAGAACAAATAAGAGACTCTGGGTCAATCCCTGGATCAGGAAGATCCCCTGGAGGAGCACATAGTGACCCACGCCAATGTTCTTGCCTGGAGAATCCCATGGACAGAGGAGCCTGGGGGCTATGGTTCAAAAGGTCGCAAAGAATCAGACATGACTGAAGTGACTTAGCACTGGTGCACGCAGGGACAGATAGCTCCAGTCCATATTTGATACTCTCCATATCCAACATGTGCAATGTTGTATCTGTTTACATAGCATCCCTGCCTCCAAGGAATTTGCAATCCAATCATACAAGTAATTTTTACACATGTGAAACAACTTAATGTCAATACGAAGGGCTTTATTTCTCTCTACTGTTAAAAAAATTATCTTTGTCAAAAATGTGCTAAACATGTTTTAATTGATTTATCATATTTATTCACCTAGATTTTTCTATTTCCTAGAGAACTTCTCTTATTCTTTAAAACACCACACTTTTTAAAAAGAAAAACCACAAACCAAAAATATTTTGTACATCTAAAGAAAAACTATGATGTGTTAAATATTGCTTTATAGTCTAGGAATGGACAGAAAGATGGAAGCAGAAAGACAAACACAAAATAAAATATAAAGTGCTAAGATGTTGTTAGCTATGTTAAAATCTGGGAGTCACTAGCCTGGGAAAGTATGGGTGAAATAAGAAGTGATGGTGGACAGCTTACTTAATACTTCTGACTCAGTTTCCACAAGGATATGGTATATGTATATGAAGTTGTTGCTATGAGAATAAAATAATATGATCTACGACTGAACTCGAGCACGTGGAACACCATCTGATCTCTAGGAATCATTCTGTCAAGGTACGTTTTTATTATTGTACTTATTGCTCATCCATTGGATGGGATTCTTCCCTGATTCTTCACCCTTTTTAACGCATACATCGAACAACTAACTTTTATCCTTGCTAATATTGCAACCATTAGAAGTGATGCTACAGTGTCATAATGAAGGAGAAATTGCTCTTCACAGAGTTTCTGTTTACACAGAATCCCTGCCTCCAAGGAATCTGCAATCCAGTCATACAAGTAATATTTACACATGTGAAACAGCTTTATGTCAACACAAAGGGCTTCTATATACTTACCACAGATGGAATACATGAGAATAGTGATTTTTTTTTCAAGTAGCAATGTTAAGAAATAGCAAGAGAAGAAGAAAAAGAATATCCTTTACTGAGCATTTGAATGCATGCATGCCAAGTCCTGTCAGTCGTGTCTGACTCTTTCCAACCCCCTGGATTATAGCCTACCAGGCTCCTCTATCCATGGAATTCTCCAGGCAGGAATACTGGAGTGGGTTGCCATGTCCTCCTCCAGGGGATCTTTCCAACTCAGGAATCAAACCCATGTCTATTGCAGCTCTGCCTTGCAGGTGGATTCTATACTTCTGAGCTACTAGGGAAGCCCTACTGAGCTAAAAGGGAAGCCCTATGTGGCAAACAAAACAAAACAAAACACCTCACTTCCCTGATGGCTCAGACAGGAAAGCATCTGCCTACAATGTGGGAGACCCAGGTTCAATCCCTGGGTTGGGAAGATCTCCTGGAGAAGGAAATGGCAGCGCACTCCAGTATTCTTGCCTGGAAAATCCCATAGATGGAGGAGCCTGGTAGGCTACAGTCCATGGGGTTGCAAAGAGTAGGACATGACTGAGCGACTTCACTTCACTTCACTTCATGTGGCAAAAAAGTGCTAAGCTTTTAAAATTGATTGACCACTGATAGCATACTGCATAAGAAAGCACTCTGATTCTCCCATTTTATATAGAGAGAAACTGAAACTTGAAGTCATGACTGTGAGATATTTTACCCCTTCAAGTTTCAGTTGTGAGCTCAGAAGTGAGCTCAGTTCTGACACCAAACTCCACTTTGCTGTCCATGACTGTACACAGGGGACCTACATGATGCTTAGAAGACAGAGTATCAAAAAGCTTTTTGGCAGGAGAATGAATGAATGGATGAATACAATGAGAAGTACCAGTTACAAATGTTTTAAGAATTCCAAGACTGGAGAAATTATTTCTTTTAATGATTTACTTAACATAGATTTATCAAGCATTTGCTAAAGACCAAGCATAGCAATAAAACCTTGGAATACAAGAGATGAGACATGATTTCTGTCTTTCATAAATTCATATTCAATAAATAAATACTTTGATAAGTGCCATCACAGAGGAATACTCCAAACCATGTGGGAGCATAGTTGGAGAGATTTCTCTTCACTCTGTTGTGGTGGATAGAGAATGTCTTAGGTGATCAGAAGATGGATCAGAAGATGTTCCCCAAGTAGAAGAAAAAAAAAAGAGAAATCTGACACAAAGAGAAAGAACTCAAAAACTAGGAACTGTGATGAGTGTAACTACTTCAGGATAATAATCAGCTCTGAGTGGTTGGTATGTGAGTGGAGTAGGAAAATGAGAGGTTAAGGTTAACCAGATGTGAAATTGGTCCCTTATAGCCACAGCCAAGAGGAAACAGGAGTCTTAAGCATAGAAGGACTGCTTGGAAAGGGAAAGTCGATAAATGGAAAAAGACATAAGGTGTGTGTATTCTAGTAGACTACCTAGTAGATAGAACGAGATTTCATTACCTTTTGCTACTCTAAGTGTAAGCCTTGGCCAGGTGCTGACTCTTTCCAGAGGAAGCACTGCTGCTGCTGCTGCTGCTAAGTCACTTCAGTCATGTCCGATTCTGTGCGACCCCAGAGACAGCAGCCCACCAGGCTCCCCTGTCCCTGGGATTCTCTAAGCAAGAACACTGGAGTGGGTTGCCATNTCTTTCCAGAGGAAGCACTGCTGCTGCTGCTGCTGCTAAGTCACTTCAGTCATGTCCGATTCTGTGCGACCCCAGAGACAGCAGCCCACCAGGCTCCCCTGTCCCTGGGATTCTCTAAGCAAGAACACTGGAGTGGGTTGCCATTTCCTTCTCCAAAGCATGAAAGCAAAAAGTGAAAGTGAAGTTGCTCAGTCATGTCCAACGCTTAGTGAGCCCATGGACAGCAATGCACCAGACTCCTCCATCCATGGGATATTCCAGGCAAGAATACTGGAGTGGGGTGCCACTGCCTTCTCCAAGAGGAAGCACTAATGTTTCCTTTAACTTAAGATAATAAGTCCCACAGTACAAGGGCCAGGACCTCCCTCCTTGTCGACAAGTCCTGGTAAGTCCCTTTGTGCTTCCTCAGAGCTATGGACAATGGGAGGATTGTGAACTCCCCAGTGAACACTCTTTCGGGTGAGATAAATATACTATCTGCATATGTACCCTCAAGTCATCAATAGCTGATGAAGCTAGAATGGCAGGTTGGTCATTTAATGACAGATGTTAACTTGGACATTAACATTAATACCAGTGGGAAGTGGAGGGGAGGTTCAAGAGGAAGAGAACATATGCATACCTATGGCTGACTCATGATATATGGCAAAAACCAACACAACATTGTAAAGCACTTATCCCCCAATTAAAAATAAATTAAATAAAATTAATGGTGGTGGTAGATTTAAAAAAAAACATTGATACCAATAACATGGACAGAATTGTGTCCCCCCAAAATTTGTATGTTGAAGCCCTACCCCCAGTATGACTGTATCTGGTGAAAAGGTCTTTGAAATATAATTAACATAAATGAGGTCATAAGGGTGGGGCTCTCATTCAGTGGGAATGTGGCCATATAAGGAGAGAAAGAGAGATCTCTCCACTATTTGAAGACAGAGACAGAAAGTGGCCATCTGCAAACCAGGAAGAGAGTCCTCATCAGAATCAACCATGATGAAACCCTTATCTTGGATTTCCAGCCTCTAGCCTGTGAGGAAATGAGTTTCTCTTGTTTAGACTACCCAGCCTATGGTATTATGTTGTGACAGTCTGGGCAGACTAAGGCAACTAAGGATTAGAAATGCAGTTTGGAGGCACAGAGTCAGTCACAAAGAGTGAAAAATAAGTATAATCTATAATTGTGAGGCAGCAGGGTAGTCCTCATCAGAATCAACCATGATGAAACCCTGATCTTGGATTTCCAGCCTCTAGCCTGTGAGGAAATGAGTTTCTCTTGTTTAGACTACCCAGCCTATGGTATTATGTTGTGACAGTCTGGGCAGACTAAGGCAACTAAGGATTAGAAATGCAGTTTGGAGGCACAGAGTCAGTCACAAAGAGTGAAAAATAAGTATAATCTATAATTGTGAGGCAGCAGGGACTGTAAAGTGAACAAAACTTTCTAATGCACATCTCCCATCCTTTTCTGAGGTAATTCATCCTTTGCCTACAATCATTATTAAGCTTCCAATGGAAGAATGTATTTTGAAAAAAAAAAAAACACAGTTGCACTAAAAGGTTGACTATATTATGTTTTCCACAACTATTTTAGAAATTAAAGAGATATAGTCAGTGATAAGGAAAAAGGAAGGAATCTGGTTTAGAAAATTCAGCCATTAGCTGGAGACTAGTGTTGGGAAAAGGGATTTTAAATTCTTGAAATTACTTAAAATATTTTAAGACAAAAATAAATAACTTCACTTATATAGCCCTCTGCTTTGTTTAGAAAGCTTAAATGAATGCAGATCTCGACAAAAGAGAACTTTCCTTCTATTTAGAGCAAAAGGAATGCTTGCTTTTGTTTGAGGTTTATCAGTTCATTTTTACTAAAATCCTGTCTCCTAAAGAACATCATTCAAGTAGTTGTCCTCTCATTTTATCCCTAACTTTATAACCTGATATTTTCTCTTCAAATTTCACCTGTCTGAAAACAATGCCATGATAAGCCAACCTATTCATCAGATTTTGCTAGTCTTTCCTCTACATCCACAGCAAAGCCACTTTAAAACCTCATTTTTAGTTTTCTCTCTCCACTCTCTCTCCTCCTAATCATGCCCCCACACACCACTATCTGACTTCCGACTTGAAAAATTCAACACCTTTTCTCTGCACCAAGCTACTCCTAAAGTAAGTTCAGTTCAGTTCAGTTCAGTCGCTCAGTCGTGTCTGCCTCTTTGCGACCCCACGGACTGGAGCATGCCAGGCTTCCCTGCCCATCACCAACTCCCAGAGCTCACTCAAACTCAAGTCTATCGCATCGGTGATGCCATCCAACCATCTTATACTTCGTAGTCCCCTTCTCCTCCCACCTTGAATCTTTCCCAGCATCAGGCAGGGTATTTCCAATGAGTTGGTTCTTCTCATCAGATGGCCAAAGTATTGGAGCTTCAGCTTCAGCATCAGTCCTTCCAATGAATATTCAGGACTGATTTCCTTAAGGATGGACTGGTTGGATCTCCTTGCAGTCACTCCAAGGGACTCTCAAGAGTCTTCTCCAACACCACAATTCAAAAGTATCAATTCTTTGATGCTCAGCTTTCTTTATAGTCCAACTCTCACACGTATACATGACCACTGGGAAAACTATAGCTGACATACTAGCATAGCTAACATATTACATGCTTAATCCAGACGATGTATTCCATGCTATAGTACCTGATCAACGTGCAGATTCTCAACTTTAAAGAATTTCATCCTTAATAATGTTTCCTACACAGACTTCCTGCCCTTATAAATCTTGCCTTTTCACTCTGTTCTTGGGAGATTGTTATTTCCCAGAGATTTGCCTTTGGACTTCCCTTCTCATTCTACACATTATATCTGGGTGGATGTGTCTACTTTCATGACATCAATGACAAAGCTAGTAAGTAGGAACCTGAAATGTTAGGTCCATGAATCAAGGCAAATTAGAAGTGGTCAAACAAGAGATGAAAGAGTGAACATCAACATTCTAGGAAAAAGCAAACTAAGATGGACTGGAATGGGTGAATTTAACTCAGATGACCATTATATCTACTACCGTGGGCAGAAAACCTGAGAAGAAATGAAATAGTCTTCATAGTCAACAAGAGTCCGAAATTCAGTACTTGGATGCAATCTCAAAAACGACAGAATGATCTCTGTTTGTTCCCAAGGCATACCATTCAATATCATGGTAATCCAAGTCTATGCCCCAACCAGTAATGCTGAAGAAGCTGAAGTTGAACAGTTGTATGAAGACCTACAAGACCTTCTAGAACTAACACCCAAAAAAGATGTCATTTTCATTATAGGAGACTGGAATGCAAAAATAGGAAGTCAGAAAACACCTGGAGTAACAGGCAAATTTGGCCTTTGAATACAGAATGAAGCAGGGCAAAGGCTAATAGAGTTCTGCCAAGAGAATGCACTGGTCACAGCAAACACCGTTTTCCAAAAACACAAGAGAAGACTCTACACATGGACATCACCAGATGGTCAACACCGAAATCAGATTGATTATATTTTTTGCAGCCAAAGATGGAGAAGCTCTATACAGTCAACAAAAACAAGACCAGGAGCTGACTGTGGCTCAGATCATGAACTCCTTATTNACACTTGCCTAGTCTCAAAGTTCTTCCCCAGAAAACACTTATTAGTTACTACACACACACACACACACACACATAGTAACTTCAGGGTACAGAAATTCAGAAAACTAACCAAATAATCAAAATTACCAACATGACCGCCTTACCTGCCCTCCCCCGCCCTGCACCACAACACAATGCACCTAGAAGGGCACTCTATCACTTCCATGGTGTTCTTCCCTAAAAGTATCCCCCCAAAAAAGATCAGCCTAAGGGGCATTCTATGTAAAAACTGACTAATATTCTTGAAAAAGTGTCAAGACCATGGAAAGCACAAGTGAGGTACTGTCACAGATTATAATAAGATTATATTAAAGAGACATGAAGCCAAACATAAAAAAATGTAGGGTTGCATTTATGTAAGTTTCAAAATCAGGCAAACCCAAACCCCAGTGTGTGGAGTTGGATACCTAAGTAACAAAAGTATAAAAAAGAGCAGGAAAGCACAGATGTACAAACAACGGTCATCTTTGGTGGGAGAGAGAAGCTTGTGAATGAGAAATAGCATACTGGAGGCATCTAGGGTGCTAGCAACATTTTCCTTCTTGTTCTGAGTAATGGTTAAATGTGTGTTGGTTACATGAAATTTCATTAAGCTGTACATTTATGTTTTATGTACTTTTTTGTATATATATTACATATATATATACATATAGTATTAAATGTATACTATAATACTATAAAAGGTCTTTATATAAAAAGCACAAAGGGAAAAAAAAACCACAAGCAATCAGTAAGAGAATAATGCTGCTACTGCTGCTGCTAAGTCACTTCAGTCGTGTCCAACTCTGTGCGACCCCATAGACGGCGGCCCACCAGGCTCCCCCATCCCTGGGGTTCTCCAGGCAAGAAAACTGGAGTGGCTTGCCATTTCCTTCTCCAATGCAGGAAAGTGAAAAGTGAAAGTTTAGTCGCTAGGTCGTGTCCGACTAGTAGCAACCCCATGGACTGCAGCCTACCAGGCTCCTCTGTCCATGGGATTTTCCAGGCAAGAGTACTGGAGTGGGGTGCCATTGCCTTCTCCGAAGAGAGAGAATAATACTGACTCTTATATGAGGGGTACAGTACTAACTGGTATATCAACATATGTTAATATTCTTGTATAAACAGATGAGTGTTCTAAGAGATGAACTTCTAGGGAATCCACAAGTCACTCTATCTACTTCTTAGTGCATGCATTCGTGCTAAGTTGCTTCAGTCGTGTCCCACTCTTCACGACCACATGCACTGCAGCCCGCCAGGCTCCTCTGTCCATGGAATTCTCCAGGCAAGAATACTGAAGTGGGCTGCCATGCCCTCTTCCAGGGGATCTTCCTGACCCCACCTTAGTACTGGAGCTACAAATTCTATGGAATAAATATAATATGAAAACAGAGAACTCACATATCTGGGCATGATGGTATAATGGTTTTAAATGGAACGACATTAAAATTTTTTTAAAAAAGAAACACAAGTGCATTAAAAATGTATAGATAAAATTTCTACTTCCAGCCAAGGATAAGGGTAATAAGAACTGAATTAGGTCCTACTCCCTCTGACCAACTAAAAACACAATGTCATACAGTGGTTTTCAGAAATTGGCCAAAAGGTAGCACAGGTCAGTGGTTCCCATAGAAAAGAAACAAATAAGTGAGTCCTACCACTATCCCAGCTTACCACCTGGAGCTTTCAGATCACAGTGTCCACAAAGCCTAACACACTTACTGTCTGAGTCTCCAAAGAAAAAAATTGCCAACCCCATTTCAAGACAAATGAAAGCACACATCTATGAGAAGACCTGTACCCAAGTCTCATAGCACCTTTATTTGTAATAGCCAAGCTGAAAATATCTCAAATGTCCATCACATTTGTAAGTAAACTGTGACACAGCTATACAACAACAGGCTACTCAGCAATAAAAAGAAACTGACTATTGATACATGTAACAATATGGATGAATCTAAAGTTAAAAGAAGCAGGGGAAGAGGGGACGCACGTATTGTGTGTTTCCATTTATTTAAGATTCTAGAAAATGAATACCAACACGCACGTATTGTGTGTCTCCACTTATTTAAGATTCTAGAAAATGAATACCAACAGCATGGTTGCCAGAAAATGGCATGAAGGGTGTTGGAGGAGAGAAGGAGAGAGGGATTAACAAAGGGCAGGAGGCAACTCTGCAGGGTGATGGATATGTCCATTATCTTAATCCAGGAGTGGTCATTTCACACTCAAAAATCTAAATGCACACTTAAACTATGTACAGTTTATCATAAATCAATTACTCCTCAATAAAGTTGTAAAAAGTAATGTACAAACTTCACCTTCCAAATTTTACTAAATATATTTTAAAAAGAAACTCTACAAATGTTCACAGGCCACATAGCAAACTGAGTCTACAAATAATTCTTAATCAATCCACCCTGATCATTCTAAATGGCAAGTTGGTATTTTTGAAGAACTGCCTGTGCAAACTGGAAGCAGAAGAGTCTGAAAAGTGAATTCTAAGAGGGAAATCATTTAACACATATAGTTCCCCACATGCTTTATTATCTACATTGATCATAAGAATTATGCTATAGTTTACTTCTACCTACAAAAGAAGAGAGAAGGGAGTGACTTATATAGGGATTAGCCTCAAATATAAACATCTGAAATTATGTAAACATCACCATATCCACAAAGTTTCACCTTTTTGAAAACTGACTCCAAGATGTATATGTAAAGCACATTTGTTAAAAAAAATAAGTGACTAAAACTTTCATTTCCTGTACTGGGAAATTCTGAATCTTATTTTATTTTCTCCCTCTAATTTTGTTGTATAAGTTTTCCTTGAATACTCTGCATAAGACTTTGATCGCCTTCCTTTTTCCCTGGGAAAAAGTAGGAACATTATGCTAAGGAGCCTTTTTTGCAGAAAAGTATAAAAGATGCCATGGAGACAAGAAACAGAGAGATTTAAGCTGAATGGATATAATTCACAATCCATTTTTTTTCTGTCTAAATTATAGCACTATGTCACATATTACCAGCTATTTCAATAATAGCTATGATCAATCAAAGAGAAATGTCATTTTTTAAAATCACAGACCCCAGAATGACTGAGACTGTTATATTCTACATTGAAAAGAATTACTGCAAATCTGAATTTCAGCTTCATAGAACTCTCCACAAAATGCTGACACATGAACTGTAAAAACTACCACAAACTGCCTATATGTCTCCATTGATAGAATGTACATTATACTGATTTTCTCTTTACTATTAATTTTAAGTTGAATACTATTCTAAATATTACATATGCATCCCTTTTCTTAAAATTTAAATTATGGTAGATATTGAATTCGTATTTTTTCATTGCTAAGGCATGTATTAGCTATCTTTATTAAGTAATTAATTCTTTATCATTTTCAAGACTCTACTTATGAAAGTGCCTATTTTAACAGACAGTTCCTGCCTTAATTCAGTGTATTCTTTTGTTCAAACAGAGTAACTTCTGACTGGCTTAGTTTATAAAGTCCTTGAAGGAACTTTTTACCTAGTTGAATACCTCATGTAAAAGAATTTAAACTATAACAATTCACTTTAACCTTTATTTTGATATCTGTTCAAAACACATTGATAACTAATGAACTATTTTTAATTACTTCAAATTTAAAAGTGATCAGAATACTAATACTATCAGTTCAGTTCACTTGCTCAGTCGTGTCCGACTCTTTACAACCCCACGAATAACAGCACACCAGGCCTCCCTGTCCATCACCAACTCCCAGAGTTCACTCAACCACACATCCATCGAGTGAGTCAGTGATGCCATCCAGTAATCTCATCCTCTGTTGTCACCTTCTCCTCCTGCCCCTAATCCCTCCCAGCATCAGAGTCTTTTCCAATGAGTCAATTCTTTGCATGAGGTGGCCAAAGTACTGGAGTTTCAGCTTTAGCATCATTCCTTCCAAAGAAATCCCAGGGCTGAGCTCCTTCAGAATGGATTGGTTGGATCTCCTTGCAGTCCAAGGGACTCTCAAGAGTTCTCCAACACCACAGTTCAAAAGCATCAATTCTTCGGCACTCAGCCTTCTTCACAGTCCAACTCTCACATCTATGCATGACCACTGGAAAAAACATAGCCTTGACTAGACGGATCTCTGTTGGCAAAGTAATGTCTCTGCTTTTTACTTCAAATTTAGAAGTGACCAGAATACTATACTGCACATCAATTATTTGCTTATAAGTCAATATTTATCCTTGATATATACCTTGATCAACTAACAAAGGTCAACATAATGTGTGAGATAGTTTAACTTCAGTAATGTAATCTAGTCTAAGTATATTTAAGATGAAGTTCCATAATATCATATGCTGGGCTGACAAAAGGAAATTATGAGATATTCATAAGTAAGACATCACTGGATACTGTTGGTGATGCTATAAAGCATGATATTAAATGTTACCCAGCTGCCTAGGACCATATTTTACAAATGACTAAAAGACCCTCATGCCTTTACAGTGAAATCTATTTGATTATTCCCCCAAAACAAGATAGAAGTCTGAAAACATTAGTGAAAGAAGCCAGTCACAAAAGGACAAATATCGTATATTCCACTTATATGAGGTGCACAGCACAGTCAAATTCATAAAGATAGAAAGCAGAATAGCAGTTACCAAGACCAAGGTGAGAAAGGAACAGTTACTGTTTAATGGGTACAGAGTTTCTGTTTAAAATGATCAAAAAGTTCTGGAAACCGACAATGGTGATGGCTGTACTGTACTGGGTACTTAAGATCACCGATTTGTAGAGTTAAAAAATGGTTACAGAGGTATGTTTCATGTTATGTATATTTTGTAACAATTTTAGGAAGTCCCAATATCAGTTCAGTTCAGTTCAGTTCAGTTCAGTCGCTCAGTCGTGTCCGACTCTTTGCGACCCCATGAATCGCAGCACACCAGGCCTCCCTGTCCATCACCAACTCCCGGAGCTCACTCAGACTCACCTCCATTGAGTCAGTGATGCCATCCAGCCATCTCATCCTCTGTTGTCCCCTTCTCCTCCTGCCCCCAATTCCTCCCAGCATCAGAGTCTTTTCCAATGAGTCAACTCTTTGCATGACATGGCCAAAGTACTGGAGTTTCAGCTTAGCATCATTCCTTCCAAAGAACACCCAGCACTGATCTTTAGGATGGACTGGTTGGATCTCCTTGTAGTCCAAGGGACTCTCAAGAGTCTTCTCCAACACCACAGTTCAAAAACATCAATTCTTCGGTGCTCAGCTTTGTTCCTAGTCCAACTTTCACGTCCATACATGACCACTGGAAAAACCATAGCCTTGAATAGACGGACCTTTGTTTCTTATACACATCTGGCGGGGGGGAGCTGCTGCCCTGGACCCTACCTGGGAAGGGCCAGACTGGGTCTCCGGAGCCCTCAGGGTGCGTGCCTGTCCCCCCGGGAGCACACATCTGTAAAAAGACAGAGGGTCTCGAGAGGCTGGGCTGGCTGGGGCTGTCCCCTGCCTCCTGCAGCCCCTCCCCGTGCCAAGGGACCTGCTGGGGGCGGCTCCACCCCCCGCCACCCCACCCCCCC
>SJYX01020621.1:0-10740 GCA_006410675.1 Oreotragus oreotragus | reverse complement strand
TTAACAATTCTATGCGATTCTGTTTAATAAGCCCTAACCTATCTATTCACTTTGGATAACTATTAATTTGGTACATCTTAATAAAGTTAACAGGCTTCATGTAACATGTTCCTGTAGAGAAGCAGGTTTTAGCACTAAAGAGTTTAAACTAAAATTAAGGATTTTTAACAAATCTTTGAACACAGTGATCTTACCTATAAATATCTAAGTATATAAACTATTAAACAGAAAGGCTATTAGAACTCCTTTTGCTGTGTGTGTGTGTGCTTAGTCATTCAGTCATATCCAACTCTTTGTGACGTCATGGACCGTAGCCCACCAGGCTCCTCTGTCCATGGGGATTCTTCAAGCAAGAATACTAGAGTGGGTTGCCATGCCCTCCTCCAGGGCATCTTCCCAACCCAGGGATCAAGCCCAGGTCTTTCCGCACTGCAGGTAGATTCTTTACCGTTTGAGCCGCCAGTGTTCGTTCTCTCATTTATTCATGAGAGAGCACCACTGTGTGGTAGGCACTGTTCTGGTTAGAATGAGCATCTAGACAGCATACATTAAGATGGAATACATTTTAAAACAACTGATCAGTGATCATCTGAATTTTCATCATGCAAATTAGAAGATGACTGAGGAAACAAAATCTTAATAATTCTAACCAGGTGAAGAAAACTATGATTAGACAATAAAACTAACTTGACAGCCAAATGAGGAATAAGCTGAATAGAAACAATATCAATACATCCATATTAAAAATCAGGTATCAGAATGGGGTCATGAGGTTATGTTGTCTTCATGGAACTGAATTCGATTCAAAACATGTACCTGAGAATAGGTAGTGTAAAACAATTTATTAGGTACTGTAGGGGTCAAGTTACAGCTCACTATAATGTAAGGCAAAATACAACTGACTTTAATAGCAAAAAAACTGTAGAATCTCGAAGGTAGAGAAGAACTAGTTTGGAGTGATGAATAAACTGTATAAGTTAGTTTTGTTATAGGCATTCCTAATCTTGGACAACCGAGATACCGATTTTAATTTTTAACTTGTTTAGTATCACCTTGGGCTTCCCCAATGGCTCAGTGGTTAAAGAATCTGCCTGCAATGCAGAAGCTACATGTTTAATCATTGGGTTTGAAGATCCCCTTGAACAGGAAATGGCAACCCACACCAGTATTCTTGCCTGAAAAAATCCCATGGACAGAGGAACCTGGCTAGCTACAGTCCATTGGGTCAGAAAGAGCTGGACACAACTGAGTGATAGAATCATACCATAGTACCATCTTGAATTGAGTCATTTTAAATAAAACACCCACTGTGAAAAACAGAAGCACTGAATTGGAAAGCAATACATTGTTATACAGTTTTACCTGACATTGATTAGAATTTTAACAATAGAATACAAAAGGAAACTCTTAGGAATAGAGAAAAGGTGAAAAGAAAAAAAATAGCAGAAAAGAAATCTCCACGGTGCTATATTATCAATAATAAACTGCTATATGAAGATTCTAATTTCTAAAGACAAACCTGCAAACATGTTTCTATGATCAATATATTTAGCTGAGTAAGAGCTCAACCTAGAACCTAGATTCTCAATTTTTAGTAATAAATTCTTCCTAACATATTATAATAATCTACTCTAAAATATTCTATATAAATATTTCAAACTAATAGAAGAATAATATGTAATGAAATTTAATTTTAATAAACCAATTTCCAAGTTCCAACTTAGTTAGTAGTCTGTAATATGATAAGCTCTGATAGCCTGCAAACTTACCATAAATTTTCAGTAAGTTTTATAATGCATTTGTGTAACATATAAAATATAGATATGTAATATATTCAATGGCAAGTATGTGCTGCAGTTCATGGGGATGCAAGGAGTCAGACATGACTAGGCAACTGAACCATAACAACCATGTGCACTGTATTTGTTTATTCATATCACATTTTCAGTTTTCCTTTAAATTGTAAAAAAAATTCAAATAACTATCATATTTCTTGTTAAGGAGAAATTCGTATTTTTTTAAATTACTGCCTAGTATTATGGACTTTTTATTATGCTGCATATGAAAAAGGGGATATGATAATGATGAAACATTCTTGATGCATCAGACTGAAAAATTAGACACTTACAGACCATGTCTGAAGCTAAAGTTCTAATTGGATAACCCCTTCTCTCCCCTTGCTCTTATTTTGAAAGATATATAAATTTAATTTAGTTAGTGGCATGGTCTATTGGGCTGAGCACAAGATGGTGGTTAAAAAAAATACTGAGAATTCCAATCTTGGTCTGTTGTTCCAGTTCTTAGTTCACTGAATGCTCTTGGATAAGTCATAAAAAATTGGCATTTTTCAATTTTCCCATCTGTAAAATGGAGATATCTCTCCTAACTCATAAAGACATTATTTTCTTTAATTTTCTGGATAAAATACTGAGAAAATTAAACAATGAAAATGTTCAGTTCAATTAAAATTTAAACTTAAGTCCTTATTCAATCTGAGAGTCTTAAAATGTATTTTTTTTACAATCTAAACTGAATAATAGCATTTGTTGAAAATCACCAGGCTCATCTGCACTTTCACCTTTCAAAGGCTGTGGAGTAGCATCAAAATGAATGACAGCTTATAATTTAGAATGAATACCTTGACCAGCTCACTAGCTCCAGAGGTGATCTGTGGTTCTGTAATAAAAGCCCAGGCTTGTTTAACAATCCACAGCACAATTAAAAGATAAATGATCATCCAAGATAAACTGAGTGTTAACAGAACCAGTTAGCAATGGAAGTGACAGGAAAAGACTGAAGTTGTTGTCAATACAATGCATTCTATCTTTCCTCATCTAAATCATAAATTATGATTATGAAAGGTATGGAAATTGACATATCTGAAAACTAACTTGGTAGAAATGCTGTGAGTGTTTATCTTCATCTTCCTTTTCTCAATTCACAAAGCTCTTGTATGGAGACAAACAGCCTTCCAAAAAAAAATGCACCAATTCAACGAGTGAGCAACTATAGTATCAACTGTTCTTAAAAGGTTATGAGTAATTAAACTTTATAAATTAAATTGTATGCTAGGGCTTCTGCTTCCAGGAAGATGAAGCAAACTTTTCCCTATTCCTCTCACTAAGTACAATTAAAAAACAAGGACACTGCATATAACACAAACATGACACTAAAGGATGAAGAGAAAAAGGTAGTCCAAGTAGGGAGCTCAAGACTCAAGGAACTACATGGTAATGAATACCCCGCTGCTGCTGCTACGTCACTTCAGTCGTGTCCGACTCTGTGTGACCCCATAGACGGCAGCCCACCAGGCTCCCCCATCCCTGGGATTCTCCAGGCAAGAATACTGGAGTGGGCTGCCATTTCCTTCTCCAATAATGAATACCCTATGTGTCTGTTTTTTGTTTCATGTATTTCAGACTGGAAATGAGAGAAGCCAGCAAGCCAATGGGAAGAGACTCCCTCCCCAAAAAAAGGCCCCAAGAAAACCCTCCCCTCTCCATCCAATGGGGAGCCTAGCAAGAAACTTTTTAGATAATTACCACTAGTGCAACACCAACGAAAATACTTCACGCCATCCCCAACCCTAACAGCAAAGACCAAGTAGGGAGCCTAGGTGTCCATCCTCACCAGACTACAAAAAGGAGGCCCAAACCTCTGATAGGAGGTGGACAGGGAACGCTGACTGGGCAGTCACAGGGTAAGAAGACATTCTTCAGTAACCACAATGATGGTGAAGACCATGGAAGAACCATGAAAGAACCACGGAAGAACTGACATGTCCACTCTCACCCCATCTCTCACTAGGGCTGTCTAGGAGATCAGGTCTTTGACCAAACCCAGTGATAAGAAGGCTATCTGTTCTCTAAAATACAGTGTCAATGGAAGCCATGAGGGGATTCTGAACTTACAACTCTCCCTGCCCAGCAGAAAGAAGGGGCATCTTTCAATTACCCCTATCTCTCCACCATTCTATAGAGGTCACGTGGAGAATCTGGACTTCCACTCCCACCCAGCAGTAACAAGGCAGCACCTACCTTTCACCAGTGGAGAAATGTCAGGGGAGGAGTCCACTTGTTGAATGACAAACAAGCCACTGACTGACTTATCTAGTTAACTTATGTATAGTTAGTTGTCAACAGGGTTAATATCTGTACCTGTGCTAGACTGCACAGTGAGCTTCATCAAATTCTAATTTTTTAGAGTTTCCAATGAGCATAATCATACATGTATCAAAAATTCTAATATGTATAACACAGCATACACATGAAAAATAGTTTTTTAAAAAATGACAGGTATACTTTGTCTCCAAAGGTTCCAAAGAGCAACTTACACAAACATAAATTAGCCAGTGAAGTTTTGTCAGACCAATATAATTACAGGGAATTTTTCCAAAATGTTTCTAATGTTATTATTTCAAAAATACATCTAGGACTTTTTGTAAGCATAAGTATTCCAAATCTAAGGTACTTTCAAAATGATATTTTCTGTTTCACTGAATCATGACAATATTCTGGGGCATTAGAGAAAAAATATCCCTTCATCAGAAACATCTGTATCTGTATATATCTCCAAAATCCTGAGGAAGTCTAATCTTATTTTTTCAATATGACAAAATTCTAAAATTAAAGTAACATTCCAGTGTAGTATCTTTTGTAGTCAATTTATTCAGTATTCATTATTCAACAAAAATGTACAGTTCTGCCTTGGTATTCATGGGGTACTGGTTCCAGGATATTCCCCTGCAGATACCAAAATCTGAGGTGCTCGAGACCCTCATATACTATTTATGGCATAATACAGCTGGCCCTCCTCAGGAGGTAGAAATGGGGAACCGGTGGATACACAGAGCCAACTGTACTGGTCATCTACTACGTGAAAGACACAGAGATTCATTTATTCATTGAATGGGTGTTTATTAAAAGTTGCCAATATGCAGAATGATAGATCCTAGGGGAAAAAGAACAAGAGCTTATTATTCCAAGGAGCGTAAGAACATAATAAAAGAAAAAATATTCAGTCCATTCTTGTCATTCACAGTAGTTCTATAAAGTCACCAAGAACACTAAATTAGGGAATGCTAAACCACTGCTCCTTGGGTAAATTCAGCATTAGGTTCCTGCAATTCTCTGATCATATTTTGTTAACCAAACAACACATAACCGTGTTCTCAGCTTCTGTTTTAAGACATATTATTTAATATACAACTGTTGATTAGTTAACACTGAGCTCATGGCCAACACTTTAACTCATACCTAAGTGAAGCTTATTTAATACACGTATTTTCTCTGAAAGGAAAATCACAGCTTTCCTGCTCTTAGGAACATTAGATAGCACTTCAGGATTTCACTTGGAGGTCCAGTGAAATCACCAAAAAATAAAGCACCGAAACATAAAAACATGGCACCACAGGAAAGACTTGTTTATAGTATGAGAGTTAAAACAAGAAAGCAGAGCATTGCCTTGTTAGACCTATATACATCAGATGACTCTTAATGTTTGTCACTCTGTGCATATCCATGAAAGACCGTGAAAGCAATGCAAGCATGAATTCTTTACCAGCTGAGCCACAAGGGAAGCCCAAGAACACTGGAGTAGGTAGCCTATCCCTTCTCCAGCAGATCTTCCTGACCCAGGAATCAAACTGGGGTCTCCTGCAGTACAGGCAGATTCTTTACCAACTGAGCTATCAGGGAAACCCAAAACATAAAAAGTCCAGCTAAATGCTGTTTACAAGAGATGAATCTAAAATATAAGGAAAAAAAAGAATAATTAAAGTTAAAGGATAAAACAATATATACAAGATGCATTTGTTTCCTAGAGCCTCCATAAGAAAGTACCACAAAGCTGGGTGGCTTAAATCAACAGTTTATCATCTCACAGTTCTGGAGCTAGAATTCTGAAACCAAGATGTTGACACAACCATGCTCCCTCTGAAGTCCACAGGAAAGAACTCCTGTCGGGCCTCTTCCTCAGGGCTCAGGGTTTGCTGGCAGATCCTGGCTTACAGCCGCAGCACTTCAGTCTCTGCCTCCCTCATCACATGGCGTGCCCCCCTCATGCATCTCCCCTTCTCCTCTTATTATACCTCTTACAACACCAGTCACATTGGATTAAGGGCCCACTCTACGCTAGCAGGACCTCAATCTTCACCTATACCTTGATTATGTCTACAAAGATTCTATTTCCAAGCATAGGGACATTCACAGGTAACAGGGTATGCAACACACCTTTTTGAGGGACACATTTCAACCCACCACACCAGACAAACACTAACCAAAGAGAGATAAGGTTGAAAGAAAAGGGCTGACAGAGTTCTGGTAATGTTTACTAATGTCAGACGGTGTACTAGGTGAGAACAAGGGCAGTAAGATCAGTTAGAGGCTACCGCAGTAGTCCAGGTAACACAATGCTACCCTGAATGAAGATCATGACTATGGGACAAAACAAACTCAACAGACTTAAGCAATAGCTGAGAAGTAAAACTAACAGGACTTTTCCGGATAACCAGGTAAGGGAGGCAAAGAAAATGTATAGGTTTCTGGCTTATGAAACTTATTAGAAAATGTTAGCAATCTCTATCTTCTAGCCAGTTATTTTCTAAAGCACAGATATCGGTTCTTTTAACTGATCACTAACTGCTCAAGGTGAGTCTTGATTCTCTACTCTGGCTTTCTTGGTCTAGCACAATCTGGTCCTAGTCTACTTTATACAAGTGTCCACTTCCATAAATTCTAGTGATTCAATAAACATTTCACACTAATTTCATGACTGTTTTCAGACTATGTATCTTGAATGCCATTCCTATGTATTTACAAAGTTTTACTCACAGAACCTTCGTCTCTGGAAACTTCACTGTGCTGTTACTGACAATTAAAAATTTTATATATAAGATTGGTCTTCTGTAGTGCTTTCCTCACACTGATAGTACAGCTTTTGTCACACTAATACTTATCTGTATCTATCCCTCTAGCCAAGCTACTCATATCTTCAGGATAGGGCTTATCCATCTTTTTATTCTCATCTCCTAACAATGTGGTTTGCACACAGATGGTTTTCAAACAACGGTTACTGAATAGTGATTAATCAGTTTTAACTAGCACTGCTACTTACTATGATGAAAGTCTAAAACTAAATGGAAGACAAAGGATAGTGATTCTTTTTTTCATTTTTATAAATTAGATTCTGAAAAAGATGAATAAAGGTCTTTGTTTCTTAGTAATGAATTCATGTAATTTACAGTTAATGTATTCTAAACTCCCTTGAGACTATGTAATATGGCCTATACTTTCTACAATAAATCCATATTTAAATGCCAAAGCAATTTAAAAATCTAAATAATACATATTCCTGCTCTAGTTATGAAAGTTAAAGACATTACTCAGAAGAGGTAAATTGGATGATATCTGAGGAACTTGTGTCACTGTACAACGGTCAGGAAAATACTTCTGATATTAGCGTGTTAATGGACATACAATTTAGATCCATTTTCAAACAATTAAGTAAAAACAGAATGCACTTTCTTAAAAAGCTGCATAATCTACAGACTTCCTTTGATAATTTAAAACATGCTTATGAAATCTGCAATGACTTCTGTTTATCAACATGAACCATCCTTAAGCTGCAGATATAGAAAACTTCCAGTTCAAAGAAGTTTCTAATTAAAACATTACAAGGTGGTAATTTACTATAAATACAGTTGTTAAATCTATAGTGTTTATGCTGAATAATGCTGGTACATTTATTGACATTTAGAATAGCTAAAGCTTAGATTATTATTAGACAATGAAATATGTTTCTTACAATTAAGTGTAATTTTTTTAAAAAGTCATATATAACAGGTACCAATATAATAAAATTAAGATACTGAGAACAACTATTAGCAACACCACTTCATGAAGTTTTGCAAAAATCATGGATCATAATTGTTCTTACCATACTATTATTCAACATTATTCAATACTTGGAAAGTAAGATAGTTTTCTGATAAACACAAAGAACAAAATGAGTTCCATACCCTTCCCCCAGATATTTTCCCCTGAGGTTCAAAGCTTAATATGAGTTCCATTTTCCAGAGATAAAAGGACTGCATTAACAATGATGTGCCCTAGCTTTATTCTTTTTACAATAAATTACCATATTTATATTTTGAAGCTGTCATATGCTACAGGATATTAAATATCCTCTTGTCATAATTAACTCTTTAAACCGAATTAAATGACTTGGTTCAAAACAGACTGTGAAAGTTAAAAGAAATAATTCTATCACTAATTTTTAATTATTTTAATAATCAGAGCTATTTAATTTATTCCATAATTGATTTTAACAGAGAAATGCACAGTGACTAAAAGTTCAATTTTTTTCCTCCTTTCACCCTTAAAATACAAACAAGAATTTGAACTTGGGGATGGTTAACAATAAATGTATCATAACTTCATAAAATACTTCAGGCCAAATCCTAATACAGCAAGTGGTAACAAATTACTAATTTTAAAATCTCCATCCATAATTATATAAAATACAAGCCATTAGGCAATACTCTAAGTGTCTCATTTCACTGCTGTTGTTCAATTGTTGTTCATATCCGAATCTTTGTAACCCCATGGACTATAGCACGTTAGGCTCCTTTGTCCTCCACTATCTCCTGGAGTTCGCTCAAATTCATTACCATTGAGTTGGTGATACTATCTAATCATGTCATCCTCAGAGGATGAGACGGTTCATTTTACTAAGGCTTAGTAATATTTTTGTTATGAACACTACTGCTTCTGCAGTCGGTTAATATGATGGCATTTAGAAAAACTCTCCTTTATATTAACACAAATTCAAGAATGTTTATAGTAAAATACTGTTTTCACAGGCACTTGGATTAGTTTGAATAACATTCTCTCCAATGTGATTCAAAGTAGGAACAACACTGGTATTGTATCTATACAATATCTCCACAGATATCTACCAGGTAACAAGCACCTCATAACATAAAAGCTAACTTAGAAAAATACGTCATTAAGGAAAATCATATTAAATTAGAACAAATAATACAAGCAAATGCTCTTGTTATAAAGAATAATTTTCAATGAATAAAAATAAAAGTTAAATTCCAAAGAACCAAATGATAAAATAAATGTGATGCCAATTTCTCTTTAATAAATTAACAAGTGAAAGAGTATTTTGACTCCAGTGAAGTTATAAACACGTTTTGAAACCATATCTCCCTTTCTCCTAGGTACTTTGACTGTGGTATTTATTTTTGGTAGGTGGCCTGAGATCAATTTTCTGTAGGAAGTAGGGTAGATCAAACAAAAGAGTTAACAGGAATTACTAATACCTCAAAAACAGCCAGACAGCCGGGCAGAGGAACTGAAAGCTCAGCCACAGCTTCTCCATTGCTTTCCCGGTCCCTTGGAAATACACCATAATCAAGAATTTGATAGAGTAACCATTCAAAGGACTGAAACCCAAAGAAGCATTTTTCTTTAAAAATGTTTGAGTGATGAGAATATGTTCAAATAGGATAACCAAAGCAGTTACTATGGGCCATTTGTTAAAAGATAAAAGCAGCCACTCATACCCCCCAAAGTATGATCAGCTATATGCCAAATACAGTCATTAGGTGTACTCTGTAATAATACTGGTTATATTAGTGTTTTTTATCACTAATTTCACTTACTTAAACATATTCTTCAATGAAATATAAATAAAAGAGTTAAACATTTCATCCAAAATAGAGTGGGGCGGGGGGTGAGGGAACTCTGCTCAGCAAAGAAATAAGAATTTTTTATTATATTCTTGCTGACTTAATCCTTTCTTACACAACAACATCTTTCAACAGTCTGAATATTTTATCACTATAATGTCTTTCTTAAAATCCTAACACTAGTTCAAGTAAATATGAGAAATATTAATACAATTAATCATTCTTTTCTTTGAATAAATCTTAACAAAAGGAAAAAATCACTTTAGTCATAGTAAGAGGATTTTTCATCCATTTTCAAGCAAAGTAGAATCATGCAGTTGATTCCATTTACCTCATTGCTCTTGTTATGAAGCTATTAGCACTTCTCACTTTTAAATGCCCAGACCTGAGCGGGGTTAATAAGATGCATCATTTTTTTCATTCTACAAAACCTCATAATGCAAAATTATTTTTGCATTTTCGCCTACTAGCTTATAATTGTAAAGTCTATACAGGCAGAACTCAAATTTACTCAGTCTACTCATACAGTTAAATAAAGAGTATGAATAAATCTTCACAACAAATCTATGAGCTAAGCATTATTACTGGGGAAATTTTACACATGAGGAAGCTTAAAAAGATTAAAACAACAGCAAGCTAAGTAGTGGAGCTAGGACTTGGTTCTGTGCAGTCCTGGCCAAAAACTCATGTTCTTACCCACTATACATATCACAAAGTTATTTTAAGACATTCACTATCAAAAATTTCTGTAAAAACTTTTCTGATTTTTGTTATGCTCTTGCTCTCCAGATATTCAACAATTTATATAATTAATTATACAAATACATTGAAAATATAAGCACTTTAAAAGGGAAAAATTAACAGAAATTGGAATCAAACAGTAAAAAATCCACATAGAAAACTGAATTCAGATAATTCAGCAAACAACAGAACTACAGGACTGGCAAAAAGGGAATATGGATTTTTAACTTATGGCTGAATCTGGATGCCTTAACTGAAAACAACACAAACAATAACAAATAGAAAAATGCTTACCAAGTGCC
>SJYX01020618.1:9729-19928 GCA_006410675.1 Oreotragus oreotragus | reverse complement strand
CCAGCAAGGTCAGTGGTTGGAGCACTGGAAATGGCAAGCCACTCCAGTGTTCTTGCCTGGAGAATCCCAGGGACGGGGGAGCCTGGTGGGCTGCTGTCTATGGGGTCGCACAGAGTCGGGCACGACTGAAGCGACTTAGCAGCAGCAGCAGTAAGGAAGGCAAGAGTGGAGGAGTCCAGGGCCTAGGGCATAGTGTAAATAAAAAATGATGGTGGCTTGGGTTAGGCTCCCCACAGGAAAGGGAAGTAAAACAAAACCTGAACTCAGCAAATTAGAACCCCTGGCACCTATCCCTTCCTTATCTTTTATTTATAGTAAATCCTTTTCTCCTCCTCTTTGTTTTCTGTCTCTCAGTCTGAACCCTTGTATATCTGTTTCCTCCAGAATGACTTCCATTTTGCTCTTCATGGTCCAACAGAGATCTCACCTTCCTGTTTGAGAACTTCCTCCCTTGAAACATTTCCTGGTACTTCCAAGAAGAGAACTGACTACAGAATGTCATGCCATATAAAACTGATCTTTCACGCGGAATTATATGTGTTACTATGTTGTCTCAATGTTGATTGGATGTTTTAAATTTTTTTTCAATTTTATTGGTTTGAGAAAATGAACAGTATGGAAAGTACTGAGCTAAACAAACTTGTATCACCACGAATATCACTTATTCTTTTCAGTACAACTAATATTTAGTAATTTGTGTTTATAACTGAGTGACTGGCTTTAGTTTAAAATGAACACAAGGAATGTTTAGAAAATTTCCAAGAAATAAATTATAAAATTCCCATCTTAAATCAGAGTATCTAAAGTGCTAAGAACACTGCCTGTATATAAAATGGTCTACCTTATGCATGCAACAAAACAGTATTTTTGAGTTTGTATACAATTATTCCATATTGGAGAAGGCAATGGCACCCCACTCCAGTACTTTTGCCTGGAAAATCCCATGGTTGGAGGAGCCGGTGGGCTGCAGTCCATGGGGTCACACAGAGTTGGACACGACTGAAGTGACTTAGTAGTAGCAGCAGCATTCCATATTGAAGCCTGCACTGAGTGTGACCACTTAGAAAAAGGAACTACTGGATTGTGTTCCAAAGCTCAATACATTTAGGATTTTTCAGGCTCAGAGTATTATTTGGTAATTCTATCCAACTTCTTCTAGGATTAGATAGTTAAACAATATCACCATTAGAATCAATAATACAATACATACAACTCATTGTATCTTTCATTTCACACTTCTAAAACCCAAGAGAATACTGTGAGGAAAAATACTGACACCTTGAATCTCTTCTATATCTGAGTTCATTTGAATTAAGAGTATAGGGTGAAATGTTAAATTAATGGTCAATACACCACGTGGAGAAGGCTGTTCTTTCTGTGACAGAAGTCTTGAGTATAACTTTAAAATACTGCTAAAAAATATATTTTCAAAGATTCCTAGATAACTCTTTAGGTGAATTCATAGGTCACTGCTGTAAAAATAAATACCTATACATTACAACTAAGTTAAAAATATTTCTCTCAATATATTTAATTCTAGAAACAAAGCCATACATGGAAACTGAATGAAATCTCAATGTAGTAGTGGTTCCTGACGAATTATGATAAGTAAATTTAAAAAAATAAACAAATTATGACCTCTATCCCCCCCATGAAGACAGTTTATACACTCTTTTTGAGAAAGCACATAACAAAATGCCCCTACAAAAATGGAACACTTAGATAAGAATTTTAATTTATTAGTATGACTATTAATATTATTATACACCTAAAAATTGGGTAACAGTTACATATAATGGCACACAGCCAGTGTTTAACACATTTGGGTCAGTTGCAATAGAGTAATTTCTCAGAAAAACCTATTTAAAAGCTTCAGGGTTTTAAGATCTAGAGTTTAGAAATCAGTGTAATTGGGGGATATAAACATAAATCTTGTTTTAAATAGAACTATTACTTTATTAATAACCTTCTAATGATATATATTAGGTTTTCTTGAAGTAGATAACTTGCTTTTTCACCTGATTATTAACATTCCTTATTCCCAGTTATAGAGATCTTCATAAATATGTCCAACATTCCTATATATGTTCCTTTCACTTTGAAGCATATTTTAAACNGAAGAACTAAAGAGCCTCTTGATGAAAGTGAAAGAAGAGAGTGAAAAAGTTGGCTTAAAACTCAACATTCAGAAAACTAAGATCATGGCATCTGGTCCCATCACTTCATGGCAAATAGATGGGGGAACATGGAAACAGTGACAGACTTTATTTTTGTGGTCTCCCAAATCACTGCAGATGGTGACTGCAGCCATGAAGTTCAAAGATGCTTGCTCCTTGGAAGAAAAGTGATGACCAACTTAGACAGCATATTCATAAGCAGAGATAGTACTTTGTCGACAAAAGTCAGTATAGTCAAAGCTATGTTTTTTTCAGTAGTCATGTATGGATGTGAGAGTTGGACCATAAAGAAAGCTGAGCACCAAAGAATGGATGCTTTTGAACTATGGTGTTGGAGAACACTCTTGAGAGTCCCCTTGGACTGCAAGGAGATCAAATCAATCTTAAAGGAAATCAGTCCTGAATATTCATTGGAAGGACTGATGCTGATGCTGAAGCTCCAATACTTCGGCCACCTGATGCGAAGAACTGACTCATTGGAAAAGACCCTGATGCTGGGAAAGATTGAAGGCAGGAGGAGAAGGGGACGACAGAGGATGAGATGGTTGGATGGCATCACCGACTCTATGGACATGAGTTTGAGTAAGCTCCGGGAGTTGGTGATGGGCAGGGAAACATGGTGTACTGCAGTCCATGGGGTCAGAGAGTCAGACACGACTGAGGGACTGAACTGAAATAATGTTCCACTGTACACATTTACCACATCTTCTTTATAGATGCATCTGTCGCTGGACATTTAGGTTGCTTTCATGTAAACAGTGCTGTAATGAACACTGGCATGTATCTTCTCTAATTATGATTTTCTGCAAGGAAGATAATACAGATGGCAAAGAGGCACATGAAAAGATGCTTAACGTCACTAATTACTAGAGAAATGCAGACCAAAACTACAATGAGGTATCATCTCCCACTGGTAAGAATGACCATAATCATCAAATCCACAAACAATAAATGCTGGAGAGGGTGTAGAGAAAAGGGAACCCTCTTGCACTGTTGGTAGGAATGTAAACTGATAGAGCCACTATGGAGAACAGTATGGAGGTTCCTTAAAAAACTAAAAATAGAACTACCATATGGTCCAGCAGTCCCACTACTGGGCATATACTCTGAGAAAACCATAATCCAATGTATCTTTTAAAAAATATAGATCTACTTGGGGCTGGTACACTGGGATGACCCAGAGGGATGGGATGGGGAGGAGAGTGGGACGGGGGCTCAGGATGGGGAACACATGTACACCCGTGGCGGATTCATGTTGATGTGTGGCAAAACCAATACAATATTGTAAAGTAACTAGCCCCCAATTAAATAAATTTAAATAAAAATATAAATACAGATCTGCTATCTCTGTGCCACCTCTGTATTATTTGCTGTTTACTAACCATGATGTGCACCCTCCAGTCTATTTCCTCTACCTGGGGAGTCTTTTGTTTCTTTCTCTGTTGATCTAAATTGTATTTACATTTTAAGGACCAACTCTCATGTCACTTCCTCTGAAATCTTTCCTGCCTGATCTACCAGGGGAGAACCAGGCACACCTGCAGCCTGTTCCATAACCAGCTCCCCAGAGATAAGCACCTGTTGCTGTGTCCCACTGCAGTGCCACAATGGAAGCACTCTATCATGTCTGTTGAAACCACCAGCAACTGCAGCCCTAAAAACATACCTTGGGTTTTCTTAAGTTGTAGTATCCTTTATTTGTTACTTGAACTTTCCATCTAAAAAACAGAAGTTTAAAAAAAATCAGTAATTCCTAACAAATTGTCAGTTAATTATAATTATTAGCAATCAACTCTGGATGTCTGGTAAAACAGCTTTTGGGAAATGAATACATTTAAGTGACTATGTACATCTTGAGAGGAGTACTCAGCCTAACTTGTTACCTAACTTATGATTTACATAGCAACACAATATACAGCAGCAAAATAAACCGCCAGTGTCCACACATAAGCACAACTGACATAGTCTTTCACATTTAAACTACATTTAACTTTATAACTACAGAAGTCTTCATTTATAATTCAAGGGATATTCCCAAAGCTCAAGAAATCACTTTTGAGGGTACGTATAACTTACCTATCTAGTTTAACTCCATCTGCTTCCATCACGTTTCTTAAGACTTGTGCAACTGGGATTTCTCCCGCATAACCTGTACCCCACCCCAAGGTATTGGATAGATCATTGCCTGTTCCCAGAGGCAAGACTGCAACTTGTGGAATGTATTTCTCTTGTCCCTATAATACAGAAGATTATTTTAGATTTTTCTCTTCAGACTATTTGGAGAGTAATAATATTTGGTAAAATTTAAAGCCCAAAGCAATAAAGATACAAATAATAACTGCTCAATCACAATATTCAAGGTTGGCAAAGTCTTCTAATATTCACCTGCATAATAAAAAATATAACCACAAATACTGTGTAACTTTCTTGGAAGTGCTTCTGTGAGAGGCAAGGAGATCTTAAGGATGGATACCTTAATCTTCATTTCGTCAAGGGCATCCAGGACCCAGCCGACAGTCCCATCCCCTCCACAGACAAGCACTCGAGCTGAGTCATAGGGAAGAAGAGTACAAAGTTGTAGGGCTTTGATGGGGGGAGTTTTAGTAACATCAAAGACCTATACGTGAAAGAAAAGGAAAAACTTATTTTACCCCACACTGTCACCCACCTGTGAGGATAGTTTCCCTCTAGATGAGGACCTAGATGTGCTTAAATAACAATGCTGGCACCTATCTTTATGCTGGGCAGCGTACCAGACTATAGTCACTGTGGCTCATCCTGAGTGAAGTGACTGAAAGTTGCTCATTCGTGTCCGACTCTTTGAAACCCCATGGACTATACAGTCCATGGAATTCTCCAGACCAGAATACTGGAGTGGGTAGCCTTTACCTTCTCCAGGGGATCTTCCCAACCCAGGGATCGAACCCAGGTCTCCCATATGGCAGGCGGATTCTTTACCAGGTGAGCCACCAGGGACACCCTAATGCTGCCCCTAAAAAGCACGAGCAAACAGCATTCTACTGGAAATGGAGACACAGGAAGGTTAAATAACTTGCCCATGCTTCCTCTGATAATTCAGTGCTGACAGAGAAATCCTGTATTCCATCCACTATACAATACTGCCGCCTTTATGTTCACATAAAACCAGGCTGTGCTAAGTGCACCTCTAACTAGTGCTTCCTATTCTATACGGGATTTTAAAAATCCATTACCAGTCCAAGTAGTACACATTTCTGGAAAACAATTTTGCAATATGAGTAAAATGACATAAAGATGAAAGGATCCATAATACCTATAATTCTATACATGATTTAGGAAAGTATTTCAAAAGATGAAAAAACTGGGTATAAAGATATTCAGTGCAGCATTATTTATAATCATACAACTGTAGAGACAAACTTGACGGCCATCAGCAGGAGACTGTATAAATGTGGATACATCCACTTGACGGTTTCTCAGTCATCACATACATAATTATGAGGACTGGGTTGCAACACTGGAGAAGGCAATGGCAACCCACTCCAGTACTCTTGCCTGGCAAATCCCATGGATGGGATTTAGTTGAAAAACTAAACAACCCATTGTGCAGCAATCATTCTTTCCAATTTGTAATTTTCTCTTTCAACATTACACAACTTAAGAAAATATAAAAATAGTTTTAAAAGGAAAGAGAAAGGGAAGTTCCCTGGGAGTTCAGTGGTTAGGACTTGGCATTTTCACTGCCGTGGCCTGGGGTTCAGTCCCTGGTTGGGGACCTAAGACCACATAAGCCTCACAGCAAGGCCAAAATAAATAAAATTTTAAAAAGAGAAAATCACCTGCAGTACCTCTACACAAATACATCAGTTGTTTTCATTTGTCCGTGTTGTTTCCATGAATTGTGCATGCGTTTATATATTGGCATTTCTTTAAAAGTAATCTAAGTTTGTATTTACCTAAAAGTATATTCTCCCATGTTGCAACCTGCTGCTGCTGCTGCTGCTGCTAAGTCGCTTCAGTCGTGTCCGACTGTGTGCGACCCCAGAGACGGCAGCCCACCAGGCTCCCCCGTCCCTGGGATTTTCCAGGCAAGAACACTGGAGTGGGTTGCCATTTCCTTTGCCAGTCCATGAAAGTGAAAAGTGAAAGTGAAGTCACTTAGTCATGTCAGACTCCTAGCGACCCCATGAACTGCAGCCCACCAGGCTCCTCCATGGGATTTGAAAAACTAAACAACCAGGGATTGAACCCCAGGCCACAGCAGTGAAAATGCCAAGTCCTAACCACTGAACTCCCAGGGAACTTCCCTTTCTCTTTCCTTTTAAAATTATTTTTATATTTTCTTAAGTTGTGTAATGTTGAAAGAGAAAATTACAAATTGGAAAGAATGATTGCTGCACAATGGGTTGTTTAGTTTTTCAACTAAATCCCATCCATGGGATTTGCCAGGCAAGAGTACTGGAGTGGGTTGCCATTGCCTTCTCCAGTGTTGCAACCCAGTCCTCATAATTATGTATGTGATGACTGAGAAACCGTCAAGTGGATGTATCCACATTTATACAGTCTCCTGCTGATGGCCGTCAAGTTTGTCTCTACAGTTGTATGATTATAAATAATGCTGCACTGAATATCTTTATACCCAGTTTTTTCATCTTTTGAAATACTTTCCTAAATCATGTATAGAATTATAGGTATTATGGATCCTTTCATCTTTATGTCATTTTACTCATATTGCAAAATTGTTTTCCAGAAATGTGTACTACTTGGACTGGTAATGGATTTTTAAAATCCCGTATAGAATAGGAAGCACTAGTTAGAGGTGCACTTAGCACAGCCTGGTTTTATGTGAACATAAAGGCGGCAGTATTGTATAGTGGATGGAATACAGGATTTCTCTGTCAGCACTGAATTATCAGAGGAAGCATGGGCAAGTTATTTAACCTTCCTGTGTCTCCATTTCCAGTAGAATGCTGTTTGCTCGTGCTTTTTAGGGGCAGCATTAGGGCGTCCCTGGTGGCTCACCTGGTAAAGAATCCGCCTGCCATATGGGAGACCTGGGTTCGATCCCTGGGTTGGGAAGATCCCCTGGAGAAGGTAAAGGCTACCCACTCCAGTATTCTGGTCTGGAGAATTCCATGGACTGTATAGTCCATGGGGTTTCAAAGAGTCGGACACGAATGAGCAACTTTCAGTCACTTCACTCAGGATGAGCCACAGTGACTATAGTCTGGTACGCTGCCCAGCATAAAGATAGATGCCAGCATTGTTATTTAAGCACATCTAGGTCCTCATCTAGAGGGAAACTATCCTCACAGGTGGGTGACAGTGTGGGGTAAAATAAGTTTTTCCTTTTCTTTCACGTATAGGTCTTTGATGTTACTAAAACTCCCCCCATCAAAGCCCTACAACTTTGTACTCTTCTTCCCTATGACTCAGCTCGAGTGCTTGTCTGTGGAGGGGATGGGACTGTCGGCTGGGTCCTGGATGCCCTTGACGAAATGAAGATTAAGGTATCCATCCTTAAGATCTCCTTGCCTCTCACAGAAGCACTTCCAAGAAAGTTACACAGTATTTGTGGTTATATTTTTTATTATGCAGGTGAATATTAGAAGACTTTGCCAACCTTGAATATTGTGATTGAGCAGTTATTATTTGTATCTTTATTGCTTTGGGCTTTAAATTTTACCAAATATTATTACTCTCCAAATAGTCTGAAGAGAAAAATCTAAAATAATCTTCTGTATTATAGGGACAAGAGAAATACATTCCACAAGTTGCAGTCTTGCCTCTGGGAACAGGCAATGATCTATCCAATACCTTGGGGTGGGGTACAGGTTATGCGGGAGAAATCCCAGTTGCACAAGTCTTAAGAAACGTGATGGAAGCAGATGGAGTTAAACTAGATAGGTAAGTTATACGTACCCTCAAAAGTGATTTCTTGAGCTTTGGGAATATCCCTTGAATTATAAATGAAGACTTGTGTAGTTATAAAGTTAAATGTAGTTTAAATGTGAAAGACTATGTCAGTTGTGCTTATGTGTGGACACTGGCGGTTTATTTTGCTGCTGTATATTGTGTTGCTATGTAAATCATAAGTTAGGTAACAAGTTAGGCTGAGTACTCCTCTCAAGATGTACATAGTCACTTAAATGTATTCATTTCCCAAAAGCTGTTTTACCAGACATCCAGAGTTGATTGCTAATAATTATAATTAACTGACAATTTGTTAGGAATTACTGATTTTTTTTAAACTTCTGTTTTTTAGATGGAAAGTTCAAGTAACAAATAAAGGATACTACAACTTAAGAAAACCCAAGGTATGTTTTTAGGGCTGCAGTTGCTGGTGGTTTCAACAGACATGATAGAGTGCTTCCATTGTGGCACTGCAGTGGGACACAGCAACAGGTGCTTATCTCTGGGGAGCTGGTTATGGAACAGGCTGCAGGTGTGCCTGGTTCTCCCCTGGTAGATCAGGCAGGAAAGATTTCAGAGGAAGTGACATGAGAGTTGGTCCTTAAAATGTAAATACAATTTAGATCAACAGAGAAAGAAACAAAAGACTCCCCAGGTAGAGGAAATAGACTGGAGGGTGCACATCATGGTTAGTAAACAGCAAATAATACAGAGGTGGCACAGAGATAGCAGATCTGTATTTATATTTTTATTTAAATTTATTTAATTGGGGGCTAGTTACTTTACAATATTGTATTGGTTTTGCCACACATCAACATGAATCCGCCACGGGTGTACATGTGTTCCCCATCCTGAGCCCCCGTCCCACTCTCCTCCCCATCCCATCCCTCTGGGTCATCCCAGTGTACCAGCCCCAAGTAGATCTATATTTTTTAAAAGATACATTGGATTATGGTTTTCTCAGAGTATATGCCCAGTAGTGGGACTGCTGGACCATATGGTAGTTCTATTTTTAGTTTTTTAAGGAACCTCCATACTGTTCTCCATAGTGGCTCTATCAGTTTACATTCCTACCAACAGTGCAAGAGGGTTCCCTTTTCTCTACACCCTCTCCAGCATTTATTGTTTGTGGATTTGATGATTATGGTCATTCTTACCAGTGGGAGATGATACCTCATTGTAGTTTTGGTCTGCATTTCTCTAGTAATTAGTGACGTTAAGCATCTTTTCATGTGCCTCTTTGCCATCTGTATTATCTTCCTTGCAGAAAATCATAATTAGAGAAGATACATGCCAGTGTTCATTACAGCACTGTTTACATGAAAGCAACCTAAATGTCCAGCGACAGATGCATCTATAAAGAAGATGTGGTAAATGTGTACAGTGGAACATTATTTCAGTTCAGTCCCTCAGTCGTGTCTGACTCTCTGACCCCATGGACTGCAGTACACCATGTTTCCCTGCCCATCACCAACTCCCGGAGCTTACTCAAACTCATGTCCATAGAGTCGGTGATGCCATCCAACCATCTCATCCTCTGTCGTCCCCTTCTCCTCCTGCCTTCAATCTTTCCCAGCATCAGGGTCTTTTCCAATGAGTCAGTTCTTCGCATCAGGTGGCCGAAGTATTGGAGCTTCAGCATCAGCATCAGTCCTTCCAATGAATATTCAGGACTGATTTCCTTTAAGATTGATTTGATCTCCTTGCAGTCCAAGGGGACTCTCAAGAGTGTTCTCCAACACCATAGTTCAAAAGCATCCATTCTTTGGTGCTCAGCTTTCTTTATGGTCCAACTCTCACATCCATACATGACTACTGAAAAAAACATAGCTTTGACTATACTGACTTTTGTCGACAAAGTACTATCTCTGCTTATGAATATGCTGTCTAAGTTGGTCATCACTTTTCTTCCAAGGAGCAAGCATCTTTGAACTTCATGGCTGCAGTCACCATCTGCAGTGATTTGGGAGACCACAAAAATAAAGTCTGTCACTGTTTCCATGTTCCCCCATCTATTTGCCATGAAGTGATGGGACCAGATGCCATGATCTTAGTTTTCTGAATGTTGAGTTTTAAGCCAACTTTTTCACTCTCTTCTTTCACTTTCATCAAGAGGCTCTTTAGTTCTTC
>SJYX01020617.1:99765-115963 GCA_006410675.1 Oreotragus oreotragus | reverse complement strand
TGGGCTGCCGTCTATGGGGTCACACAGAGTCGGACATGACTGAAGTGACTTAGCAGTAGCAGCAGCAGCCCTATTTGTCATGGTTTTCAAGTTTCTGTTTTTAAATTAATTGTTTTGAATAATGTATGCACACAATAAAATTTTAAACCTAAAAGATATTTACAGTGAAAAGAAAGTGTCTTCCTCACCCCTGTTGCCTTCTCCTCACTTGTGGCTACCAGTAGTACTAGTTTCTTGCACATCTTTCTCGAATGTGAGCACCATTTGCCCTTCAGTGTCAGTCCACTCTCCATACTGTTCTGCATTTTACATTTTCTGTGTTAGACTGATTTATGTGAAGGCAAACAACAACAAGGATAATATTAGTCAAATAATATTGCATATTACTATGAATCATGCACTGTCCTAAGCACTTTACACACACACGCACACACACACCTCTATATGCTGGTACTATTATTATACCAGTTGGGAAAACCAAAACCTAAGGAAATAAACAACTTGCTGAAGGTCCTATGGCTGATTGGCTTTGGACAAAGTTTGGACAATTGGAAATGACCCATTCTTTGTAATAGTTGCATTATATGCTACTGTGGAGATATTCCATATTTGGATGTTCAATTCCTTACTCATGAGCAATTAAGTTGATTCAAATTTTTAGCTGTTATGAACAATGCTTCCAGAAAATTCTTTAGAATACATAATTTCACATATGAGTATCTCTGAGTAATGATTTTCTAAAAGTTGAACTTTTGAGGCAAAATGTATATGCATTTTCATCTCGATAGAAAGTGCCAAGTGCCCTTTGATGATGTACCAACATGTTTCATAGCAGGGCTTAGTTCTAACAGCTAATTACTTTCTCTCTTAAAGTGAACCAATTGGTCTACATCCTTATCCCACTGCCTGAGGAGGTAAACTAGAATTGCTTGTGCTTCTGTGGATGTGGGTCTGGTACCCACTGTCAACAGGAGGTTTTATTGGCAGAAGATAGGAAACCTAGGACGTGATGACTGTGTTTCAAGCTCTGTATTACATGTTTACAATTCCAAGCATCCCTGAAATAAAGGTCCTGTGGAAAAATGAGGAAATCAAAGTTTAGAAAGATACTTGGAGAAAGAAACAGGATTTTGACAGACTCCAAAATGAGGCTTTTCATGTTTTTATACTGCCTCCCCCTTAAGAATATACACTGATGTATTGCCTTTGAATCAACTCTTATCAGAGTAGACTGATAAGGTTATAAATAGAGTAATAAACATATGAGATAAATTTAAGTGGTGAGAAGGCTTTATTATTATGTGTCTCAAGTGAATCAACCCTAGTGCAGAATGTAAACAAAAAAGTGTAAAATAATCCTATTACATCTTGTTGCTGTACTCACTGAGAAGACATTTTCTTTTCTTATCTCAAAGCTGATTTTAATTTCTCTTTTAAAGGTCTGGGACCTCAATGGCTGTTGTCACCACACACTCAATGTTGGGCAAGAGGGAGCTGTGGATATTTCACACATCCTGGTTCTTAAGAAGACAATCCTAGTTACAGGCTGGGACAGGTATGATAGACTTCATGCAAAACTGTAGGAAGGTAAAAGGAGACAGTTTTATAAATCCCCTGAAAAAGGGAATGGCTACCCACTCCAGTATTCTTGCCTGGGAAATCCCATGGACAGAAAAGCCTGGTGAGCTACAACCCATGGGGTTGCAAGAGTCACCACCACCACCACCACCACAAAAGAAAAAAGAATCCAGAAATCCTGTTTTCTGAGTCTTAACTGATTTAATCCTAATTCTGAGTCTTTAACTTGCTGGTGACTTTGATGAGTGAAACTGTTTGGAACTGGCTGGATGCTTAGTGAATAAAATATTTTAAGATCATGTAGCTTGAGAGGCTTTGAGAAGTAACAGTGCTTTCTCCTGGCTTTAGGAACCTGTCTTTTCCTTTAACCATTCCAGAAAAAAACATAATACCACTTCCTAAGTGTTAAATCTGAAACTTTCCCAAATTTTATAGTCAATAAATTCTTAATGTATAAACATCATTCTTTCAACTGTAAAGGGAGCTCATTTCTTCTTCTCTTGTTAGTTTCAGCTGCAGCACAAGAGGGGAGCAGCCTGCTGAGATCTGTGTTAGTACCTCCGTCACTTCAGGGTAGAGAAGGGCCTGTCACATTTCGCTTACTGTATTCAAAGAGCAGTTTTTCCATTTCATTATAAAGAAAATTACTTTGTTTTCCTCTCGTCCTGAGAGAAATAACGGATCATAAACAGGGCCTTTTCTATGGCGTTGTATAAGCCCTAAGAAAATTAAAGTGTGATATGTTCCAAAAATACATTGTCCATAAATTCAACGGTTCAAGAAATATTGCTCTAATAGGTAATTTGCCCAAGATTATTCACTATAGAAATATGATTGTAATGGTTTGAAGCTAGGATTAAATCAAATTTTATACCTAGAAAATAAAAGTGAAGTCGCTCAGTCGTGTCTGACTCTTTGCTACCCCATGGACTGTAGCCTACCAGGCTCTTCTGTCCATGGGATTTTCCAGGCAATAGTACTGGAGTGGATTGCCATTTCCTTCTCCAATACCTAGAAAATAAGCAATAGTTATTTGGGGATTTTTATCAGTGTTAGGGAAGGGTTGTGNACTCTTTGCTACCCCATGGACTGTAGCCTACCAGGCTCTTCTGTCCATGGGATTTTCCAGGCAATAGTACTGGAGTGGATTGCCATTTCCTTCTCCAATACCTAGAAAATAAGCAATAGTTATTTGGGGATTTTTATCAGTGTTAGGGAAGGGTTGTGTCTAACACAAATGTGAACATACTGGACTAGACTAGAGAGTACAGTGCCACACAGAGCTTAGTTTTCAGAGGTAGTTTGACTATAAAGAAAGAAAGTATAGTTCAGATTGTTCTACTTGCTATTAAGAACTAATTTAATCATCCTCACCTTTGAAAGAAAGCTTCTTCATATCCATGGGAGCAATCATGATCCATCAATGACTCATAACTGCTCCGGTAGACTATGGCTTAATTAGGCTATGGCAATGAATAAGGGCAATTATCTAATATCATGGCAGAGTAGATGTGTAGTATACAGCCAATTCACTTTAATTTTGCAAAATTATCAAAAAGAGCTTTAAAAATTATAGTGTTGGTCAAAACTTTGGAGACACCATTTTCTTAATCATATTTTTTAGACATCCACGGTTAGAAATTAGCATCAAATGTAAGGCTTTAAAAAAAATTGGTCACAGGGTGAAATTTCTAAAGATTAGATATGTAGAGTAATCTAAAAGTGATTTAAAAAGAACACCCAGTGATCTGATCTGTATTGGAGGTGATCACTTTCTATAACCCTGGGGAGGAATTTTGGGGGAGATTGAAATGAGTGGAGGAAAACATCACTCTTCTCATTTTTCTCCATCTTTTCCACCTTCCATAAGGTTGTCAGGACTTGGATCCCGTAGTTGGAATTGAAAGTTGAATGACTATGTTCCCAGTTATATTGTTTTACTTTCATATTGATGAATTTGAAAATGATATTTTTATATTTTCTAAGCAAGATGTCTTACATTAAGATGGATTTTGCAAGATCTTTGCAGGGAGGTTTTTTTTTTTTTTTTTTACCAAGAGGCATTTAACAAAAGAGGCAAGAAAACAGGTAAGAAGTTGTTTGGTATGTCTTGGGGAGGATAATCCATTAAGCCAACTCCCTAATAGTTTAGTGACTTGAGAAGAAATAAGTGGGAGTTTGAGAGTCTTTATTAAGCTTTCTTTAAAATCCAGAGGAGGCTGTTAAGTTATACTGTAATTTTAACTTTAGGCTCTATTTAAATAAAGAAATTGGTCTGATAATTCTGTCCAAGATGGAATAGAAATTACATTTATTGAGTTCAGTACATAAATATGCCATCAATTTATTTTATTCATAGAGCTTTGTAGCATTATGCACTTTACATACATTATCCAACTTAATCCTTAGCTTCATCTTGGAAGGCAGGCAGTATTTTGTAGATATCTCTAATCTCTGTCTTCAGCTCTTATCTTTCTAAGCTCACTCATTCGTTTGCTTGCTGGATGTATCTGACTGTGATCCCAAATTCTTCGTATTCTAAACTGAGTGTATTATGCATGAAAGTGAAAGTGATAGTCATTCAGTCATGTCCAATTCTGTACGACCCCATGGGCTGTAGCTTATCAGGTTCTTCTGTCCATGGAATTTTCCAGGCAAGAATACTAGAGTGGGCAGCCATTCCCTTCTCCAGAAGATCTTCCTGACCTGGAGATTGAACCCAGGGCTCCTGCATTGCAGGCAGTTTGTGTATAGTCTGAGTCAACAGGGAAGCCCATTTAACTCATTTCCTTTCCCTAAACCTACTTTTCTCTTAGATTCAGAGCTTCAGTTAATAGCTAGACATCCTGGTCATCCACCTGTCATCCTTCTTATTCAACTTCACAATCAAGTAGTCACTAAGCCTTATCTCTTTTCTGGTCTAAATATTTTTTTCAAATCTATTACCAATCTACTAGACTGTATTCTTCAGAGCATCATTTCTATGTACATGAATGTCACGGCCTTCTCATTTGTCCTTTTCTCTAGTAAATGTCTCTCTTTTACCTCTAAAATAGATTTACTCATTTAAATGATTTCTACGGTGATTTCTTTCTATAATACCATTTATCTATGTCACTTCATTGGTTCAATGATTTTTAAAATGTCTACAAAAAAAAAAAACCAAAGCTCCCTGTGTCCCAGACCTATTCTGAGCTTCATTTGTACATTCCATTCTTGTGTAAATTCTAAACTCAAATAGAAACCTGCTGTCAGAGTGTTCCTATATAAGCCGTACCATTTCACACTCTTGTTCTCTCCCCTTATCTAGAAATCTCTCTCTAAATATTTTTCATGTAGTTAATGTTTATTCTTATTTGAAGTCTCGTTCATATATCTTTTCTACCAGAACTTTTTCTTTCCTCCTATGGTAGAAATATGCCCCCATTTGTCTTTGTGCTTTCTAATTTCCTGTATTTTACTTAACCTAGGAATATAACTATTGATCATTAATATGTATGTATATCTAATATATGCTTATTAGATGTTATATGATACTTGTCGAATGACTTAATTAACATTTATTGAATAGATAGGAAATCTGAAGATTAATTACCTATGGTCACACTCCAAATAAGAGGAAAACAGAATTGATATTCAAATCTATTCTTGCATTACAATAAACCAGAAAGCCAAGTATTACCAATTCTCTTTCACAAAGGAGGAGGCAAGGCTTGATGAGTAACCTGGCCAAACCTAGTAGGCAGCTGAGTTGAAAGTCTGTGCCAAAGACTTTTCTACCATTCCTGAATTACTGATGGAGTCATTAAATCATGTGAGATCAATTGCATTATAAACCAGAAAGCCAAGTATTACCAATTCTCTTTCACAAAGGAGGAGGCAAGTCTTGATGAGTAACCTGGCCAAACCTAGTAGGCAGCTGAGTTGAAAGTCTGTGCCGAAGACTTTTCTACCATTCCTGAATTACTGATGGAGTCATTAAATCATGCGAGATCAATTGCATTCTTTTAAAGAAATCATTTGACTAAGTTGATCAGGTCAGTCAAAGCTAATGAATCAGTTTTGCGTATTTGAAGGGAAAAAAAATACCACATATTTTCAACTTAAAGATACCTCAGAATTTTATCTTACCATAATTTTCCCCTTTCCTTTCCACAAATATCTTTAAACTGCACCTAGATGGAAAACATGGAGTTAGGAAACATAGTGTGCTGAATGTGAAAAAGCAGGATTCCTTCGCTCAGTGGCATCACATTCTAATTGAGGAGTTGATGCATACAGGGCAGGATATGGAAAATGCCCCTTTCTGCTAAGCAAAGCCTGAATCAGACAGCCCATTAGATTGTTTAGGAATATGGCCATTCATATCTAGAGATTACTTCCACCGGAAAAAAGAACCCAAATTCAGAAATTCTACATGTTTCTTATCATCGTAAGCAAAATGTACTGAGAGACAAAGCTGTAAATTGACATCGCATCAGTTAAAAAATGCTCGGTTAAATACCTAACCATATTTATGTTGGTAAAACTAAGTGAAGAGATGATGAACTACCTTTGCATTTGTTAAGTAGTCATATAATACGTATAGTTCTGGTAAAATCAAATACATGATCATAACAAACTTTAAGATTTTATCTTATTTTTATCTTAAATTTATGCCCTGAAATTTTATCATTCTATATTTACAACTCTCTATAAAAATAAAAGTAAGTTCTTCATTTATTTCTCTTCTTTCAGTTAAAGGAGAAAACTTTGTTTGTGAAGGTTTTATGTCTGTAAAATATATAAATACTTATATAAATATGTATATATAATATATAAAGATATAAATACAGAAAATAGAATTTTCATATAATTTCAAATAATTCTGAAAATATGATTGATAGTAGCATTCTTTACAGAATTCTTTAAAAAGTAGGTGCTCAGTAAAAAGCTGTTGATATAATTCTATTTTTAAAAGTATTTTTTAAGGGAATTGAAATTAGAGATTTGAAGTTCCTCAACAATAAAACTTACCTGTCACAAGATATTAAATTCTCAAAATAATTGCCTTGCTAAAGAACTGTATGTAATCTTATATATGACTCAATCATTTTTTATTATTTATTTATTATTATTATTAGGATGAGAATCAGAATGAGCACTTCCAAAGCTNTTGAAGTTCCTCAACAATAAAACTTACCTGTCACAAGATATTAAATTCTAAAAATAATTGCCTTGCTAAAGAACTGTATGTAATCTTATATATGACTCAATCATTTTTTATTATTTATTTATTATTATTATTAGGATGAGAATCAGAATGAGCACTTCCAAAGCTGTGACTTATTCTGGATAATCTTGTTGGAGGCTGGACGGGGGCGAGTATGTGTGAAATTCACAAATAACCCTCAAGACTAACTTTGTGATGGTTTCAGTATCCAAAATTGGGCTCCACAAATTTTAGGAAAAAGCATGAAAAATAATTGATTTATTTTGAACTCATTCCCTACCTTTGAGATAACCTTTTTATTCTAAAAACAATGTATATGTTCTTTTGGACTAACAAGACATGAACAATTAACCTCTGCGGGAACAGATGTGTAAAATGTATGTCTGACTCTGTGACCCCGTGCACTGTAGTCTGCCAGGCTCCTCTGTCCAGGGATTTCCTAGGCAAGAATACTAAAGTAGGTTGCTATTTTCTTCTCTAGGGGATCTTCCCAACCAGGGATAGAACCCATGTCTCTTGCATCTTCTGCATTGCTAGGTGGATTCTTCACCCAACTGTGCCACTGAGAAGCCCCAAGAGAACAAATAATTGACTTTGTTCTTTTGTTCTCAATGTGACAGTTTCTACGTGATAAATTTTGGTAAAATTCATTATCCTATCTCATTCATCCTAAAAGAGATTATTTTTTAACAATTAAAAAATTTATTTTTGCCTCTTGTCAGGCGAACTAATTTTGCTTTCTCAGAATTGGTCATTATATCTAAATTCTGAATTAGAGATAAGGCTGTCATCAGAAGAACACAGTGACTCAGAAGTTGTCCTCCCAGGACTTCAGATGTGAGGTGTGGAATGGAACTAGTAACCTCCTTCAATGTCAGAAAGAGCAAACCTCTCAGACTCTTAAAATGGCCTAAAAATTGGCTGGTTCTGCACTTCAATTTTACTCTTGGCAAAAGTACAAACTTAGAAAAAAGTTATCTTGGAAATGTACAAAGTAAGAAATACAGTGTGGATTCTGAAGGTATTTTAAGGATAACTGTCATTTCAAATGAAAGTTTCAGGTTAGGTTTCAAGGGAAAGTTGGCAGCTAATTAGCTTCTCACCACTGTGACACACAAGGTCAAATATCAGAATGGCTACTTTTTATACCATGTTATGAAAAAGATTTTGTGCTTTGGGGTGTACTCCTTAAGTATATCCAGTTAAAATGGTAGCTTGGCAAAGAAGACAGCTGACATTAAATATTGGTGGAGGGAATATAGAGGAGATATAGACTGACCTCTTCCATCTCACTCCCACCTTCATACTATCCCTTATCAAAAGGTAATCTCTTCAATCAAACATACCAATAGGTAAAGAGGAAATTTTAAATATATACATATAAAACTCTTACAAAATTCATGACAATTTCAGAACTGCAAATTACCTTACTTATACTATCTTGTCTTGCTAAGCCTGTATTAATATCATTAAAGTAACATTAATATTAGATTATTGATTTAAAAAGTAGAGTAATTCATATATTGATTCAGCAAATTTTTATGAAATGCCTATTATTTTCTAGGTACTATTTTGGGCATTACTGATGCTAAGAGGAAAAAAACAAAAGCTTTGCTCTCCTAGAGTTTACTTATGGTAGGAAAGACAGAAAAGAATCAGACAAATAGATATAGATCCCAACATCACATAATGATAATGTAATCAAAATGATGTAGGTGAGTAATGATAGACTCAAGGAAGTCTTTAGCTTGGGTGGCCAGGGAGGGCTTCCCCAAGGAGGTAACATCTGAGCAGAGAATTTTTCATCTGATCATTTGAAAATATTTATTGAATACACAATATGTGTAGGTCACTATGATAGTATTGTACAATAAAACACGATCCCTGTTTTCTTTGAACTTACATTATAGCAGAGGAGCAGAGACTATATAATATGAATTAAATGTTGTGAGTAAAATGTAAATTATGTAAGAGATCAGAAGAGGGATATATTTCTTTCAACACTAGTTATCAAGGAAGCCTACAGAACAAGATAGGATTTAATGAACGGCTGTGTAGTCAGGTAGTGTGGGTATGTGTGTGGAAGGAAATCCACGGAGGGATGGAAGAGCCCACTGTGAATAAAAACAAAGCAGCTAGAAAAGCAAACCCTGTTTAGAGAGCAGCAAGAATATTGCTTAGGTCTTCTCGAGTGGCACAGGTGGTAATGAATTCACCTGCCAATGCCCAAGATGCAGGAGATGCAGGTTCAATTTTTGGATCAGGAAGATCCCTGGAGGAGAAAAAGGCAACCCGCTTCAGTAGAAATCCTGGAAAATCCCATGGACAGAGGAGCGTGGCGAGATAAAGTCCATGGGGTCACAGAGAGTCAGACACGGCTGAGTAACTAAACACACACACATACACACACACACACATGAGTACTGATTGGCTCGAACATGAGATGTGCTTCAGAAACAACCTCTAAATACTTGAAACAGCTTGAAATAGCTCCTGCAAGGGAATCTATTTGAAACCTTGTATTCTATCTATAAAATCCAGGTGAATTTTGCTTTCTATTACATTTATTCATCTACCCTTATTTTAATATAAAAATATTTTCTCCCAAAATCTTTGAGTAAAATGAACACTTAGGAAGGTGTGTCAGTTTTACCTGTGGTTTCCAGTAGCCTAGTCAAACATTTAACTGGACATTCCCATTTTACTCTGAAAACCAAGGACAAAAGAATAAAGGGAAAAATTCTAAAAGAGTTGATTGGATCCAAATATTATTGAGTCTCAAATCATAGGTCCACACATTTGATTTTTGTCATGTAAGAAATGGAAAACCTAACAAATATTTTTTTAACAGGATATTAGCCTTATCTTTTTGATCATGCTGTTTCCCTGCACTGCTTGGAGTAACTTCCTCTTCCAAATCTTACCCATCTATTAGGGTTAGGCTCTGTAGGTTCTGTTCCCTATAGCACCATGAGCAGGGACTTTCATGGAGAAAACAAGAAATGTTTGTAGAATGAATGTATATGAAGAGCTCCTGAGTGAAATGATTAATCTGGTAGCAGGATGAAAGATGTACCAGAGATGGGTAGCCTAGAGACAGTGAAATTTGTCAAAAGTCATTTACAATTTTTCAGCCTTGAGCTAGTGAGTGCTAAGCTAGGAAACTGTCATTGATAATTTAAAATAAAGAGGAAGGAATGAATATATAACATCACAGAGGCAAAATCTGAGGATTTTATTTGACTAAGGAANCCTCCCAGGACTTCAGATGTGAGGTGTGGAATGGAACTAGTAACCTCCTTCAATGTCAGAAAGAGCAAACCTCTCAGACTCTTAAAATGGCCTAAAAATTGGCTGTTTCTGCACTTCAATTTTACTCTTGGCAAAAGTACAAACTTAGAAAAAAGTTATCTTGGAAATGTACAAAGTAAGAAATACAGTGTGGATTCTGAAGGTATTTTAAGGATAACTGTCATTTCAAATGAAAGTTTCAGGTTAGGTTTCAAGGGAAAGTTGGCAGCTAATTAGCTTCTCACCACTGTGACACACAAGGTCAAATATCAGAATGGCTACTTTTTATACCATGTTATGAAAAAGATTTTGTGCCTTGGGGTGTACTCCTTAAGTATATCCAGTTAAAATGGTAGCTTGGCAAAGAAGACAACTGACATTAAATATTGGTGGAGAGAATATAGAGGAGATATAGACTGACCTCTTCCGTCTCACTCCCACCTTCATACTATCCCTTATCAAAAGGTAATCTCTTCAATCAAACATACCAATAGGTAAAGAGGAAATTTTAAATATATACATATAAAACTCTTACAAAATTCATGACAATTTCAGAACTGCAAATTACCTTACTTATACTATCTTGTCTTGCTAAGCCTGTATTAATATCATTAAAGTAACATTAATATTAGATTATTGATTTAAAAAGTAGAGTAATTCATATATTGATTCAGCAAATTTTTATGAAATGCCTATTATTTTCTAGGTACTATTTTGGGCATTACTGATGCTAAGAGGAAAAAAACAAAAGCTTTGCTCTCCTAGAGTTTACTTATGGTAGGAAAGACAGAAAAGAATCAGACAAATAGATATAGATCCCAACATCACATAATGATAATGTAATCAAAATGATGTAGGTGAGTAATGATAGACTCAAGGAAGTCTTTAGCTTGGGTGGCCAGGGAGGGCTTCCCCAAGGAGGTAACATCTGAGCAGAGAATTTTTCATCTGATCATTTGAAAATATTTATTGAATACACAATATGTGTAGGTCACTATGATAGTATTGTACAATAAAACACGATCCCTGTTTTCTTTGAACTTACATTATAGCAGAGGAGCAGAGACTATATAATATGAATTAAATGTTGTGAGTAAAATGTAAATTATGTAAGAGATCAGAAGAGGGATATATTTCTTTCAACACTAGTTATCAAGGAAGCCTACAGAACAAGATAGGATTTAATGAATGGCTGTGTAGTCAGGTAGTGTGGGTATGTGTGTGGAAGGAAATCCACGGAGGGATGGAAGAGCCCACTGTGAATAAAAACAAAGCAGCTAGAAAAGCAAACCCTGTTTAGAGAGCAGCAAGAATATTGCTTAGGTCTTCTCGAGTGGCACAGGTGGTAATGAATTCACCTGCCAATGCCCAAGATGCAGGAGATGCAGGTTCAATTTTTGGATCAGGAAGATCCCTGGAGGAGAAAAAGGCAACCCGCTTCAGTAGAAATCCTGGAAAATCCCATGGACAGAGGAGCGTGGCGAGATAAAGTCCATGGGGTCACAGAGAGTCAGACACGGCTGAGTAACTAAACACACACACATACACACACACACACATGAGTACTGATTGGCTCGAACATGAGATGTGCTTCAGAAACAACCTCTAAATACTTGAAACAGCTTGAAATAGCTCCTGCAAGGGAATCTATTTGAAACCTTGTATTCTATCTATAAAATCCAGGTGAATTTTGCTTTCTATTACATTTATTCATCTACCCTTATTTTAATATAAAAATATTTTCTCCCAAAATCTTTGAGTAAAATGAACACTTAGGAAGGTGTGTCAGTTTTACCTGTGGTTTCCAGTAGCCTAGTCAAACATTTAACTGGACATTCCCATTTTACTCTGAAAACCAAGGACAAAAGAATAAAGGGAAAAATTCTAAAAGAGTTGATTGGATCCAAATATTATTGAGTCTCAAATCATAGGTCCACACATTTGATTTTTGTCATGTAAGAAATGGAAAACCTAACAAATATTTTTTTAACAGGATATTAGCCTTATCTTTTTGATCATGCTGTTTCCCTGCACTGCTTGGAGTAACTTCCTCTTCCAAATCTTACCCATCTATTAGGGTTAGGCTCTGTAGGTTCTGTTCCCTATAGCACCATGAGCAGGGACTTTCATGGAGAAAACAAGAAATGTTTGTAGAATGAATGTATATGAAGAGCTCCTGAATGAAATGATTAATCTGGTAGCAGGATGAAAGATGTACCAGAGATGGGTAGCCTAGAGACAGTGAAATTTGTCAAAAGTCATTTACAATTTTTCAGCCTTGAGCTAGTGAGTGCTAAGCTAGGAAACTGTCATTGATAATTTAAAATAAAGAGGAAGGAATGAATATATAACATCACAGAGGCAAAATCTGAGGATTTTATTTGACTAAGGAATTTGGAATTCTGGTCTATTGATCAGTTATGAGAATTTAGTGAGTCCTCCTGTGGAGGGAAGGTAGAAATTTTAGATTTTTTATATTAGCTGATGGAAACTATAATGGAACTGTCAGCTGTCAAGTGAGAACAACTCAACACTGGAAAAAGTCATGAATGAAGATAGATTTAAGAGCCACATGTATAAAAGTGAACTGGAAATTCACTGGTGGTTAATACAAAACCCAATACAAAAATAATACAAAAACCAATATAAAAATTGATGGTATACAAAACCCCTGCACAAGCCCTTTTGATCAGAGAGAGGGGGCTGGAGGAATGATGGTCAACAGTGTCCATATTGAAAGGTGAAAGAGAGAGAAGGAAGGGGAAACAGAGTACAAGGAGTGAAAGGTCAGGGAACAGGAAGAAAGCAGGGCATTTGGCAACAGAAGAGTTTCCAGAACGAATCCATCAGAGGGTGAGGAGTTGGTAGGGCAATTGGAGACCTTTAGTGCGAGTGAAACAGAAGCAAGTTTTCAGAAAAGTGAAGAGAGAATGTGGGTGGAGACACCAAGCCTGGAGTTACAAATGCCCCTTTGAAGTGAGTGTGGCTCTAGAAGTGGAGAGAGGCTTGCCAGAGGCTGGCAGCCAGAATTCAATCAAGAGGAAACAGGATGGTCCTATAACTTGATGCCTCCAGTATGTAATTTTTAAGCTCCCCCTCTCCGTACCAGCCATCAGGCATTTCATTCTCTGTCCTTTCTGATCTGTCCTCAAATTCACCAGTAATGCCTCAGGATATTGGCCTTTAAAAAACTATTTCTGTTGAAAACATCTCTGTCCTCCATCCCATTCCTTTGAAGCTGTATTTTCAAGTGTTCCACAAACAGTTCCTTAAGATGCCGTGTGAGGAAGCACTCTGTGGTCAAGTATGTCTGGAAAATGCCACAGGGAATATAAACACGGTAAATATCCTGGATGAACTGATGAAAAGAAACTTTAATGATTTTGTCTAAACTATCCAATATTATTTGTTCACAGACTCTACTCTTTTGTATTGTTACTGCCACAAAATTCGTAGTGGTTCCACTTTGGAGACATTTTGCTTTTAGGGTCTTGGTGGTGGATGATTAATCTGATAAATGCACACGTGTTTGGTATTAATGATTGTGAAAGGAAGATTAGCCTTCTAATATTCATAATTTACCAGGGAATTTAAGACTTCAAAAGGAAGTTCAGTGTTGGGATTTAGCCTTATGGATGACAAGTAGGGATAAAGTTTTGTATAGCATCATCTTTTTTTATTAAAAAAAATTTTATTTATTTGGCTGTGCCAGATCTTAGTTGCAGGATCTTCGATCTTTGTTGTGGCCCATGGGATATTTTTTAGTTGCAGCAGGCAAACTCTTTAGTTGCAACATGTGGAATCTGACCAGGAATGGAACCCAGGCCCTCTGCATTGGGAGTGTGGAGTCTTAACCACTGGACCACCATGGAGGGCCCCATGGTGGACTTCTCAAATCATGCTGTTCAACTGTGGAATGGCTACTCCATATCTATATCACCTTTATATCCATGGCTAACTGCTATATCCTTTTTTTCACTAGGTCTATTACTGTGTTTCGACCACAGAACTTCAATCAGTTTTCCATCCAGCCTGAAGAATGGAAGGGAGGCATTCAACACCATGATGATATATTATGTGCTGCATTTTCACCTCCACAAACTCTTGCTACAGGTTACTTGAATGTTCACTTGACAATCAGTGGTATAGTTTCCTTTGCCTCACTTTGAAAAAGCCTTTCCTCAACTACAAAATGAACAGGTTTCTTAAAGAAGCTGTCCTTGTACTTTAAACTAAATCTGGTCCTTATTTCTAGGGCTGAACAACAGTGGTTACATACATCAGCTCTGAAGCCTGGCTACCGGGCTTCAGATCCTGGCTCTACAACCTGCCACTACCTCATACTGATCAAGTTATTTTGACTCTAAAATACCATTTTCTTTGGCAAGTAATAATTTATCAGCATGTTGGTTTATAGTGAGGATCACATAAGATAATCTATGTATGGGTTTCAGTGCTTACAATAAGCCCATCAGTAAATACTAGCTTTCATTTTCATTGTCCTTTTCTGAAGAGCAACCTCAGGGTTGTTGGGTACAAATCATACTTCTGTAGCACTCAGATGTTTCATAACAGGAACACCCTCTGGGCACAGTTTGCTCTAAGTAATGTTGATTAAAGACTGGTCTCACCAAAAGTTTATAAATCCAAGCTCTTGACAGGATCCGTGGGCATACTTTAATGTGGCATATTAAAGAGGATCAGATATTGTTGAATTATTTCCAACCAAAGAAAACAATTTATAAAGACAGATTGTACCATGAAATTATAAAGTCCATATTTTGACAGCCTGATTTGTTTTATGGGACCAAAAATGTCGTTAATTAAGAGGAATGAAAAATTACAGGAAAAGAGCTTGGATATCTATGAAGTGTTACCATATGAGGTTTCCTGCTTTATCTACACTTAGAATTTTGTTGTTTTCAGAACTTCCAGGAGGGCCAACTCTGCAATTGAATTTGCTCTATAGCTGCTGGAAATCTACCCTGCAGCACGTACCATGTACTGAAATGTGATTAAGACAAGTATTGCTGTGTAGTTGATATTAAGTGTTATAAAATACCATTGTAATTGGGGATGTAATTGGGGAATAAATAATCTCTTCATTCACGTTCATTCCTTCAATCCTATGTGAACATGCTCTGTCAAACACTTTGCAAGTGAAGCATTTTAAAATGTTAAGAGAAGGTGGATATTCCCATGAACAGCTAGCCTGTGGAAGCTTATCATCTTTGGCCAGTTTGCGAGTTACACAGGTTGTCTCTCCAGGACAATACAGAGCAGAGTGGAGATCACTCTCTCCTCTCTCCAAATCCCAAGAGGCCATCATCGGTACACACCGCTCAGCTCTTGTCTTTAGCTCTCCTCTTGATGTTGGCCCTCTGCTCACTAGGGAGCTCTTCTCCCGGGGCTGCTGTGAACAGTGGTCTGGGTATGCACTGCTCCTTCTAAAACCAGCTTGCTCAGACTTAGCCTCACTGTTTGGACTTTTCTCTGTTTTCTGCAAGGAAGAGTATGAAAATTCTGGTGTAGGGAAAGTTCTAGGATTGGAGAAAGCAACATTCAATACACAACATAAAAGAGAAAAAATAAATAGAACACACACAACAAAAGAACAGATGTAGGAAACAGAACCCTAGAAGGAAAATTCGTTGCCCTCAAGAATAAACAAATAATACGGTAGTTATTAATACTATTTCAGTATTTGTAATATTCTAGGCAGTAGGTGCTTTTCATTCTTTAGAGCATAAATTTATTTATCAGATAAATAAGTTTGTTAACCCATTTTTTAGGTGAGGAACTTGTGGCATCAAGTAAAGTTAAGTAACTTGCCAAGGTTATATAGCTGTAGGCGGTAGAACCAGGACTCAGACTGATGAATTACAAAGCCTTTATTCCAAATGCTTTCTTACCACAAAATAAAAAAAGATATTACAATAATCTCTATCAAACTTACCGAATGGTATTTTGTGAAGTTTACAAGTTCTAAAGTTTAATAAAAACACTAACCCGTGGCAGATTCATGTTGATGTATGGCAAAACCAATACAATATTGTAAAGTAATTAGCCTCCAATTAAAATAAATAAATAATACATAAATAATAAATGCAAAAAAAA
>SJYX01020617.1:55746-89242 GCA_006410675.1 Oreotragus oreotragus | reverse complement strand
CAAATGCACCTTTGTTCAATTTTTGTATCAGACAAAAAAAAAAAAGTGTTATGTCACAGTAGTCATTTCATATTTGGACATTTTAGAATTCTGTCATGTCTTTTTATTCAGGAGTACTGTCTTAATTCCAGCAAGAACAAACTCACACAGGCCCCAACTCTGATAAGATCGTTCCGGCCTCATGAAGACTGGATAAGCTCCTTAGAGATGTGTGAGCGGGGCGGCCGCTCACTGATTCTCTCTGCCTCTGCAGACTGCAGCGTTTGTGTGACTGATGTCTGTGGTGTTCCTGTCCAGATCTTTGGTCAGGTAGAAATATTGCTTCTTTACTATTCTAATATTTACTTGACATTTAGTATGAACTTGGCCTGGTTTCCATTTGAATCTCATCAGCTAGTAAATTTCATTAGTCATGAAATAACTGACTTCCATTTCTGCAGCTATAGCTCCAGGCCTCCCTTATTAACCATGGCAGTTCCATCAAGGAGAGGACACCGGAGATATGGAAAGATGGGAGACCTAAGCAGCTTAAAATATGTAAGGATTTCTGAGCAAAATTTCTCCACCAAAATAAGTGGATCTCTTCAGTTTCAAAATTCAGTAGAAATACAGTGTAGATAATTGTACTGCATTACTATAAAGTAGATAGATGACTGTGACAGTCAGATAACAATCAGGCAATAATCAAATATAGAGAATTTAAAAAACCTCAAATCTTTGGTGTTCATTGTCTGATTTATTCCTGCCAAAATCACATTCATTAATGTTTTCTGAGTTTGTCCTTTTCTGAGGTCTCTATCTGCATGCTATGTTGCTTCAGTCATGTCTGACTCTTTGTGACTCCATGGACTGTAGCCTAACAGTCTCCTCTGTCTGTGGAATTCCCCAGGCAAAAATACTGGAGTGGGCTGCCATGCCCCGCTCCAGGGGATCTTCCTGACCCAGGGACTGAACCCTTTTCTCTTATGTCTCCTGCGTTGGCTGGCGGGTGCTTTACCACTAGTGCCATGGGGAAGCCCTGCATGAGTTATTTCATGGGATCTTTATAATTGCCTGTCCTGTTAGGGAGGAATGCTCATTATTCCCATTTTACATATGAGGAAACAGAGGCACAGAGAGTTTGAATCAATTGCTGAGGTCACAGACACCAGTAAGTGGTAGAGTTTGGCTTTGAATTCAAGCTGTCATTTCACAGCTCATGTTTTTAACTTCTTCCTCCCATGAAACGAAGCTCTGATTTATATGAGTTTACAAAAAAATGGAACCAGAGGTCTTGAAAGAAAGAAAATATTTATTGTCTCATATTTCTTTTTTCTATTTGTTTTCCTGGGAACTCAGTTCCTAGTCCCTTTTGTTTGGGGGACAATATAGCAGTTTGTTCTATTTCAACCAGTACTGTTCAGACATGCTGGTATGAGCTCACCCTGGAACTTCAGTCTGGCTGCTTGACCTAGTCCTGGTCAGCAGCCTTGGATGCCACTCTCACGCCCTGAGTGTGGCGGTTCCCTTCATGCTGGGAGACAAAGTCTGTTGTTGTTCCTTTCGTGGAGTCAGATTAAGGACGTCAACCTGTGCTGCCCCAGTTCCGTACAGCCCTTGCAGACATGGAGGGTGGTGGTAAATCAGAATATGACGGTAAATTGGTGGGTGGATTGGCTGGGTAATGTGGGAGTTGCCACGTGACAGCCAAGAGCTGTACAGCCTCTTCTGCTCTGTAAATAAGGCAAGTGCTAGACTTTTCTTAGCAAAAAGAGTGTCTGAGTGGGAACTCAAATGGGTGTGTGGGCAGTTGCGGTGAGAGAGACAGCGTGGGGCACGGCTGGCATTCTGAACATGAGAGGAGTTGAAAAGCTGGCAGCTCTAGAAGCTACTGCAATCCTGACACTGCTCCGAGGCCATGCCACATGGGCGCTGGTAAAAGGAGGTGCAAAGAAACAGTCATCGGGCAGCTGGTGTCTGGAGTAAAGTACCTTTTGTGTGTGTGTGTGTGTTAGTTGCTCAGTTTTTCCCAACTCTTTGGACCCCATGGACCTTAGATGATGCTAAAGCAAGAAATAGGACTGTTCTCGGTATGGGTGCACAAAAAGTGTGTTCAGAAAGCACAATCTGTGTGGAAATTTTATTCGAATTAAGAAATATATGCTAGCAAAACTGTTCATTTGTATACCTTTGGTCGTTTTCCTTAGTTGTTTTGTAGTCTTTTGTATTTTGAAGGACTTCAGCCTCAAAAAGCCTCCGTGAAAACGGTTTGGTTTTATTCCTTCTGTTCAAGATAGCACGGGTAGTTTTAGAAAGTAAAGGCTGGCAACGCAGAGGACAGCTGGGTTTTCTAGTCCCTTCTGCCTGAGCTTTAATTTTTTTTTTTTTTTTGAGAACTCACTTTTATTAAGCTCTTGGATATGGTGCTGTTAGTTTCAAGGGCCATAGGAGGCAGTGGGAGGGGAGGGACATGAAAAGTAGGGGAGGAAGAGAAAGGAAATTAGGAGATAACTGGAAAAAAGCAACAGTGAATGTTCTTCTCATAGTTTGAGCAGAGGCATGCTTTCACAGAAAGATATGGTAGGCAGATGGAAATACTTAGATAAGGGACTCCATTTGTAAATATGCCTAGGGTCAGAACAATTTTTTCCTGATCCAACTTGATTTGTACAGCATAGTGACCTTTGACCTATATTTGAATGTTGCATTTGTCTTTTAGTTGAATTAATTTTGGTCTAGTAGTTATAAAAACAACAGGAAAGGCAATCATGTATTTTAATTTCCTTCATTAAGGCTTCATCTTCCGATCGCATTCAGTTTGATTAACGTATTCAAAATTTCATGTAATTGTGGTTCAGTATATTTCATAAAAGAAGTTTTTTTTTTCTTAAAAACTGTGAATCAGTTTTACAACATAGCTATTGATCTGAGGTTGGTTTCCAAGTTAGATTTTTAAACGTAAGTAGTGTGCTATGTCTATTTCTAGAGTTGGAGAGATGGAGTGGGGATGTTTTATCTGTGGAGATACATTTATCCCAGGAAACTGTCAGACGATTGTGGTATAAAAAGAAGTGATATGGTTCGTGTGCTTCTTCAGTGTCCATCACAGCACTGAGCACTGTTGTGCTCTGCAGCGTTTGTGTTCTGGTGCCCCCTCCTCAGCTGATGCTTCTGATACTCAGTGACTTTGATTGAGCTTATTCACCCAGTGTTTAAAATTAGTTTCCCATGTTTGAACATGAGTTTTCATATAAGATCTGTATTTCTTACTTCTCTCGGAAAAGAACATACGTCATTCCCTGAGAGTAGCTGTGGCTCCCTTAATGGAAAATGGGCTTGCTCTAAGTCAGTGTAGTCCCATCTTTCTTTCCCTTTTGCTTACGAACATTGAGGCTGAATTTAATTTACTATTTATTATTCTATATGAGACCTGATCATTCATTGACTCTATATTTCTGGGCCCTGGAGGCATTCTACTCTGTAAATCCTTCTGACAAAGGTTGATCAGTTACAGGTGAGATATGCTGGGGATCCCTAATGTTCCCTCATCATACGAGCTGTGTTCCCTGATGCATTCCTGTGGATACAGTGTGAACTGGTAGAAGACAAATTATAACTTCAGAAAATTTCTGCTTGCTTCTTATGATGCATCCCTTTCTAATTTTATTAAACTTACATGTGTATGTTCCATCTCCCTTTTAAGACTGTAAGCTCCTGGAGAACTTACATATCTCCTTCATTGTTGATGTCCTGAGAACGTCAATAAAGAATCTAGCACATTTAGTCACTTCACTCCTGTCCCAGTCTTTGCTACCCCATAGACTTTAGTCCACCAGACTCCTCTGTCCATGGGATTCTCCAGGCAAGAAGATGAGTGGTTGCTATGCCTTCCTTCAGAGGATCTTTCTGACCCAGGGATCGAACCTGCATCTCTTATGTCTCCTGCATTAGTAGGCAGGTTCTTGACCACTAGGTCCAAGTGGGAAGCCCAAATGTTCAAGGAAAGTACATTTTGTAAAAATAAATCTCTCTCTCTCTCTCTTTTTTTTTTTTTTAGGAAAAGCATTGGCAACTTGAAAACTGTTTTTCTGTTCCTAAAAGAGACACTAATTTAATGGGAAATAAGATTCAAGAGAAAAGCATAAAGGAAATTCCTTTATTTTCTAAGGAGGAATCATGTTTAGACCCATCAAAACATTCGCTACTTGATAAGAAAACATACAGGTTAGTACATCTTACCTGTAAAGGGTAAAATTGGCCCCCAATTCCTTCTGTGCTCTGTGGAATGTCTAATGACTACCTCAAGATTTCACTCACATTCTGATCATCGGTAGGTGTGTGTGTGTGGCAGAGGGAGAGCTTATATTCTCCGGCTGATATCTGATTCTTGCTTCTTGTCTCTTTGTAATGACTGATTTCTATCCTGTCTTCTGTGTCGACTCCATCATCAACCCAATTTTGGAAATTAACCCTTTTCTTCAAAAGCAATATATGTGTGTATGTGTGTCTGCACGTGTCTATCCAGCTAGCTACCTCTCTTAGAATGTACATCAGATTTTACTTCTGGTTTTGGTAAGGCACAGAGATTTGTGGGCTTCCCAGGTGTTTCAGTGGTAAAGAATCTGCCTTTCAGTGCAAGAGCTGCAGGAGACGAAGGTTCGATCCCTAGGTCGGGAAGACCCCTGGAGTAGGAAATGGCAACCCAGTCCAGTATGCTTGCCTAGAGAATCCCGTGGACACAGGAGCCTGGCGGGCTACAGTCTATAGATTCAAAAAAAGTTGGACATGACTGAGAAGGCCTGAACTCACGGAGGTTTATGTGACAGAAATTCAAAGAGCTTAACTTTGAATATTGAACAACACTCTCATTCTATGACTTCTAGTTTTTCCTTCCTGTTGTTCAGCCATTTCATCTCTTCTGCCACTCAGATGGATCCCATTCTTACATTCTTCTAACTTTCTAATGCCAGGCAGTTTTAATTTTTGTTGTTGTTGTTGTTGTTGGTTTGTTTTCTATATTCTTGCTAACTCATGGTCTCATAATTTCACCTTTTGTATTACACAATTTTTTTAGAAAACAATTTTATTCATTGTATTTTCTTTGATACAGTTGGCATTTCTATGACTATGTGCCTATATTATTATTTTAAGCTCTATAGAAAAATTGCATAGAAAGTAGAGAGTTCATACATATTCTGCCCTCAGCCCATACAGTGTCAAATGTTAGTGTGGTACATTTGTTACAATCCATGAACCAATATTGATACTTTATTATTAACTAAAGTCCATAGTTCACATTTAGAGGGTAAAGTTGAGCATTCACTGATGACACTACCCAGAGACCTCTGCCTTGCACTTTTCTAAATTAATGCATTCTTTGACCAAACTCTTGGGGCTCAACCCCACCAGTTGGGGTTTTTCTGTTCCAGTCTCCTCACACTGGCAGCCTTGCCTCTTGCATAACTTCCCTCGGGTTAACTTCTGCTTGGCCAATAGGAAACCCACACATCCTTGCCACCCCAGCTCCTCAACAGTCACTCCTCCTCCTCCTGCTCACTGGGGCAGTTTCAGTCATAGCAGACCTTTTCAGATATTAATTCACTGGTTCATTGTGTCCCTCTAAGGGTTGTCCTGGGCAGCAGATGTTTAGCTCTTTTTGCATGGCTTATGCGAATGGAAGCTAAAACTGAGGGGAAGAGTCCTTCCTCTTCCATGAGGGTGGGACTCAGTCCTTACCTGTGACTCTCTCCAGTGAAAGTCTCTCTTAGAATTTCTGCATCCTTAGTCTTTTTTCGTCCTAGAGTGGTGGTTGATCTGAACATCACAAGATCAGTTTTGGAGCTACCTTCTTGACAAAGGGAGCGAGCACAAGGAATTGATCTAGCACCTCACTTTGAAATGTGGGAATGCTGTCTACCTCTTAATTAATGAATTATTTTGCTTTCAGACTTTTTGGACCTCTGTTGATAAGGAGGTAGGAGGAAAAAAAATTCCCTTTTAAACATACTGTCACACTAAATTACCCTTTGGTATTTGTTCTTCCATTTCCTTGAATTATGGCTTGCTAAAATGTCAAGTGGCATTTTTCTTTCAGGCAGAAGAATCTTTCAATTTAGAAATATAGCATGACTGATCTTGTACAAGAATAGAATGCNGATAAGGAGGTAGGAGGAAAAAAAATTCCCTTTTAAACATACTGTTACACTAAATTACCCTTTGGTATTTGTTCTTCCATTTCCTTGAATTATGGCTTGCTAAAATGTCAAGTGGCATTTTTCTTTCAGGCAGAAGAATCTTTCAATTTAGAAATATAGCATGACTGATCTTGTACAAGAATAGAATGCTGAGAATGGGAAACTTGGTGTATGGTAAAATGCCCCCACCCAGCCACCCAACTTAATCAGGAAATAAAGTTACCCCAGGGTAACACCGATTGATCATTATTTCTCTTTCTGTGACACTTCCAGAAGAGTGAATTCAAATGTCCACAGATTCTTATTTATTTCAGCCAAATACTAATTTCTCATTCCTTATGACAATCTCAGTTATTTAATTATAATCAGCCTTTCCTTAGAGTTCAAAATTGGCCTTTTGAACTCTTTACTTCTTTTCAGACTTCTGTCTCATCTTATTTCCTTTCCTGTTGTCCTATGACACTTGTCTTCTGAAAATTAGTGCTGATGTGTAGATACTTAAATTCACATATTTCTCTTAAAACTAGAGCTTTGCATCTGCTAGATTAGATAAGACTACAGCAGAGTGATCTTCTTACCTTTGTTATATATTTCTGTGGGCCTTGGGAGAGGTTTCTGGCAGTAAAGACTGAAGTTATCCCTTTTCAAGTGACAATATATCCAAAAATATCTGTGATCTTTAAATCTTCTGCCTTTAATTCAAATGGGTAGTTGACACAATTTTAAAAAATGTAGTAAAGAGATAGTACAGAATAATGCCATTTTGAAATTTTTGAACTAATTGGAAGAAAAAAATTAAAAACATATCCTTAGAATTGACTTGTCAGATACAACCCTGACTTCTCCCAGAAACATGTTCATGAATCCTATGGAGAAAACCTACAAATGCAATACAACTGTCAGATGTAAAGTATCTTTTGTGGTCTTCATCCAGTATTGAAGAGATTATAGATTACCTTTTACCTAAGAAAATATTATTCTTAACAAAAAAAAAAAACTATTCTGGAGAATGTGCCCTATTCCTAATCAGATCAGGAAATACAAAGAGAAATCATGCCAGTTCTCTTCTATATGCAAAAGTATATTTAAAAAAGTAAATACGTGAAAGAATTTGGAGAGACTAAAAGGGGAAAAGCACATTTGGTGTATGTGTGCAGGTGGGGAGATGTTTAAATGGAGAGGGAGGAAAATAAGAGAGAGAGAGATACAAAAAGAAAAAGGCAATAGGAAACAGAAGAAGCAGGAGCAGTGAAGGAAAACATTAAATCATGCAAAGGCATGTTCTCACCTTAACTCCTGAGATTCTGTTTCCAGGATAAAATCTTTGCATTTATTATGTTCTGTCTTATACACAAACATCAGTTTTCCATAGACTTAAGATATTTTATGATATTATGTGTGAGAAGAAGGTAGGTGCTAAAATGTCATCTTCAATTTAAACCTGAGGAGATGAATGAAGATGAATATGGAGTTTAACAGAGAATAGGAAGTTCTAATGCTTAATTAACAATTAACCCAAAGAAACAGATTTTTCCCTTCTGTAGTTTCTACGAAAGTCATATTACCATCAGAAAATGGAAAAAAAATAAAATAACTAAAAAGATAAAACGGAGAAACAAAACCACAGTGTACATGCATTTTTCTTAATGTATGGCAATATTTGGTTTCTGGACTCACACAAAAGTATTCTAATCTAGATAAATTGCAGATAAAATGAATAATTTAGGCAATATAACCTTAGAATATTTCTTTATTATGAAAATAATACATGTCCATTAGGAGAAAAATTAGAAATACAAATAAGCATGATGAAAAAGATGAAAATAAATCATTAACAGCAAAACTGCCACTAACACTTAGGGATTTCACGCTTCAGGTCTTGTTGTGAGCATGCTAAAGCAACTAAACAAATATGCATTTTATAAAAGTGAGGATGTAGTATACATAATTTGTAACCTGTTTTACAACCTAAAAAACACACAGGTAGTACATTTCTATGTTATTTAATATGAGTGTCCCCAGATATCAATATTCGTGACAACTCCTTAGGAATTATTACGTAGCTTTCTAAACATTCTCTTCTTTTAAATATCTAAACTGTTTACAAGTTTTAACTGGGGACATTTCTTTAAATACCTTCATGCATATGTGTTGGAATACCTGACCACATTCATCATTAGAATAAATTATTTGAAACGGAGATGTTGAGTCAAAGTTTTAAAGGTCTCTGAGTCTTGCTAAATTGCTGTTCCCAACGATGTGTGGGCTCTACCACCAGCAGGAAAGGGGAATGATTGTGTCTGAACCAACACTGCATGTTGTCATTGTCTTAAAATTGATGCTCTGATAGACTGTCAGTGTTTTAAATTGGACTTTTAAATTATTTGTGAGAATAAACATTTCCCACATGTTTATTATCTTTAATAATTCAGTAACAAACTTGAAAGAGGTATCTGATGTCTGGTAAACTAATTCCCAATTCAGCTGTAAGAGAAGCATATTCCAGCTGTATCTTGAATAAATCCCATAGGCTATACTCATGATCGTACAGATAGCTTTCTCTGCTATTGAACTGCTCTTCATTATAGATGACTGTAATGGTCATCTATAGGTGACTGATCCATCTGAACACACTCTGATCCTTCTTTATTCTTACGTTAGGGCAACAAAGAGCACTGTCTTTGGAGTGCTCCAGAGCACTCCGTCTTCTATGATCTGATACATTTTTCTTTGGCTACCATTAAAAAAATATTTATGGTGTAAGGATTATTTATTAGAAGCCAGGGTAAAATAATTAGTTGAGAAATGAAGCATAAATTTCCTTTAATTTCTCAGTAAGTTTGTATAAAACTGAAGGCACACTTACTGATTCTTAAACATATGAAGTGATTATGTTCTAAAGTCCATATTATTATTAGAATATAACTGATATTTAGTATTATTTGTATGCTTAATTTTCTAATTATTCTGCCAGTAGAGCTTATGTGGGAAAATAGGAGTAATTGTAAATATAAATAATTTAAATATAAGATTAAAAAAAAGAATATTAGAACTGACTGCACACACAGGTGCTTAGTCGTGGCCGACTCTGTGTGACCTTATGGACCATAGCCCACCACACTCCTCTGTCCATGAGATTCTCCATGCAAGAATACCAGAGTGGGTTGCCATGCCCTCCTCCAGGGTATGTTCCCAATCCAGGGATCAAATTCTCATCTCCTGCATTGGCAAGCAGGTTCTTTACTGCTGAGCCATTGGAAAAGCCCCAGAACTGACTTTTGGGAATATTGGAACACCTAATTTGAGTGGTAAATATTGTATTATTCTGTCCTAAAGTGATAGTAGTCAATACTTATTGAGCTCTTACTGTATGCCAGGCATTGTTCTAAGGTTTTTATGGTTTAGCTCATTTAATTGTCATTATAATCCTTGGTTATGTATGGGTGTGAGAGTTGGAGCCTAAAGAAAGCTAGGCGCTGAAGAATTGATGTTTTTGAACTGTGGTGTTGGAGAAGACTCTCAAGAGTCCCTTGGACTGCAAGGAGATCAAACCAGTCTATCCTAAAGGAAATCAATCCTGAATATTCATTGGAAGGACTGATGCTGACGCTGAAGCTCCAATACTCTGGCCACCTGATGCGAAGAGCTGACTCATTGGAAAAGACCCTGATGCTGGGAAAGATTGAAGACAGGAAGAGAAGGGGACACAAGAGGATGAGATGGTTGGATGGTATCACCAACACAATAGACATGAGTTTGAGCAAGCTTTGGGAGTTGGTGATGGGGAGGGAAGTCTGGTGTGCGGCAGGCCATGGGGTTGCAGAGTCGGACATGACTGAGCAACTGATTGAACAGAACTGAACTGATAATCCTTGGTGGGATCCACAGTTGTAATCTCCATTTCATAACTAGGAAAGCAGACAGAAAAATGTTAAGTGACTTACACAACCCATAAGAGATGAGCCAGGGACCCCAAAACAGGCTCCAGAGTCAATACGCGTTGCTGTTACTCTATTCTGCCTGTGCAACAATCAACATGTGACAGAACTGAAATTTTGTGGGTCTCTGAGTCAAGTGATCAAATGTTTTGTTAAGCACCTGCTACGGGTAAGAAACTACTCTAGGCACCTTCACTTCCTTTAATGCCCAATAGGGCACTTGGGAACTTGACATTCATCATTCCTGCCTTGTACAACCAGCACTGAGAGATGGGAAATATGGTCTTTCCTTCTCATAGAGTTGATGGCGAGGATGCCAGAGTCCATAGTAGGCCCCCATCTTGCATCACCCCATAAGACGTTTTTGCAAAAGTTTTAAACTCTATCTATGCTCTTTATTGGTTTCCCAGGTAGAGAACCCCCAGGCTAGTGGTAAAGAACCACCACTTCCCCCGCCCCCAGCCAATGCAGGAGATCCAAGAGATGTGGGTTCAATTCTTGGTTCAGGATGATCCCCTGGAGAAGGAAATGGCAACCCACTCCAGTATTCTTGCCTGGAGAATCCCATGGACATGCGATTCATGGGGTCGCAAAGAGTCGGACACGACTGAGCGACTGAACTGAACTGAACTGAATCTTCAAAACAAGTTTATATGGAAAACATAATTGTTATCTCCTTTTTAAAATAGATAACCTACAGCATTTATAGCTTGCAAAATATATCTAATGGAAATAGGTGGAGAGACAAAATTGCCACTTTTAGGCCAAAAAAACTGAGTATTGCCAATTACCAACAAATGTGGTAGTTAATACTCAGTGGAAAGCTGTTTAAGGTTTGGTCTAAGATCCTATATAGCATAAAACAACCAGGTCTCAATTTGTCCATATCCAGGTTACTAGTTCATCTACCAACTTAACATATTACTAGTAGATACCTAATAAAAAGTCATCTTTTTTTAATGGAAGTATAGTTGATTTACAATGTTATGTTGGCTTTAGTGTAAAGCAGGATTCAGTTTATTTTTTTCTTTTTTTTCTTTTAATTTTTATTTTTACTTTATTTTACTTTATAGTACTGTATTGGTTTTGGCATACATTGACATGAATCCACCACAGGTGTATTATAAATATAATATACATTTATTTTTCAGATTCTTTTCCACTATAGCTTGTTATAAAATATTGAATATAGTTCCCTATGCTATACAGTATTTATTNAATTTTTATTTTTACTTTATTTTACTTTATAGTACTGTATTGGTTTTGGCATACATTGACATGAATCCACCACAGGTGTATTATAAATATAATATACATTTATTTTTCAGATTCTTTTCCACTATAGCTTGTTATAAAATATTGAATATAGTTCCCTATGCTATACAGTATTTATTAATAAATATTTATTTTATGTATGGTAAAATAGGTACTTATTTACTTTATATATGATATAGAAAGTCAACTTCTACACAGAATTCTGAAGTAGAGATGACTTAGTATCTTTATTAGGAAGTTTGCAAAAATCTAAATATCTTGGCTTTTCTCAACATAGTCGGGGAAATTTTCTTGTTTCTTATGTCACAGCTCCTCCTTAGGTCTGATTAAGTCTTCAGTTTTTTACTCTGTATCAAGTCTGTATATGTGAGATTTTTAATTGCAGAAAAATAAAATGCCCATCAATACTACCAAAAATCAATTAAAGATATGAATGACACTGCACTTTCAGGTAGGGCTCCCTTCTCTTATCTCATTTTAAAAAATAATCTATAGTGTCTTTTATAAACATAAAATTACTTGCAGAGAACTCATATAAGCATAAGATGAACAGTATAAAATATATTTCTTAAACAGTACATAGGTAATCTAGAAATCAACATCTATAACTCAGAACAATTTACTGGTTTGATCAATTTTCAACTCTTTAATACAGATTATTCTCAGAAAAGTTTACTAAAAGATACTATGGAATTTTGGCAGGAACACATTTAAACCATCCCAGATAAGTGAAAAACCATGGTTATAGTTTCAAGACTTCCAGAAAGAGAAGTTCATGATAACCATTCATATGCTGAAGCAATTTTAACAATTATCAAATTACCCTATGTAGCCTAAATCCATCATGTAATATATCATCTTTATTTCCTGTTATTTCTTAGTGGATAAGAACTGGTATTAAGTAGAAGTAGGGTGGGGCTTTAGTCTTCTGCCTAGTGCATATAGAGTTTCACTAAAGTAAAATGTGAACAATTGTTTAGAGAGTAGATGCTATAAAGCCTATCAAAACAATGTACAAAATTCAAAGCACTGAATCATAATCACCTATTATTGTCACTGACCAAAATCTCAAAGAAAACTGAACCAAACATTTCTCAGGAAAGCAAGCAAGAGCTAGAATCTTTACATTCAAGGAAGTTTCATATGTTCCTGGATCTCAGACCTGAGACTAAATTCAAAAAAGCAAGTTTTTCCCCTACTCTAGCACAAAGCAGTTTTTGTTGTTGTTGTTGTTTTGTTTTTAAGAACAATGGTCTCAAACAGTTAAAATCAAGAAATCACATGTAGATTAACTCATCCAGGTGAGACCATGCAGCCCAAGGACTGCAATGGAAATATACTGATTCTGGTATGAAAAGTTAATTCACTACTTCACTGCTCTCCTGTCAGGTAGTTTTCTTGGTTCTCCTAACATTCTATTGATTTCCATTGATTTAACTTGTTTAATTCTAAAGGTGTATCTTGAAATGGACACTTCATTGGTTTTCATTTTCATTGGTTTCTACAGAGTCTACTTAAAGTGTGGCACAGAATTAAATAATTTAAAGACCAACTGTAGGTAATCACACCTTCACTTCTAAAACAAAAAGCTCCTGTTAAATACCCTTGAAAACAAAGTCAGTGCTTTATTTTCCTGGCCCATAATTCAAGTGACATCAAATGCTAAACATTTTTGAAAAAGTATCAGTATTTTTTATTTTACATCAAAACTTGTATGCCTGTAAAATATAACCACATCTTCCCTCTGTGCTTTCTTTGCCTTTGATATTGACAAAATGAAACTCGGATCACTACTTTTTGGCACGCTGCACAGTGACTGCTACCAAAATTATGTAACCATTCTATAGCCTGTTTCCTCTAAGCACTACCATATAATTTGTCAAGTCTCCTACAGGAACTAAGGCATGTGGGGAACAGATGGAGAAAAGCATAGTTGAGTAGGAATGGAAAAGAGATTTATCAGAGAAAAAATAAGAAAAAAACAGAAGTAGGATATGAAAGAGGGTAAATTTCAAGAGATGGTATAGTGGACACATTATGGCTGCTTGATTTCGTAATTTAAAAAAATGGATTTTTGTATCAGTATGCAGAATGTTCAGTGTGTGGGTTCTCAAGATGAGGGAGTCTAAACATGTATGCATAAATCTTAATAGGACTAATCTCCTCTGAAGTACTTTGCAAAACTTGAGTGTGTGTGAGTGCATGCACTCACACGTAACTTTTATCAGAATTTCAAAGGAAACCATTACCTGAACTGTTATGAACCAGTGCTCTAGAAGCTAAAGCCACTATATATCCATCTCTCTCTGGCACAGAGTGGGGAAAAAATCACAGTTACTTTCATGAGTGATTTCTCCTGCAGCTTTCCTTAAGGGTCAGGGAATTTATTTGAATTACAGGTCACCAATTACAAGGTGATGCCATCCAGCCATCTCATCCTCTGTCATCCCCTTCTCCTCCTGCCCCTATCCCTCTCAGCATCAGGGTCTTTTCCAATGAGTCAGCTCTTTGCATGAGGTGGCCAAAGTATTGGAGTTTCAGCTATAGCATCAGTCCTTCCAGTGAACACCCAGGACTGATCTCCTTTAGAATGGACTGGTTGGATCTCCTTGCAGTCCAAGGGACTCTCAAGAGTCTTCTCCAACACCACAGTTCAAAAGCATCAATTCTTCAGCACTCAGCTTTCTTTTGACTCGATGGACATGAGTTTCAGTAAACTCCGGGAGTTGGTGATGGACAGGGAGGCCTGGCATGCTGCAATTTGTGGGGTCACAAAGAGTCAGACACGACTGAGTGACTAAACTGAACTGAATTACAAGGTGGGCACTTATGGTCATATTCACTAGGATGAAAACTTACCCTTAACTACCCACAATGAGCACAATATGCAGACAGATACATTCAGGGGCCTTTTGATAAATAATGCACTCTAGATGGTTGGGGCAGGGCATCTTATAGTCAAGAAAAAGCTAACTCAAACGTACAATAAAAAGGGAAGGATGTTAGAAGACAAGAAAGAATGAATGCCATATTTAATGAACAGGATAATACAGAAAAGACCAGACACGAGTTCTGTCTTCCATAATGTTCCAAAATAATCCCAGTACTTCTATCACTATCAGTTGATCAAAGACATTTGGGGATAAATAATGAGTATCAGCTACTTATACTAAAGTTGGGAATATCGTGTGACTGACTGACACTTACTGTCTAGAAATTTCTCTCTAGAAATATTGACATTGGACAAGGCATAACAGATAAGGGTATAAGTTAACTTATGTTACAGCCTCTGTTGTGTAGTTTCTCTGATAATAAAGAGAACTTGGCTCACTGGATCTGTCAGCTAAGCAAACATCCATCAACAACAGCTAACATTTATACACACATACATCTATATACATAAATAGAAAACATACTCAAAGGTTTTGAAAACCAGATAGGTACAGAACTGGTATGCTGCTACCAAACTAACTTTGTTACAGCTTTCAGTTTAACGGTGAGTCCTCAAGAAATTCCATTCTCTTGTCTTATTCTTTTAAACTCACTGAAGCTCTCTTGAGGACTCATTTTCTATTATTTTACAGCATACCTTCCACAAGAACTCAAGCAAAGAGCAGGAAATGCGGATGTCAAAGGTACAGATCTATCAACTATTTTGCATGCCCAACTAAACTAGTTTTCAACACCATCAGAATACTCTCAAAAGTATGTTCATGCATTAAATGCACAGACCTTTCAAGGTGTTTAAACAAGAGATTAAGCCTTGTATTTCACACTCTCACCAGTTTGAAATAATCATGTGGAGATAGGGTGGGCATGAGATGTCCAAGAGTTATCATCAGGAAACACCTGATGACATCATGAAAACTATGAGAATCTGAAAGCAATTCCCACCAAGGTTTACAAACCAAGGGGGCTGATGCTTCACCAGTGTAGAAAAAACAGATGAAAACCAGCATGCTTCTGGCCAGAAAAATGAGTCTGAATTACACATGAAAATACTATTGTTCAAGTTCCAAAAATCATTTGATTCTGATTTTCTACATTTGACATCTACCTGATCAGAAACCCTGCTAAGCTAAATTTTGGATACAGGTTGACTGGAATCAAAACACAAAAGGCAGTGCTGAGTCTATCTATTTTCAGAGAAAAAAATTCTACTTAGGATCTGCTTTTCTAAAAAAAAAAAAAAGGATCTGCTTTTCTTTCATTCTGATAAAAAAAATGTTCTCTTAAACTTTATACTTATCGGTTCTATGTCACATTACAGCTTTGTGGAGAGTCTAGTAACAGCTGAGAGTATCTTTTCTTTTTTAAAGGTTTCAGACATTGACTTTTTCTCTAGATAGTCAACTATTTCCTGGATTCCTCTGACATATTTCATTTTTTGTAAGAAGTTTGGCTTAAAATTATACTTCAAATTGGTTTAGATATTTCTATCATTATTATAATCTGTAAAATTTATTTGTTCACATATAAAGTTTCGCAATCATCCTGAGAAATTGGTAATGACTTCAGCAGACATCACTTTTATTTATTTGCAGAAACCAAAACCACTTTTTTGTATTTACTTCTGGAAACTTCTAACAGTTCTTTCCTTCTTTATTACCAGTAGCTTCAGTTGCTTCCTACTTTTGGAGGAAAAAATCTTATTGTTCTACTTTAAAAATTCAAATATAAATATTTCAGTGGTTTAAAATCAACTCACTGATGCAATATAATATAAAAACTGTAAATATCATATCTAAGTGTCAGAAGTGGAACTATCCAAGGAAGCATGGCAGGATTCCTCCAAAGTTGTTACTGGAATTAAAAAGGGGCTTGGTTTTGTTCTGCCTCCATCATCCTCAGTCTTTAGGGAGCTATGCTGCAGGGTGACTTTTTTAAAATAGCAATCAGTAGCACTCATGCTAAGGAATAAACCATCCTGGAATAGGAAACCCTTTAGATGCCACTTTGCACATAGAAGGCAAGACCAATTGGAAGATAAAATCAACATCTCCCCCCCGCCACCGAAAAAAAAAAAAGCACTAAACTGCTGTTCATGCTGCAACACAGACATTAGGAAGTGAAGAGGTAGGGAGAATGAAGAAGAGGGTATGGGAGAGAGAAAGAAAAAGAAGTGACTATTTAGCATGGCAGAGGGTTGACACCTTCAGAGAAAAGAAGTCAGAAATTTCTGGTGATGAGAAGCCAAAAAACTTCCCTGAATATATTCATGTAATGTTAAAGCTGCTTGTATTCACTGAAAAGCAAACTTTTTCCTTTACTTCCAAACCTTTAACAAAGTCAGTTGCTCAAATAAGACTTATGTGCATAGTTTGGGGGAAAACTGGAGGCCAGGGCTAATTTCTAATATCTAGGTTGCTGTGGAATGCAGAGATATCCAGGGGGAAAAAAATGCTTGATAGAGTGTGGTTAATATGGGGACTAGGAAATTACTGGAAGAAAGCACTTAGAGCTAGGTGGGACCATAAAAAAAAATTTAACTGTATTTTTGGTAAAAAGATTGGATTTCCTATCGGATATGTCCAACCATCGGTTTAAATCTCAGAGGACAAGCTGATTTCTGGGTAACCCTGACAGTACTGTGTGGTTAAACTTCTCCTATCATAGGCTTCCATGAATCAACTTCTTCACGAAGTCAAAGGAGCCCTATGCGACCTAATTTCAGGAGGTCAATTTTGAGTTGCCTCCTGTCACACAGGAACATTGCTTCCTTTTTTCAGCTTTTTATAGCTTTTAATTTCCTAGTTGACACTATGGAAAAGGGGAAAGGGCCAGATTTGTATTCCTTTTGGTAACAGAAAGGACCTGTGAGGATGTCCTTACCGCAAGAAATCCCAGTTGCCATGACCTTAGCTTTTAACCAACTAGAGACATTACTTTGCCAACAAAGGTCCATCTAGTCAAAGCTATGGTTTTTCCTGTGGTCATGTATGGAAATGGCAGAAAGTGAGGAGGAGCTAAAAAGCCTCTTGATGAAAGTGAAGGAGGAGAGCGAAAAAGTTGGCTTAAAGCTCAACATTCAGAAAACGAAGATCATGGCATCCGGTCCCATCACTTCATGGGAAATAGATGGGGAAACAGTGGAAACAGTGTCAGACTTTATTTTTTTGGGCTCCAAAATCACTGCAGATGGTGACTGCAGCCATGAAATTAGAAGACGCTTACTCCTTGGAAGAAGGGTTATGACCAACCTAGATAGTATATTCAAAAGCAGAGATATTACTTTGCCGACTAAGGTCCAGCTAGTCAAGGCTATGGTTTTTCCTGTGGTCATGTATGGATGTGAAAGTTGGACTGTAAAGAAGACTGAACGCTGAAGAATTGATGCTTCTGAACTGTGGTGTTGGAGAAGACTCTTGAGAGTCCCTTGGACTGCAAGGAGATCCAACCAGTCCATTCTGAAGGAGAACAACCCTGGGTGTTCATTGGAAGGAATGATGCTAAAGCTGAAACTCCAGTACTTTGGCCACCTCATGAGAAGAGTTGACTCATTGGGAAAGACTCTGATGCTGGGAGGGATTGGGGGCAGGAGGAGAAGGGGATGACAGAGGATGAGATGGCTGGATGGCATCACCGACTTGATGGACGTGAGTCTGAGTGAACTCCGGGAGTTGGTGATGGACAGGAGGCCTGGCGTGCTGCGATTCATGGTGTCGCAAAGAGTCAGACATGACTGAGCGACTGAACTGAACTGAACTGATGTGTGTAGATATACACACATATATATCTGGAATGAAATGGCTAGAGCATATGTTTGGAATATGTATAAAGTTTTAAGAAGCTGCAAACTGTTCTCCCCCCAAAATTATATCATTTTAAATTCCCATCAGCAGCTTATGAGAATTCTAGTTCAATAATACTCTTTCAACATTTGGTATAAACTTGGTCTTTTTAGTTTTAACTATTCTAAATGTTATGTGTGGTACTATCTCATTAAAATTTACTTTGCATTACTCTAATGTCTAATTATAAAGTGTATCTTATTGTATGCTTATTTTTCATTTGATGTAATGAATGTTCAAATAGTCTGTCCATTTTTACTGTGTTGCTTTTTATTATCGAATTATGGATTTGTTTTATATTCCAGATAAAAGTCTCTTATCAGATACATGTTTTATTTCTTTCTAGACTTGGAAGCTTATCTTTTCATCTGTTGAACAGCAGAAATTTATAATTGTGTTGAAGTCTTATTTATTTATTCATTTACTATATTGTGGCTTTAGTGTTATGTCAAAGAACTCTCTGATTAATTCAGACTTAGACTTTCATTTGTTTTCTTCCAGAACTTTAGCCTTAATTTTAGATCTGTTGTTTAAGTTTCACATATAGTCCTTTTAAAGAATATTTGGATAACCAATTTTTCCAGGGACATTCACTGAAAAGATTACTTCCTCCACTGAACTGCCTTTACAACTTCTGATGTTTGCTATAGGTTTTCCAGATGTCCTCTAATACATCTTAAGAAAGTTCCTTTCTATTCCAACTTTGCTGAGCATATTTTTATAGCATGAATAAATATTGGGCTTTATCAAATGCTTTTTCTGAATCAATGGAGATGGTGATTTTTTCTTTTTTAGTTTAGTAATATATTGAAATACATTGATTGATTTTTGAGTGTTAAATGAACCTACATTCGAATTTCAGTTATTTTATATCATCTTGTTTATATACACTGAATTCAATTAACTAAAATTTTATATAGAATATTTGCATCTATGCTCATTAGCAGGACGTGAGTCTGAGTGAACTCCGGGAGTTGGTGATGGACTGGGAGGCCTGGCGTGCTGTGATTCATGGTGTCGCAAAGAGTCGGACACGACTTAGCGACTGAACTGAACTGAGCTGAACTGAAAGAAGCTCAGGTGGAGCTCAAGCCTAGTCTGTTGCCCCAGCAGCCCCCAGGTTACAAAATTAAGGTAATGAAGGGTAGCGATGTCTGAGGCTGCATTTGAAGCCCAGGTATATGTGGTGTTGCCGCACCACAAAATTCAGCATATCTTTTTAATCAATCTCAAGGTAGAATTGGACCCTGTCTTATAGCCGAAAATGAGAAATAAATTTATTGTACTTTCTGTCCCATGTATCCCCAGTACTTCTTGCTTATAATAATATGGAGATAAAGATTCATTGTGTGTGTGAAATTGGCCTTCCAACAAATTCTATTGCTCTTAAAATAAGATTCTCAAGGTAAAAAAAAAAGTGCAAAAAACCAAAAACAAAGCAGAGAGGAAGTAACAAAGAAAATAAACAGTAAAGGTCCACTGAAAAACAACATGCTTTAACCTGGCTAGGTATTTTTTCCCCATGAACTATGAGTTTGATGGGTTTGAACTGTACTGTGATGCCCTCCCTGGAATAAAACACAGAAGACAGACAAGTCTTCTGCTTAAGCTTCTCTCCAGGCAGCTTTCTTGGAAGCTCAGAGTGTCAGACAGTCTGAAACAGAAAATGGGAAGGTATGTGTGAGAAAATCTTGAGAATGGCTCAATGGACTGGCCATAATTGCATAATTCCTGCATGGCAAAAAAGGTCTGCAAAAGATGCCAGGTTGTTATGTGACTCCTGGAAGATTCTTGTCTAAAAATGGAACATTTAGAGTTGCAGGGAATGACTTGGATACATACCAAGCTTAATCAAAATGAGATAAAGCATCTTGAATTTACATAGCTAGCTTATGGGAAAAGAGCAGGGGGAAAAAAATGTCTGTAAATAGGCAGAGAGGAAAGGTGACCAGTGGCCATTTGGCAATAAGGCAAGCCCTAAGTTCCTAAAAAGTATTTTTGGAATTCTCCGTATGGCTTTTTGGTATTTATTTATTCATCTGTCTACCTATGTACCTATCTAACTACCCACCCTACAGACTTTAAAAGAATCTTACGGTACTCCCAAAACTTTAATCAGTCTTCTCCACCTGTACCTGGTTTGTAGCAGAGGTAAATTAAATGGCAAAAATTGAGAAGTAAAACTATATTCATGATTCTTACTTCTTTAAGAACCATCCTAATTCATTCTAGACTGTGAAATTTTATTTTATAGTAATAAATATATGACTTCAATGTAAAGTTCAACAATTGCTGAGTGAATAATTGTTGGTTTAGGAAAGCAAAAGGTAGACTCTGCTGGTATTTTCCCTTACTATTAATAAAATATGTTAAGAAAGAAAAATAAATAGCACCAGAAAACAGGAAAACTACTGGTACAGTGAAGACACAGTGGCTTAGAGCTTCAAGAGTTATCTGAAAAGATAAGGCCCTGCCTACCTCTCTCCCCTGAATTGTCCAATTGTAAGAATAAAGAACATTTCTTACAGCAGCCAAAAGAATGATGCTTTTAAATAGGGGTTCATGGACTCCAGGAGTGACAACCACCCCCAAAACTCTTATCAGTATCTGTGAGCATGCACATCTTTCTAGACTCCAAAGAACAGTGTCCACAGCAGAGGTTTAGAACTATATCTGCCAGTCACAAAGGACTGCATATGATTCCTCCACTCATAAGAAATGTACAGAACAGGTAAAATTCATAGATACAGAAAGTAGAACGGTAGTTACTTGGGGATAAAGTCGAGGGAGAGGGGGTTGAGAGGAAATGGGAAGTGATTGCTAACAAGCATGAAACTTTTTCTTGCGGGTGATGGAAACATTCTAAAATTGACTATGGCCCCACGGTTGCACAACTCTTGTGAATGAACTAGAAACCACTGAGTACACTCTAAATGAGTGAATGGTAGGGTATGTGTGTGAACAATAGTTCAATAAAACTGTTAAAAAAAAAACACATCTATAAAACTCTGATCCACCAGAAACATACAATTTAGCCCTTCCTAAAAAATAGGAATACCTGGGGAGCCCATCAGACCTGTGAAACAAGAGAGAAAACACCAAGGAGAGTAAGTATGTATGTGCTCAGTTGCTCAGTTGTGTCCAACTCTTTGCAACTCCAAGGCCTGTAGCCTGGCAAGCTCTTCTGTTCATGGAATTTTCCAGGCCAGAATACTGGAGTGGGTTACTGTGCCCTCCTCCAGGGGAATCTTCCTAATGCAGGGATCAAACCCACATCTCCTGCATCTCCTGCACTGCAGGCAGATTCCTCACCCATTGAGACACTTGGGAAGCCCAGAGTATGTAAAGACTTCCTTATTTATCAGTGCAAATCTCAGAAGAAAGCAGACTTCTTTGAGTCTTCAATGAATTTGGTTGAGATTTATTTTCTTCTGAAGCAATTGAACCAAATTCTGCACTAATTGAATTCTCCATGGTCAAGTGCCTACAAGTAGGTGGAGACATTTGGAAATGAACATGGTAACAAAGGAAATTCTGCAAGCCCTGTGTGTCAGTGAGTGGTTAACTGGACAAATGGCACCAAAGATTTTTTTGCTTCTGGCTATCAGATCTCTCATCAGTTGAAGTCAATGAGTTTTCAATGTCCTAAAACAGGAAGGAGATTATAAGGTTTGCATAAAGATGTTTTAAAAAGTGAATGTATTTAGCAACATTTCCATCCTTCCTCAGGCAGAAACAGTACATTATAGTGCAGAATATCATTGTTATTAAAGCTGAGGAATTTGTTACAAGTTGTGCAAAATCCCCCATACCATACGTTTTCCCATGTGGACAAAATTTATTTGGACTTTGTCCTATGAAATAAATGTAAATACCCATAAATTGATGGTGATCTAAACAAAAATAAACACTTACAAATGTTTCTTTTTAACTAAGCATTACTGATGGAAACATTAAAATCAAGGGATATAATTTCTCTAGACAAAGTCACAAGGAGAGGAATTTTAGTGCAAACATAATGAAACTTTTAGTTCAAGATTCACTTTCTAGCCCAGAAAAATGATACTGGAGAGGGACAGAAAGGAGAACATGTCTTTTAAAAGCTAAGAATCTGACATCAAGTTGAATTTTACCACATTTTTTAAGGAGAATCTGCCAGGCAATGGGCCATTTTCTTGCTATTTTCATCTTTTGCAGTTTACCCAACCAGAATGATTAACACTCACCCATCTGTCTGAATATAAAAATCCTCAACTTTCAACATTTAAATTCTACAGATAGTTTTAATGTGCTATCAGTTAAACAAGTTTTTCCTTGTACTGTGGTTTTTGGACTTAGAGATACAGCTGATTTACTTATATTGGGATTGAAGAAGATGGGAAAGTAGAGTGGGGAGAGAGCTTGTGAATTATTACTTTATCAGACCAGAGCTAAATGTCATCAGGTTACAACTCTATAGAATTGAAACCCTCAGGAGCCATGTAGCCAGAGTAAGCCAAGATTGACAATGTGCAGGTTCAAATGCATTTTCCACATAATGGCCAGACAAAAAGAAGCGTTAAAATATGGATACATATGAACTATATACACAAAGACATGTTGCTGGTTGAGAAAGGATATGTGGTAAGCAATTTATCCTGAAATTCCCTTTTAAAAGTTAAAAAAAAAAAACAGGTTTTACTGTCCCAGCAAGGGTATGACAGAAACAATTTACAATTTCCTTCTGTCTCATTCTCTCATCCTCCCCTCCCTCTGTCTCTCACTGTGTCTGCCTCACCACTCACCAGCCACCCTCCATTTCCTGATAACTTCTCATCATGTTAGTTCATGCCTAATATAAAATGGTGGCATGTGGAAGAATTTTTTTTTTAAAGATAGGGACAGGAAAAGAGACAATATGATTGGGAGGAGGACAGGAGACAGAGAAAGATTGAGAGAGACAGAGAGAATGTCAACGCCCAAGTCTGGCATTTGCCTATTTAAATTCAATCCTGCAGCCCTGGCTGAGCTGAGCGATAGATGGGCTGCGTTATGAATTTCTGATCAGACAACTGATAGGTTATGAGAGAGGACATAATCCCATTGAGAAAGCCTTTTTTTCCAAGCAGGGGCAAGTAATAGCTTACCCTTGAGAGACAGCTCCTTGCTCTACCCTTTAAATGTATGTATATATGTATATGTGTATGTTTGTGTGCATATAATTTTCCCTTTAAAAAAAAGTCAAAATAAGCATTTTATGATGATAAATGTGTAGCAATAATTGATGGTCACCTGCATCTGAAACAGGGATATGCCTGGGCAATCAGACACGCTCACCAAATAAATTGTATTTTTTTATTTTAAAAAAATCTAAGTAGAATTCTTTCCATTGCCCATCTCGTTTTAGTACCCCAAGGTTGAGGGCCTGAAAAAATTAAAATATTGAGGACAAACAACACTGGTGTTTTCAGTACACTCTTTGATTTGCTTCCCTTTTAGTATTTTGTGTTAACCTGAAAAAAGAAATATCATGTGTATACAACAGGCAATGTAATTCACATACAATATTCAAAGGGAGAAACCAAATCTTAAAGGTATTTTTTCCACACATGTGAAACAATACTTTAAAGATTCATGTCAATGTATGCCAAATCCAATATAGTACTATAAAGTAAAATAAAGTAAAAATAAAAATAAAATTCCTTTGTATAGTAATTATAGACAGTTAATTACTCTAGCTCTTGTTAAGTATTACACCAACCAAGAGGTTTACAGGTTAACTGAGAGTTGTGAAATAGAGGCAGAGTATTGAGTATCCAAATCAAGACTTTGCCAACAGCTTAAGGCTACTGCACAGTGAAAAGTCCGAAATCATAACTCTGGTATCAGGGGTTGCTGGAGTCAAGTCTATCAGCCTCTGTACACCAGATACACTCACTCAAAAAACACCTCCATGTCCAATTTGAAAGCACAGGGAAAGTCATTCAGAATTATACAAATGTAGTAGGGAGCATAACAGACAAGGAAGATGTTTATAAACAGAAGCAGGGAAAGCTTAAAAACATAAGGACTGTCATCACATTTAAAGGAAGGAAGGTAGTTTGATCTCATCCCTACCCCGTTCTGCGTGACATCGAATGAGATGAACAGCATCCTGTGCTCTTGGTTTTCCTTCTTCCACCAAAAGGCATCCCAGGACCTAATGGAAATTTACTGTTAAGAAGGAGAAGGAAGAAAAGGGGTTGCTCATTTATATTTTACATAATATTCATCTTATGGTTGGGACCCACTGTAGGGAAAATGTAGCATCCCATTTAATCTAGAATTCTGTAAGCCAGTTTGTGGGTGTGTGTAGGTATGGGTGTGGATGTGTGTGGGTGTGTGTGTGTAAAACAGCATTCTTTTCATAATTTAGGGAGATTTCTTTCCCTGTGTGTGTGTGTGTGTGTTTAAAACAGCATTCCTTTCATGATTTAGGGAGATTTCTTTTTCACTTGTGAATTTACCAATTATTAATTACAACCTGCAATATCAAAATTGTGACTGTCAATCAGTACCACTCTGCCTCTGAAATGCAGTGTTTTCACGTATGTCACATGTACATGTCAGGGTAACTTCAGTTCTCTTTACCCTCTAAACTGTAATAGACCGATTAAGCAAGTGTGGATTGGGGCAGGGTGGGGGGACATAATCTGAGAGTGCAAATTATTTACTTGATTTAGATTCATTATAGTAAGGCATGCTGTCTGCATTTCACCATCTTTTAAAATGGGGAACTTGTCCTGAAAGAATATTATGTAAATCTTTCTGTCACAGATTATTGCCTCTATACATGACATCCACACCATGCATCTGCTTTCTGTGCAAGCTTATTACATACACATACACAATTCCCTATTTTTAATCTCTAGTCCTTCCCATTCTCCTCCTTCCCCCAACATTCATTATGGGGAAAATTACCTCCAACAGGACACTACTGGTTTTTTTCCATTCAATTTACATAATTGCTGTTTTGTTACTTTTTTATGTGGAAATTTTGTTCCCCAAAGGAAAGCATCAATGCTTAAATGGCAAAATGGAGTTTCAGTTAGAGTTATAAATGCAGGGTTGCACCTAGCAATGCATTCTGGGATACTCTGAGCTCACCAATGTACAAGTCATTTCTGGCGGGGGAAGGGTTATAGTCAGTGTTTTCTATGATGTTGACAACCCACAGTGAAATATATGCTGGCCAGTGATGCTAAGATTCTGAGAACCATAAAAATAGCTGTTTTAGGACTGAAACTTCATGATTTTTCAGTATAACCCTTGGTCAAATCTGTAATGAACTGACTTAGATTAATAATGATAGTTGACAGCAATGTTTGCATACACGTAAATGAATAAAAAAGAGTTGTGTATAAAGAAGCATCTTTCAAGAGAAATCAACTTTTGAAAGAAGCAAACTTTGTAGCTTCCAGATGCACATTCCCTTTTCTGCAATTTCTATATTAGATACTGTATGATAAATAAAAATGTATTTTAACATTTTTATTTAAAATACATTAAAAATGTATTTTAATAAGAATTCTTTATATGTTCTGATTGCCACTCTTTTGTCAGTTATATATGTTGCAAGCATCTGTCCAATAAGATGATTTCTCATTTTCTCTCCAGTATCTTATGATAAATATAAGTTTTTAAATCCATACACAGGATAAATACACTTGGACAGCTGAAAGAAAACCAGGTTAAGTAGCAGAACTTTGTCAACACCTTAGCATTCAGTCTTTCTCCCAACCTATGTCCCCATATCTCGGTCTCCACCATCATCCTTTTATTCTCACCATCCTGTAAGAGGTTCTCACTCTACTGAATTTTAATATAGTCATCACCTATGTTTTCATCATTGCATATGTTTTTCTGTTTTTAATCCCAACAAGATTTTAGCTTTGCCTGTTTCATTATTCTATTATGATTCAGAGCTTATTTCATTTGCTCAACATTTTAAGATTCACTGATTTTGTCATGTGTAGCCATATTCCATTTATCTTCATTGCTATGTATTATTACATTTTGTTATTACATATGTTACATATATGTGTGTATATATGATATATGTTACATATATCAGTCTTTATTGATCCATTTCCATTATTTCTAGTTTGTGGTTATTTAAACAATGTTACTGTGACAGTTCTTGCTCATGTGTCCTAGCACTCATGAGCAAGACTTTCTTTAGTGTATGTATAACGAGGAATGGGATGCTGTGTCTCAAGATACAAGTGAGCTCAACTTGGCTAAGTAAACCCAACTCTTTTCCAATATGGTATCTAAATCAACACCCCCATGAGCAAAGATCTCAACAATCTTTGACAGCTTTTAAAAATGTTGCTGTGGTGTGGAGTATGCAATAATAACTCTGGTTTCCATCTGCAGTGACCTGATGACCAGCAGGGTTAAACATGTTTTATATGCTTACTGGTCAACTGGGTTTGCTCTTTTGTGTGAAAGCTCAAGATTTCTAATTCATTTTTTCACTGGATTAGTCTTTTTCTTATTAATTTGCTAATAAGAATTCTTTATATGTTCTGATTGCCACTCTTTTGTCAGTTATATATGTTGCAAGCATCTGTCCAATAAGATGATTTCTCATTTTCTCTCCAGTATCTTATGATAAATATAAGTTTTTAAATCCATACACAGGATAAATACACTTGGACAGCTGAAAGAAAACCAGGTTAAGTAGCAGAACTTTGTCAACACCTTAGCATTCAGTCTTTCTCCCAACCTATGTCCCCATATCTCGGTCTCCACCATCATCCTTTTATTCTCACCATCCTGTAAGAGGTTCTCACTCTACTGAATTTTAATATAGTCATCACCTATGTTTTCATCATTGCATATGTTTTTCTGTTTTTAATCCCAACAAGATTTTAGCTTTGCCTGTTTCATTATTCTATTATGATTCAGAGCTTATTTCATTTGCTCAACATTTTAAGATTCACTGATTTTGTCATGTGTAGCCATATTCCATTTATCTTCATTGCTATGTATTATTACATTTTGTTATTACATATGTTACATATATGTGTGTATATATGATATATGTTACATATATCAGTCTTTATTGATCCATTTCCATTATTTCTAGTTTGTGGTTATTTAAACAATGTTACTGTGACAGTTCTTGCTCATGTGTCCTAGCACTCATGAGCAAGACTTTCTTTAGTGTATGTATAACGAGGAATGGGATGCTGTGTCTCAAGATACAAGTGAGCTCAACTTGGCTAAGTAAACCCAACTCTTTTCCAATATGGTATCTAAATCAACACCCCCATCAGCAAAGATCTCAACAATCTTTGACAGCTTTTAAAAATGTTGCTGTGGTGTGGAGTATGCAATAATAACTCTGGTTTCCATCTGCAGTGACCTGATGACCAGCAGGGTTAAACATGTTTTATATGCTTACTGGTCAACTGGGTTTGCTCTTTTGTGTGAAAGCTCAAGATTTCTAATTCATTTTTTCACTGGATTAGTCTTTTTCTTATTAATTTGCTAATAAGAATTCTTTATATGTTCTGATTGCCACTCTTTTGTCAGTTATATATGTTGCAAGCATCTGTCCAATAAGATGATTTCTCATTTTCACTACAGTATCTTATGATAAATGTAAGTTTTGAATTTTAATGTAAGTCTGTTTATGATATTGATTCTTTATGGTTAGTACTTTTGTGCCTTGTCTAAAAAGTTTTCCCNTCTGATTGCCACTCTTTTGTCAGTTATATATGTTGCAAGCATCTGTCCAATAAGATGATTTCTCATTTTCACTACAGTATCTTATGATAAATGTAAGTTTTGAATTTTAATGTAAGTCTGTTTATGATATTGATTCTTTATGGTTAGTACTTTTGTGCCTTGTCTAAAAAGTTTTCCCCTATCCTGAGGTCATGAAGGTATTCATGAAGGATGAAGGTCATGAAGATATTCTAAATTTTCTTCTAAAAGCTTTATTGCTTTGCCTGTTACCTTGTTAGGTCTTTATTCCACCTGGAAATGATTATTTTGTATACTGTGAAGTAGAGGTTCAATTTCATTTCTTTTTTTCGTATAAATAACCAACTGTCCCAATACCATTTACTGAAAAGTCTCTCCTTTCCTCATTGATCTATAAAACCACCTCTGTTATGTATCTAATGTATACATATGGGCTGTTTTATTTCTTCATTTTCTATTCTTCCATTGGCCTTTTTATTTATACCTACACTATACTACACTGTATCAGTGTGGCATAATAATATACATTGACATCTGGTAGTAAGTTCTGACTATGATTTCCTTTAAAAGTCAACTTGGCAATACTTCATCCTTTGTGTGTGTATGTGTATGTGTGTGTGTTGTGTATATATATATATATATTTTTTTTTAAGTTGGGATTTTGATTAAGACTGAATTAAATCTTTAGATCAATTTTTGGAGAATTGCTATCCTTAATAAAGATGCTACATTTCTCCATTTATCTAGGTCCTTTTTAATATTGTTCAACTAAGTCTTTAATTTTAAGACTAGCAACATTTAATGACTTACAGTTATTTCTAGGTTCTTCATATTTTTTGACCTTAGAAAACATATTTTTAATTTACTTTTATTTATTAGGAGTATATAGAGATACAGTTCATTTTTCCATTCTGATTTTGTTTCCAGCTACTTTGTTAGGTTCTTATTAATTTTAATATCTTTTCATTTGAGTCTTCTGGGTTTTCACAGATAATATTCACAATTATATCATCTATGAAGAAAGACCATTTCATTTCTTCCTCTACAATCCTGTATCTTTTATTTCTTTTTCTTGCCTTATCACATAACTGTCGCCATGTTGAATGAAAGTGATAAGTATGTTTATCTTTCTCCTGATCTCAAAAGGAAAGATCTTTAAATTCTTTATCTGTTAAGAATAATGTTTGTTGCCGGGTTTTAGATATTACCTATCAAATCAATAATGTTTCTTTCTATTCCTAGTTTGTTAAAAAGTCTCACACTGGATATAATGAATTTTATCAAACTTTCCTTCTGCATCTATTAAGATGATATAATTTATTTTTTAATATAGTACTATATACTTTATTACATAATATATAATGATTATACACTCACTGACTTTCTAATATGAAACTGATACTGTATTTCAAAAACAAGCCCAGGACATAAAACAATATCTTTTATACAATGTGCTAGATTTGGAAGGAATGATGCTAAAGCTGAAACTCCAGTACTTTGGCCACCTCATGTGAAGAGTTGACTCATTGGAAAAGACTCTGATGCTGGGAGGGATTGGGGGCAGGAGGAGAAGGGGACTACCGAGGATGAGATGGCTGGATGGCATCACGGACTCGATGGACGTGAGTCTGAGTGAACTCCGGGAGATGGTGATGGATAGGGAGGCCTGGCGTGCTGCGATTCATGGGGTCGCAAAGAGTCGGACACGACTGAGCGACTGAACTGAACTGAGATTTAGTTTGCTAATATTTTGTCCTTAACTTTGCATCTCTCTTTCTTAGAGAGGTAGACTATAATTTTCCTTTTCTCATACTATCCTTGTTGAGTCTTGTTATCAAGGTTGTTCAAGACTCACAAAATAAGTCATACAATGTCTTAAACATTTTGTAATTGTAATTAAGCAACTAGTGACTGAAAAACAGTAGTGTTTTAAGCATTTCAATCTAGCTTAAGCTTTCCTCAGTATCTTCTTCCTACCTAGTCAGGCCAGGTTCAGGCAGAAGACAGAAACTACCCTAGTTAATGTAACAGAAAATTTAATATAGAGAATTGTTTACTTGGTATAAACAATTCTGATTAATGAACTGAAAAGACAAAAAGAACCCTAAGGTGTCAAAGAAGGACCAGCCACTTCAAAGAAAGGATGAATAAAGGGAATGGGGTTGGAATTAAAACTAAGGGGTTTGGGAAAAGGGCCAAATCCAGGTCTCTTGAGATGGGGTACTGGGTGGCTGGTGCTGGTGTATTTGAGCAGGGCCTGATGAAAGTGAAAGTGCTAGACAGTCATGTCCGACTCTTGTGATCCCATGGACGGTAGCCCACCAGGCTCGTCTGTCCATGGAATTCTCCAGACAAGAATACTGGAGTAGGTTTTCATTTTCTTCTCCAGGGGATCTTCCCAAGCCAGAAATCAAACACAGCTCTCCCGCACTGCAGGTAGATTCTTTATCCACTGAGCCACCAGGAAAGCCTTAAAGATGCTAGGAAAACTGTTAATAGGATGCAACCGCTATTAGAAGAAATAACTTACATGGACAAAATCATTCTGGAATGATGCCCACAGGAAAAAAAGCTGATGCAAAGTTCACAGAAAGCAGACAAAAGAGTGCCATATCTTCCTCTTTAGCCTTGCACTATCTCCTAGTGGTCTCTGCTGGTAGAACTTAAACAGAACCTGCAGGCAAGGCAAAAGTGGAATTTGTAGGGCCCCAGTCCCCAGAATAACAAAAGAGCAAATAGACGTTTGGGTTTGTAGCTGAAAGATAATAGTCTAATAAATAAAATTAAAATGGCAAATCACCGCAGGTGATGCTTGCCAGAGAAGATAAAATTTTTCTTACCAGTGATTCAGGTTACCTCCATCACTTAGAAACTTACAGCCATGCTAAACATCTGGATGATGAATCCTACGTGTGGTATGAGCTCATAGGATGTGTCTAATTAGAGTTAAGATTCTCACCATCACTCTATGTGGAAGATTATAAAATGGTCACAAATTACTCCCTTCCCATATCCATGACCCTTTAAACATGATTTTGCTGCTTCTCCTAGCCAAGTTAAACACTTTCTCCTCCCCTGAAATCTGGCTTTGAACATCATCTAAACCAATGGATGTTTTAGTTGAAGGAATATTAACAACATGATGCATTCAGAAGCTCAAAAATTACTTTCCCTCTCTTGCTAATGGGCATCAACACTACCATGTGCAAAAGCACGGGTTAGTCTTCTGGAAAATGAGACATTACAAGGAAAGAGGTCCCATTAGTCTCAGTATTTCCAGCCTTTCCATCTGAGCCCACAGACACACAAAGCCATTCTAGTCCGTCTGGAGCCAATGAAGCCAACACAGATTATATGAATTTTCTAGTTAATCCACAAAATTTTAAAAAAGAGATATTTGTTGTTATAAGTTACAAAGTTGTAGAGTGATTTCTAATGTACCAAAAGCTAATTGATACATATCGTGGACAATCACATGCTGTCACAATTTCTCCACTCAGTGGTTGGTTACAAAGAAAGTCACAACCACCACCATCAAATCAAGTTCCTATTCTTACTCTGGCTTCCCAGGTGGTGCTAGTGGTAAAGAATCTGCTTGCCAATGCAGGAAACATAAGATATGCGAATTCTCCTGGAGTAGGAAATAGCACCCCACTGCAGTATTCTTGCCTGGAAATTTCCATAGATAGAGGAGCCTGGAGCGACTGAGCACATTCTTACTCCACAGGCTGACAGGTCATATTTCCCTTTAAAAATCCCTCACTCCCAAGAACATCCAAGAGTTTTCAAAGGAAGAGCTTCATGTGTGCTTGCAGACTATCTTTCCTACAGTCACCATATAGCCTCTGACACGTTTTGCTTTGGCTGGCATGCTTGCAAAGCCACTTGGGTTAAGTATCACTATTCTCACTGTCCTTGGTGTCCATTGTGAAAAAGCTAATACCTGGGTCAAGAAAACTTTCTCCAGGTGTTCCCAGAGTTGTTCGTTTCCGAAATCAAAGTACAACAATGGATTCTAGGCAAAAGCAGGGACACTTTCCCTTTCCCAAAATCTGTTCCAACTTTTCACCTACATACTAGTAAGTGCAGATTCCTGAAGACACACAATCTCAATCTCTCAGGAAAACATAACTTTCAACTTCATTCAGCAACTATAAAACAAGAGGATACACATCTTCAGATAAACATACAACAGTTTTTGAGGAGAGAAAACTGTTGAGGAGAACTGACATCTTTACTACGTTGTCTTCAAATCCATGAACATAGCATGCACCTCCATTTATTTAGGCCTTTGGTTTCTTTCATCAGCACTGTATAGGAGGGAGGACCTTTATTGATAATACAGTCATTTAGACTTTCAGCAGAAATAAAAAGGAATCTGTGTATGTCACGTCAAAAGATGAAAATGTTGAATTCTATCTCAACATTCTTACAAGAGAAATATCTCCCTAACAGAAATACTGTCACTAAAGTGTACTCTGCTTAGACTATGGAATCAACATTAAGTTATCCAGAAGAACTTCCTAAACACCAGACCAGTGGGGATGGGGTATATTTTTAAAATAAACAAATAAGGAAATGGTGAAACATACTTTCTTAAATTTAAAACTCTATCCATTTTTCTCATGTCATTTTTATTTTTTAAATAAGCTGCTATTTTTTTAGTGAAATAGCTGTGATAAACTATTACCATTTTCCCATTTTTAACATGCTTTCTTGGTAAAACTAAAATATTGGGTGCTATGCTCATTCCCCCAATTTTTTTTTCCAGGAACAGAAAATCAAAAGGTCTAGGAAATACACAGTGATTTAATTTGGTGGAGCCTCTGGACAAATATATTTCTGTTTTGACTTGGCTTTTTTAGGCAGATTTCCTAGAAGAAAAAACAAAAAAAGACAGCATCCAAGTGTCCTCTTAAAAGTCAGAAAACTGTGTTCCAACTTGAAGTGACTAGGGTATTTTTTCCCCCCGTTTCAGTCTCTGCTGCTGCTGCTAAGTCGCTTCAGTCGTGTCTGACTCTGTGCGACCCCATAGACAGCAGCCCACCAGTCTCTACCATTTCCTAAAGGTGTCAGAGATCTTAGGGCCAAGTTTCAACCGCACTTCAAGTTCAGGATACCCCAAGTTTTTCCTCATCTCCAGAAGGCTCTGCCTAAAGAGGATTTCAAGGAGTGGCTCACCACTGAAATAAAGAGATGGAAAGAATATTGCCTAATTCCTGTTAACACAAAGCACTGTTTCGCCCATACTGGGTGCATTAGTCGAGTCAAATTAGAACCACTTTAGGAATTTCAGGACTTCGTTAGAAAGTTATTAAAAGAGCAGAGAGAATGAGAACGTGGTATGGTAACCCAAAGACTAGTAACTAAAGAAAGCAGCTACCACTAGTAGGGCTGGTGGAGAGGTGGTTATATTATCAGAGTCCAGAAGTACAGAAGAGGACTGAAAGGAAATGCCAAGTCTATGAGGGAGTATATCATGACTACATGTGGAACTACTGAGGGGATGCTGAATACTAATGATCAGTTCAGTTCAGTCGCTCAGTCGTGTCCAGCTCCTTGCGACCCCATGAATCGCAGCACG
>SJYX01020617.1:23889-54351 GCA_006410675.1 Oreotragus oreotragus | reverse complement strand
GATGCCATGATCTTCGTTTTCTGAATGTTGAGCTTTAAGCCAACTTTTGCACTCTCCTCTTTCACTTTCATCAAGAGGCTTTTTAGCTCCTCTTCACTTTCTGCCACAAGGGTGGTGTCATCTGCATATCTGAGGCTATTGATATTTCTCCCGGCAATCTTGATTCCAGCCTGTGTTTCTTCCAGTCCAGCATTTCTCATGATGTACTCTGCATATAAGTTAAATAAGCAGGGTGACAAGATACAGCCTTGACGTACTCCTTTTCCTATTTGGAACCAGTCTGTTGTTCCATTCCCAGTTCTAACTGTTGCTTCCTGATCTGCATACAGATTTCTCAAGAGGCTGGTTAAGTGGTCTGGTATTCCCATCTCTTTCAGAATTTTCCACAGTTTATTGTGATCCACACAGTCAAAGGCTTTGGCATAGTCAATAAAGCAGAATAGATGTTTTTCTGGAACTCTCTTGCTTTTTCCATGATCCAGCGGATGTTGGCAATTTGATCTCTGGTTCCTCTGCCTTTTCTAAAACCAGCTTGAACATCAGGGAGTTCACAGTTCATGTATTGCTAAAGCCTGGCTTGGAGAATTTTGAGTATTACTTTACTAGCATGTGAGATGAGTGCAATTGTGGAAGAAAAGGCTCCAGAGAGCATGGGCTGGGACTGCCAAAAATGCTGCATTCCATTGCTGCCTGTTTTAGCTGGAGAAAAGTTGATGGAAGATAGAAGTGAAAATAAAGTGTCTTCTCCCCAAATTCTGTTTCCTAGTCCCTCTTTAGGGCCACTAATTGGTAGGACCTAAGATGAAACCAGTTGACAAAAGAATTACGGAGAAGTCATTTGCAAGGCCCCAGCTTCCCATCATATGCAACAATAAAACACAGAAGAGTGAGAATAATGGCTGAGAGCTAGCCAGCAAATGACTGACACAGTTGAAATGTGTTTGTGCTTTAAACTTTCAATAATTAAAACTTCTTGAGAAAGCAAAGTGAATGTACTCACCAAAAATAAATAAATAAATAAATAAATAAAGGATAAATATGTGAGGTTATAGACATGTTAATTACCTAACATGGGAGGAATACTTTCACGATGTATATATCAAACCGTCATGATGTACACTTTAAATATCTTACAATTTTACATGTCAATTATATTTCAATAAAGCTAAAAAATTATTTTTTAAAAAATGGAGTATTATAGATTCACAGGAAGTTGCAAAGGTAGTAGAAGACTGCCAGGAACCCATCACCCAGTTTTCCCTACAGTTAATCTTACGTGATTATGGTGCAGTATCAAATGGAGGAATCTGACAGTGGTGTGGTATTTGAGTATAGTTCTATATCATTTTTATCACGTGTTTTGAAATTGAGTTGACTGATTTTTTTCTACTCTGTTCTTTTTTTAAAAAAGTGTTTTAGCTATTCTACTTCCTTTGCCTTTTCATATACATTTTAAAATATTCATCTTTAACAAAAATCTTATTGGCATTTTGACAGGAATTGCATTAAATCTACATCAGACTGGGGAGAACTGACATCTCTACTATGTTAAGTCTTCAAATCCATGAACATAGCATGCATCTCCATTTATTTAGGCCTTCGGTTCCTTTCATCAACATTGTAGAGGAGGACCTTTACTGATAATACAGTCATTTAAACTTTCAGCAAAAATAAAAAGGAATATGTGTATGCCATGTCAAAAGATGAAAATAACTGAGTCTAGGTAAAGTCATTAATTGTACATACTGTGTTTTCTCTCTTTATTTCCTTAATTAGTCATATTACTCAGCAGGCCTCATATTTATATAGTACTTTTTTTTTCCAATTATAAAACCATTTCACATCTCAGTCTCATTTTAGCTGACAGATCTGCGAAGTAGGTGGGGGTGATAATTCCCAATTTGTAGCTGAGACTTGGTGAAGTTGCAGAGTTGCCTAAAGCCACTGGCTAGTAAGAAAAGAAATGAGAATTCAAATCCTCATCTTTTGATATCAAGCCCAAAACATTTTCCATTCTACCTCAGCAAAATCTCTCTTGCTTTTAATAGTGGCCAAGAGTTCCCACACCATCAATTGTAACAAGTTTGACAACAATCCCCTAAAGCTTTCTAAAACTTTCATAATCACTCTGGGAAGGGTTATGGCATCTTGTTCTTTTGGTTCCATATTTTTTTTAATTCAGTAAAACCCCATGATAGCTGTGGGTTACATAGACTATCCTAGATAATCCAAAGTAACAGTTTCCAAAATGTTTTCCACCAAGCCCTGTGGTGCTTTGGGGTCTACCATTGGATGGGATGCAGGGCTCAGGGCCTCTCTCTTCTGCTCAACCACAAAGCCTTTGCTTAAATCTGTTTCATATATTGGAGTTTCTCATAGGATTTTATTTTTTAAACTATGACTAAAACAACAAAGATTTGTCAGGGGTCTAACCAACGAAGAGAACTGTTCACTTAAGGGCAATTCTTTCTGGAACAGAAGATATCAGAGTTTGTGTTTGCCTAGCTATATAAAGGGGACAATCATAAATAATAGGTAGAGTATTCTACTCTTAGCTCTTCTGGTTTCCCCTAACAAGAAATCCCCTAAGTATTTACCCTATCCAATAATTATCTATTGGGCACAAACTCTGAGATGATTTCTGAGAAGAACATGTTAGAAATCATCCTGTCAAGAAGCTTGAAATCTAATAGGAAGACAGGGCAAACATCCAAGAAGCGATATCACAGGCAGAATAGGATGTGTGATAAACAAGCAAACAATGCACTATCAGCTATCATATTGGACTGGAAAAATAACTTAAAAAGTAATAACTATTATTTATTAAAAGTCTACTCTGAGCCAGCTGTTCCACTACATACGTTAACTCAAATGCTCATAAGCAGTCTGCAAAGTAGATGCCACTATCCCCATTTTACAGATGCAGAAACTGAGATTCATAACTTGCTCAGAGTCACTAGAACTCAAATTTAAATGTAGGTGCAGCAAATGAAAAAAGAAAAAAACAACAAAACAGGTACATTAGACTCTTAAGACTGTGGCCACATATGGCCTTCACAAGAAGAAAAAAAAATTATAAGGATTTGAGGGTGTTTCATGAACCCAAAGGTTGTAGGTAGCCAGAAGGAATTAGAATGAGAAAAAGGTATGCTGTCAGAACCCTGACAGTCCTTTCTTCTCATCTCTCACCTCAACTCCTCTCTGAATTCTTCTCTCCTTCCCTGCTGAATCATCTTCTCTTATCCACAGTTCCCAAGTGAGTACAGATGGCCATTGAATTTGTTTCAAGTTCACCTACTTAAAGACAGAATGTCTGACTTTCTTGGGTTCTGATTCCTAGTTTTCAGAAGAGGAAGTATGTTAGGCCAGCAGCCACCCTCATCTAATGGACAGTTAGTGAGGAGAAGGGTGCTGATAGCATGAAGAACTATACGACAGCACATAGAGAAAGCCATATGGAAAGAGCTAAGTACATCCTACAATGCAGGTAATTGAGAGCTAAGTAAAAAACCCACAAATATCAGACAAAATCTCTCCCAGGCTCACTGAATTCAAGAATTGATAAAGTACTTATTACTAAAGGCAGGGATGTATCTGTTCCTGATTAGGATACTGGAGAAAAACAAGAAACTTTGTTAAAAAGAAAAGAAAATTTCATCAAATCTACCCCATCATTACTCCTCTCTGAAAGACCCTAACTTCATGAATGCTTGAGTTCTGCTATACTGCTAATTTTGCCTGATTAGAATTACACACACAGAAAGGCCATGCATACATCCATTAAAAAGAAAGCTAGAAAACAAAAATTATATATTTAGCTTTGCTGTCCTTGGATTTATAGATGAAGAATGTGCAGACATAAGATCAAAAATTTTATTAACCATCCCAACTCTTTCTTTCATTTATCAATGTAATCTAGTTATATATACCATATAGCTATAACATATCTCAGTCTACTCATTTTCAGGATCAAATTTAAATCTTACAAAGCTTTTTCCAATTTCTCTGTAAGAATTAACTGTTTTACACACACGCTGTAGCAAAGTTTATACTTTGTGGTGAAACACTGATCCCTGAAGATCAGGACAAAGACAAGGATGTTCACTCTCATCTCTTCTTTTTATCACTGTACTGTAAATTCTAATCAGTACAGTAAGAAAATAAGATGGATCAAAATCTATTAGGGTTAGAAAGGAAGAATAATGACATCTTTGTTTGCAAGAGTTATGACTGTATATAGGAAAATTCCAAAATAAGTCAGAGATAACAGAGTTAAACTAAAGATAAACTTTAGGCATTTCTTTAGCAACAATTAGTATTTAAAAGTAATACCATATGACTTCTATTTCTAGCATTATGGCTATCTAAAAGTCCTATGGGAGCATCACACTTCAGAACAACCGCACTCTGAATGGGGCACATTCTTAAGGTGTCACTGGTCTCACAAGTTATAGGGACTCAAAGGACAGGATTTCACATTTTCTACTTAAAACCTTTGGCTGAGGTCAGAGTAATAGAGAGTGAGGAGATACATTACCCTGAAAGCAATGTCAGGTGAAGCATTCCTATCAAGATACTGAGACTTGAGCCAGCAAGGAAAGAGGAAGTTGAGCCTGGGATTTCTGTGCTAAATTCCAGACCTCCAAAACTGGTAGCAGACTGGGGGCATCTATTAGCTACAGAAAGAAGAGCATCTCTTTCAAAGATGTATATCCACAACTTAGGTCTAAAGGAGTACTACTGGTAAAGATCAAGAAGTAGGGCTCACAAGCAACGATCTTAAGTATTTGTGAAGTCAACACACCATGAAGGAGAGCCAAAAATTAACAAAGTTGAAGGCTAAACTCTCAAAGAATTTAAATTTGGGGATTTTCACATACAGAATAGAGCACATCTATGGACCAAGATATTTAAAGAAATGAGAGCATAGTTACAATGATAAGAGAGTAACAAGAAGGTATTGAGACTTATCAGATAAATTTGAAAGAAAAATAAATGAAATTCTTGACATTAAAATATCACTATTGAAATAAAATACTTAATTAATAGGTCAAGTAGCATAAAGAATGGCTTCATGGCTAAAGAAAGAATTTGTTAAATGGAAAATGCATTTTAACAAATTACCAAGAACTTAAAGTTAAGGTAACAGAGAATATAAAAGGCTTTAAGAGGTATAGAGGAGACTATAATTGTTTCTAAAATATATCTAGGTAGCATAACAGTGAGGAAAAACTAAAGCAAAAGGAGAAAAGAAAATTTTAAAGAGATAAAGGTTGTGAACTTTCCAAAACAAAATGATCCAATGATCCAAGCACTACAACAGATCTCAAAAAAATAAAAAGATATCCATGTCTAGAAACACTGTAGTGAAATTACACTCCACAAAAAATAGAGAATATATTAAGAGAAATAAATGAGAAAGGATTAGAATTAGAAAAAAATACAAAAAAAATCTAATTATATTTAGACTTATCACAGACATCTCAGTACTCACAGTCAATATAAGAAAACAGTAGAATAATGCTTCAAAGTGATGAGAAAGTTATTTTCAATCCAGAATTGTATATTCAACAAAACTATCTTTGAAGAAGTGTTTAAGTAAATACATTTATGAATCAACAAAAACTGAGACTCTTACTAAACACAAGGCTTATATCTAAGGAACTTCTAAATGTATGTTCTTCAAGAAAAAGGAAAATAACCCCCAGATGGAGGTTTAAGATAGAGAAATTAATGTTAAACAAATAAAAGGTAAACTTGGATATAAATTCAAACATACACTGTCTATATAAAATAATACCAATAATGATGGTGTCTAATTCATGGTATTTAGGAGAAAAGGTGGAACCTAACTATTGAACAGTGGCAGTACATAATTCTTTGTACTGGGTTAAAAGGGTTGAAAGTTCTGAGAACCCTGACTTGTTGTAAGGTAGATCAAGATATTATTTAGCTACAGAAATGAACAGTAACCACCAAAGTGCAATCAACCAGAAAAAAGAAATAAGCAAGAAGAAGGGGGAAAGCAGCAAGACAATAAAAAACAGAAAGATGATGGATATATGCCCCAAAGCACCAATAATTACAATAAAAAAGCTGAATTCAGGGTGTTGATAATTAGTGCTTAATAGATATGAAAAAAGATTTTGAAAAAATTCAACATGCAAGGGTTTCTGGTCACGATGGAATGACTTGCCCCTTTCTCACAATAAGCAATAAGAAAACTGGATGGAATACACAGAGAACTAACAGAATGACATACACACAAAAAACTCTCATGATCATCTCGATGCAGAAAACATTTGGCAAAATGCAACATCCTTTTATGATAAAAAACACTCAAGAAACTATGAATAGAAGGAAACTGCCACTCAGACAACAAAAATTGAAGTATATAATATTTCCACTATATGCATATTTTATACATATAGGAAAAGTGCTATATCCATGTGTATATATATTATATAATATTATAGCAATTATTATAATATTGTGATATGTGATTATATACTATAGCAATATAATTACATTTACTTCTATTAATACATTATATGCTTAAATATTTTATATGTATATATACATATAAAATATTGAAATATAAAATACATATAAAATATTTGAAATAGTCTAAATCCTAATTTTGGCCCCCAGATTCAAACCCTGTCTCTCCACCCCGCTCCAGACCATCCTCTTTGTGTGGTCTGGCTGACTATGGACTGAACTTCCTAATGTTTGGAAAGAATTCATTCTCTAAATCTGCACGTTAAATCAAGAAGTTGTTGTCTGAGAATTTATCCAGAGACTCAGACATCTCTTCTCCAAAGATCCATCCATCTACACACTCTTCTCTTCACCCATAAATTAATTTATTTATTAAGTGCAACATATCACAGACCCTATCCTATGCTCTGGGGATGCCACAGTGAACAAGATAGACAGTGTTCCTTTTCTCATGGAAACATTTGGATGGTGATGAAATGCAAAAGAAAATATTACCATCACATTAATGTTTTATTTAGTATGAAAGAAGTATTTCTAAACTTCTGGGTTTTCAAAAACGAGAATGTAACAGGTTTACAGATTCCTATCTGACATTAGCTCTTAAGATCACACAATCTGTGTTCAACTCTTTGTGATCCTGTGGCCTGTATATAGCTCACCAGGCTACTCTGTCCATGAAATTCTCCAGGCAAGAATACTGGAGTGGGTTGCCATTTCCTTCTCCACATAAAGCACAAAGTGTACAGCAAATATTTAAATAATGAATGGATGGAAATACAGCATGCCTTTTAGAAAGACAAAATGCCTACCAACACTCAGGATTTAGCCCACCATTTTCAGAAACCAGCTCAGGATGAAAAGGAATTTCAGATGCAAGTTTTCTCTTTTGGGGGAGGTATCTCCACAGTCTGAACAACAGTGAGAAACATCTTTCTGTCATATACACACACACACACACACACACACACAACTTAGTGGTCAATGACATTTACTTCTCATAAATACACTTGCAAAATTTATACTACTCCAATATTACTTTGCCAACAAAGGTCCATCTAGTCAAGGCTATGGTTTTTCCAGTGGTCAGGTATGGATGTGAGAGTTGGACTATAAAGAAAGCTGAGTGCTGAAGAATTGATGCTTTTGAACTGTGGTGCTGGAGAAGACTCCTGTGAGTCCCTTGGACTGCAAGGATATCCAACCAATCCATCCTAAAGGAGACCAGTCCTGGGTGTTCATTGGAAGGATGGATCCTGAGGCTGAAACTCCAATACTTTGGCCACCTCATGCAAAGAGTTGACTCTTTGGAAAAGACCCTGATGCTGGGAGGGATTGGGGGCAGGAGGAGAAGGGAACGACAGAGGGTGAGATGGCTGGATGGCATCACCGACTCAATGCACATGAGTTTGGGTGAACTCTGGGAGTTGGTGATGGACAGGGAGGCCTGGCCTGCTACAATTCATGGGGTCGCAAAGAGTCAGACATGACTGAGTGACTGAACTGAACTGAAAGGTTCCCTCAAATCCAACAGCATATTCTCACCTGAGTCTCAGAGAAGTTAAAAAGCTCCATTGGGTGTCCAAACTTGGTGAAAATTACTATGAAGTTTATTTATTTATATTGTTAAATGTGTATATTAAAAGCTATGTTTACTGGGATTTAAAATCATAGTAACATTCCAAGAGAATATATTTCTTTCTTGTTTTTGTCTCTCAAGGAAATCAGTTATACTAACTTTGGGTTACTTGTATTCACAGCTAGCACCAAATAAATTTAATGAATTAAACGTAAATTTGGAAACAAAATTTGAAGGAAAAATTAACACAGAAGGGCTGCTTTGAACTCTCAAATCATAGAGAGAAAACATTGCTTTGTAAATTTTAAATATGTCTTTTAAGTAAACTGAACAGTTTTGCTCTCATTTGAGCGGCTATTTTAACAGGACTCTACTGACTGTTACACATGCTTGTCTTCTTCGAGGATCAGCCTTTAATGGGGAGAAAAATAGCCTTGAAAGACAAACTGTAATAAGGTTTGCTGGGTCACAAGTACAAGTTCAAGTTCTGAGAGTAAGACTTATTGAAAACACTGGATGGTATTTTGAAACCATAAAAAAAACCTATATATTCCATCCTAGAACCCAAGTTATTCCCAGTATCTGTCTCTTCATTACTTAATACATATTCTTTCTTCTCCCCAAGGCAAAATTACTTAATTGGAACAACAGAAGAAAACTTAAGCTCCTAAAGACGCTTACTCTTTGGAAGAAAAGTTATGACCAACCTGGATAGTATACTCAAAAGCAGAGACATTACTTTGCCGACTAAGGTCTGTCTAGTCAAGGCTATGGTTTTTCCTGTGGTCATGTATGGATGTGAAAGTTGGACTGTGAAGAAAGCTGAGCACCGAAGAATCGATGCTTTTGAACTGTGGTGTTGGAGAAGACTCTTGAGAGTCCCTTGGACTGCAAGGAGATCCAACCAGTCCATTCTGAAGGAGATCAACCCTGGGATTTCTTTGGAAGGAATGATGCTAAAGCTGAAACTCCAGTACTTTGGCCACCTCATGAGAAGAGTTGACTCATTGGAAAAGACTCTGATGCTGGGAGGGATTGGGGGCAGGAAGTGAAGGGGACGACCGAGGATGAAATGGCTGGATGGCATCACGGACTTGATGGACGTGAGTCTGAGTGAACTCCGGGAGATGGTGATGGATAGGGAGGCCTGGCGTGCTGCGATTCATGGGGTCGCAAAGAGTCGGACACGACTGAGCGACTGAATTGAACTGAACTGAACTGGGCAGTACCTCAAAAAGTACGCTAGGACAGTAGCAGACGTTCAGGGGCCGGCAGGCATGTTCGCATCTTTGAAAGTCTGCAACGTGAAGTCAGATGCAGAGAACTTACTATATCTATCAAATCACAGTTAATGAAGCACATGTGGGTTTCGTGATAATTACTGATAGTGCCACCTTTTAAAACTACGCGTATGTTCTATAGTGATGAACCTCATAGTTAAAAGCTAATAATTACATCTGAGACATTTGAGTTTAGGTTTCGGTAGGTGTTTTATTATGGGATGATCTTTTATGACCCATTTTCTATGACTGATAAGAAGTTTCGAGCATGCCACATGCCCGTGGTGGGAGCACAATCGAACAGCCTAGCTGTGGCTTCAAAGTGGGTGGTGTGCCCATCTCTAAACCAACCCCTTTTTGACTCTGTCAAGTGTGCTCGTGGAGTGGGCTTGCCCTGAGCAGCTGTTGCTGAATTAGAAGAACATGCTGTGGGCCGGGTTCCTCTCCTCCCTTCAGTCTGTCCCTCAGAAGGAGACGTAATGAGCCAGGCTCCGCCAACTTGCAGCCTGAAGCTGGTCCACCCTCCCAGCTGAACCAGGTAAGGAGCAGCCAGAACTCCGCCAAACACAGAATGGACAGCGTGAGAATAAATGCTTGTTGTTTGAAGTCATGAAATTTGGGGATAGATGTAAAACTGTGGCAACATTTTTGATAAAGAAAGTGCTATAAGTTTCAGGTTACATTTATTAATTGAGTCTTTATGTGCCTATAAATAAGTGCATAATTTTAAAGAAAAGAAGTATTTTGCTTTTTTTCAAATTGCCTGTCTGGTCCAGTTCAGTTCAGTTCAGCTCAGTCACTCAGTCGTGTCTGACTCTTTGAGACCCCATGGATTACAGCACACCAGGCTTCCCTGTCCATCACCAACTCCTGGAGTTTACTCAAACTCATGTCCATTGAGTGTCTGGTCCAAGGGGCTCTTTTCATTCTGTTTGCCTGGTTTTATCTCTCATAACTTTAAACTACATCATCAGGATTTTTGAAGGTCATCTCCTTTCTTTCACTCGTTCTTTTATCTGCCAGGCATATCATATATTACTAAGAAATCAATTAGCCTAAAGCTGGAACTATGTGATAACATCCCAGTCTTAAGGAATGGGAGAAAGGATATTTAATTATACTACTCTCAAGCCACTAATATGGAGGAACATCAAAAGGTGTAGGGAAGGCATTCAAAGTCAGCCCTGGACTGCCTAACTTCAGATTCCATCTTCCATGAGAAAAATCAGTGCCTCACTCGTTAAGCCTCAGTCTACTGTGACTCCATGGACTGCAACCCACCAGGCTCCTTTGTCCATGGGATTCTCCAGACAAGAATATTGGAGTGGGTAGCCATTCCCTTCTCCAGGGGATCTTCCCAACCCAGGGACTGAACTTGGGTCTCCCTCATTACAGGCAGATTCTTTACCATCTGAGCCACCAGGGAAGCCCAGTATATATGCTATTAGAGCCAAAATCTTCCTAACAGTTGTCTATTGTNTGGGATTCTCCAGACAAGAATATTGGAGTGGGTAGCCATTCCCTTCTCCAGGGGATCTTCCCAACCCAGGGACTGAACTTGGGTCTCCCTCATTACAGGCAGATTCTTTACCATCTGAGCCACCAGGGAAGCCCAGTATATATGCTATTAGAGCCAAAATCTTCCTAACAGTTGTCTATTGTACTGCAAGTTTGCTGCAACCCATATAATCCTCATATTGATTTCAGAATAGCCTTGCATCTGAAATATTGTAATCAAAACACATCCTGACTGTTATCTCCAGCATCTGTTTCAAGAGACTAACCACGATATATGTGTGTGTTACTTACTCAGTCATGTCTGCCTCTTTGTGACCCCATGAACTGTAATCCACCAGGCTTGTCTGTCCATGGGATTCTCCTGGCAGGAAGAAGAGTGGGTTGCCATTCCTTTCTTCAGGTGATCTTCCCAACCCAGGGATCAAACCTGGGTCTCCTGCACTGCAGGGCGATTCTTTACCATCTGAGTGAACAGGAAAGCCTACTAACCACACTATGCATCTTTAATTCTTCATTCTGGAATAAACACCCACTGGATTATCACTGTGTTTTTAATGTCAACCCTCATGATCTGAGCAATAGATAATATCTCTCTGTATGGAAAAGCAGTGTGTTACCATTTAATTTTTATTCCATGAAATTTCCCTAGGCCATTTTGCATTTCGAAGAAGTCTGACTTTTAGTCTCTCACATACACACCAGAAAGGCGTCTTTTTTGTAAGCATTCAAATATATTGCAAATAAATGTTTCTAAACTGTCCATTTTTCTCCACTATCCCTCAATTTAGCCTAATGAAATTAGCAAAAGTTAACTCATCATCTTATAAATGGAAATAAAGATCTAAAAAGTATTAATATTTCTTCTAATAAATATGAGATGGATACTCCAAAAGGCCTAGGATTTCTAGTTACAGCAAGTACAGATATATTATTTCATTTTGTTATGAGAACATGACCAAAAAAGATAAGAACACAATGAATAGTTTTGTGAATATTTTATGAGGGTATTTAAATAGCGCATAACTTTAGAAAACATCCTGTTTAACTAAATAGGATATTTAATCCTTAATATCCTATTTGACTAACCTTATGCAGAAAGGCAATAAGAAACATAATTCCTATCACTCCTTCTTAACACATTTTATAAAGTACTGGATCAGGAGTTCAAAAAAGCAGATCCTTCTCAACTATGAAAGCATGCTTCATGTTGAACTAATGACTGAAACTGAAAAAAAAAAAAAATCAGCTTCTTCTTAAAAATAAGAGATCAAAGATTGGTGGACTTTAAATAGAATTACATGGAGTTACTCTGAAAACCACTGGTGTTTATCCCACCTAGAAGTTCAAAGTGGATCCCAGGAAGCTTTTTCACAACTCTTAGGTGGCTCAGAGGTAAAGAATCCACCTGCAATGCAGGAGACCCAAGTTCAATCCCTGGGTCGGGACAATCCCCTGGAGAAGAGAATGGCAACCCACTCAGTATTCTTGCCTGGAAAATCCTGTGGATGGAGGAGCCTGGCCTGCCGCAGTCCATGGGGTCTCAAAGACTCAGACTAAGCAACTAAGCCCACAGATAGGTGATTCTAGCATACAAGTCTGTTGGCATATCTATGGGACTTAATCACAGCCGAGGTTTCAGTCGGATGTGTTACTTGATGATCCCATGCTTCCTTCATGAAAAGGACTTCTCCACCCTTAACTATTACAAAATTTCAAAGTGCCTTCTTGAGAGATTCAAGAGAGGGCCAAATTTATCATTCAGTTCAGTTGCTACGTCACTGTGGATCAGAGAAAGCTGACTGATTTAAAAAATTAATCTAAGTCAGGAAAAAAAATTTTCAGGATTGATAGATGTCTGGAAAGATTCATAGTGGAATAAAGTTTTTAAATCCTCTACCAGATTTTAGGAAATCCTTTTCAAGTACTTTCCTTTGGCAAATCACTCTAATTATTCTTCACACAAAAGGAGAATGAGGTCTGTAGACTTTATCCACTGAATGAGGAGAAAGTTAGAAATTAGAGTTTTTTCAGTGATAGCTTTCTCTTACAACATTGAATCTTTGACACTGAGATCATTTTCTATGAATGCATCCCGAATCTAATATCCAGAAAAAAATTGCACATAAATCTTTTTTTTTTCTGTGTTAATTTTTGTTTTGTTTTTCTTTGAGCATTTTCTCTGGTTAAAAGAACAATAACAATGGCTCTCTAATGAGAGCATAAATTCAATAACTGGTTAGGTCTATTGTTGGTGAAAAAACAAAGGGGGCCCCGACCGTTCCTCTTCCACAAAGGCAAAAGAAAGAACATTTAGCATGATGTTTAGTTGGGCTCGGAGGAGAGACTTGCTACAAGTGAGCTAATAAAAAATATTGTGTCTGGATAAAAACTTAGGGAATTTCTTATAGGATGAGTCTGGCAAGATCACCGTTTAACAATGTTAGAGGCAGCTTTTCAGTTTTATTTCCAGTTGTGGGAAGAGAAAAAAAATGATCAAGGGCCAGTGGGAAGCCAACACCTACCTGGAGTTCTAGGACCTCCCACGCCAAGAGCATATTCATATTTAATGTATCACATTAAGGGCTCCCAGAGTGAACATTTTCCATTCCTCCCCATAACCATATTCCCCCTGCACAGGCAAATTAATGAGCATAGATTCTGGTGCTGTCCATAAATATTCAACTAGCGTGTGTATTTATGCCCAGCTTACAAATAACTAATGGTTGGCTGAGCCAAAATAATCCTACATGCTAGACATGCAGGAAGAACTGCTGATTTCATTTATTATACCACCTGTGAACCTCCTAGGGGAAGGGCAGTCTAGTGAAATATTTTGGTGTACTGACACAATTTTGTATTTGTTTATGAGGCTGCACCAGCCTATTCCTAATTTCCTGTTGTAATTCTTTGCCTCAGAGGCCAAGTCCACACATGGGAAGAATATTTTCTGCAGTCTCCTCACAGCTCTGCTATCTCTGTCTCCAGTTGCCTCCCTGGGTTTCCTGATCCCTTTATGTTTGTTTCAGCCACCAGGGATTTAAGTCAGCTTTGGGGGCAGAACAAAACCAACAGCAGTGGGAGTTTTAGATCACTGTGTCAGTGACTTGACTGGTTCTTCTTTGATATGGGGCAGCGGTGGTGGTGGGGAGAAAAACTCTCTTTTCTAATTCCTGATTGATGGATGACATTGGAAAGTTTTTACTTGCCTGCATTTCATCTAAAGATCAAGCAGAGACACGTGGATCTTGCTTTCCAGCTCACAGCTTCTCTAAGACGTGTCTCTACCCTGAACCAAAGCATCGATGCAATGCGCACAGGCTAGAAATATTAGTTCTACTCCTTCAGGAGGTATTGACAGCATCGTCTCCTGGGAGATTAGTTACTGCACTTTTTAAGGCTTCTTATTAAAATGTGCTAATCCCCCCGGCAAGCTCAATGTTACCAAACTGGGCAAAAGGAAAGGTAGTCATTGCTGTCAACAGATCTATCGAAGACACTTGAAGGATTGAGTGTGATTATGACTTTCAGCTTTAATGTATCTTTTGCAGTTCAAGAAACATTAATACAATGTTGACTGAGTTGATGACTCCATATTTATAGCTTGGTATCTTGATTTTTGGATGTTTGCTTCATCTTAAGGATTAATAGGTATTTACAGAGATATAACAGAAGCAGAAGATATTAAGAAGAGGTGGCAAGAATACACAGAAGAATTGTACAAAAAAATTCATCACAATCCAGATAATCACGATGGTGTGATCACTCACCTAGAACCAGACATCCTGGAATGTGAGGTCAAGAGGGCCTTAGAAAACATCGCTATGAACAAAGCTAGTGGAGGTGATGGAATTCCAGTTGAGCTGTTTCAAATCCTGAAAGATAATGCTGTGAAAGTGCTACACTCAATATGCCAGCAAATTTGGAAAACTCAGCAGTGGCCACAGGACAGGAAAAGATCAGTTTTCATTCCAATCCCAAAGAAAGGCAATGCCAAAGAATGCTCAAACTATCGCACAATTGCACTCATCTCACATGCTAGTAAAGTAATGCTCAAAATTCTCCAAGCCAGGCTTTAGTGATATGTGAACTGTGAACTCCCTGATGTTGAAGCTGGTTTTCGAAAAGGTAGAGGAACCAGAGATCAAATTGCCAACATTCGTTGGATCATGGAAAAAGCAAGAGAGTTCCAGATAAACATCTATTTCTGCTTTATTGACTATGCCAAAGCCTTTGACTGTGTGGATCACAATAAACTGTGGAAAACTGTGAAAGAGATGGGAATATCAGACCACCTAACCTGCCTCTTGAGAAATCTGTATGCAGGTCAGGAAGCAACAGTTAGAACTGGACATGGAACAACAGACTGGTTCCAAATAGGAAAAGGAGTACGTCAAGGGTGTATATTGTCACCCTGCTTGTTGAACTTCTATGCTGAGTACATCATGAGAAACACTGGACTGGAAGAAACACAAGCTGGAATCAGGATTGCCGGGAGAAATATCAATACCCTCAGATATGCAGATGACATCACCCTTATGGCAGAAAGTGAAGAGGAAACTGGTTCCAAATAGGAAAAGGAGTACGTCAAGGGTGTATATTGTCACCCTGCTTGTTGAACTTCTATGCTGAGTACATCATGAGAAACACTGGACTGGAAGAAACACAAGCTGGAATCAGGATTGCCGGGAGAAATATCAATACCCTCAGATATGCAGATGACATCACCCTTATGGCAGAAAGTGAAGAGGAGCTAAAAAGCCTCTTGATGAAAGTGAAGGAGGAGAGCGAAAAAGTTGGCTTAAAGCTCAACATTCAGACAATGAAGATCATGGCATCCGGTCCCATTACTTCATGGGAAATAGATGGGGAAACAGTGGAAACAGTGTCAGACTTTATTTTTTGGGCTCCAAAATCACTGCAGATGGTGATTGGAGCCATGAAATTAAAAGACTCTTACTCCTTGGAAGAAAAGTTATGACCAACCTAGATAGTATATTCAAAAGCAGAGACATTACTTTGCCAACAAAGGTGCGTCTAGTTAAGGCTATGGTTTTTCCAGTAGTCATGTACAGATGTGAGAGTTGGACTGTGAAGAAAGCTAAGCACCAAGGAATTGATGCTTTTGAACTGTGGTGTTGGAGAAGACTCTTGAGAGTACCTTGGACTGCAAGGAGATCCAACCAGTCCATTCTGAAGGAGATCAGCCCTGGGATTTCTTTGGAAGGAATGATGCTAAAGCTTGAACTCCAGTAGTTTTGCCACTTCATACGAAGAGTTGACTCATTGGAAAAGACTCTGATGCTGGGAGGGATTGGGGGCAGGAGGAGAAGGGGATGACATAGGATGAGATGGCTGGATGGCATTACCGACTCGATGGACGTGAGTCTGAGTGAACTCCGGGAGTTGGTGATGGACAGGGAGGCCTGGCGTGCTGCGATTCATGAGGTCGCAGAGTCGGACACAACTGAGAGACTGAACTGAAGTGAACTGAACAGAGATGTGAATAATAGGTATCCAAGAGATAAAGAATGGATCCAACAGAATCCAGTGCTCAACCAAAGACAAAAACGGAGAAAGGAGAGATGTCATTGACTTTTCTGCAGATGTCTGCCATGTTAGAAAGCTCTCAGATCGAACCAGTTTGAGTTGGACCAGGAGAACGGAGTCAATAACATCTGGATGCTCTCACTCAAAATGATGTCCAAAACTCCCTAACTGCTGACGAACTGGAAGTATAACTGTATTAAACAATGATCAGTTTCAATGCACACCAGTGGTTTTTCCATTCTTCTTTTGTCGAGTCAGTTCTGGCACCATAAAATAACACCAAAATCTTCATGTCTGGCCAATGGCTTAAAATAAATTTTTTGAAAGAAAATGAACATGCAAATACAAATGATAATTAGAGTCCAGAGGGCACATTGCTTAACTGATAATTTGTTTGTTGTGCTTGAATACTGCAAAGGTTTCTGGAATGCTCCTTGAGTTGTACCATATGTGATTCTGTTTTGCTTACACCAAAATAATTGTTGTTGTCTGAGCTTTTGAATCAATCTTTTCTTTTTTTTAAATAAATGCCCTAATGATCACATCATTAAAAATGTCAGTATGAGTGTGTAGGCTGACATTAAGTGTAATTCTCCCTGAGCTGAATTTTTTTCTCATAATGTATACATTCTTATCAGTCTTTGAATATTTAAGGTATACTTTCCAAACCATTCCTAAAGAAATTGAACTTTTTTTTTGTTTTATCTAATTATCTAATAAATTAATACAACAAGGGAGCTCATTAAATGCAAACGAGGAAGAGGGAGAAGGTGTTGCTAGAACTTAATTAGCAAGATACAAAGATACCAATTAACACCTATAGCTCAGGAAAAAAAAAACTTTTTTCATGTGGCAGCATCAAAAATAAAATCACAGCTGGTTACACATATTAAGTAGAGTGAAGATGAATTTTAGTCTTCTGTTGGTATTAAGACCTCAGGAGGAAGACAGGAGGAGGGGAAGAGGAGAGGAAAATTCCTAGGTTGGCCAAGAAAGCTGCTGCTGCTGCAAAGTCGCTTCAGTTGTGTCCGACTCTGTGCGACCCCATAGACGGCAGCCCACCACGCTCCCCTGTCTCTGGGATTCTCCCGGAGAGAACACTGCACTGGGTTGCCAGTTCCTTCTCCAATGCATGAAAGTGAAAAGTGAAAGTGAAGTCACTCAGTAGTGTCCGACCCTCAGCGACCCCATAGACGGCAGCCCATCAGACTCCTCAGTCCCTGGGATTCTCCAGGTGAGAACACCGGACTGGGTTGCCATTTCCTTCTCCAGTGCATGAAAGTGAAAAGTGAAAGTGAAGTCGCTCAGTCGTGTTCGACTCTTAGCGACCCCATGGACTGCAGCCTACCAGGTTCCTTCACCCATGGGATTCTCCAGGAGAGAACACTGGAGTGGGTGCCATTTCCTTCTCTGGGCCAAGAAAGCATCGCTTTGTTAATGTGCATGCCTTCTGTTCAGGTATTTAGAAGAGTATCTGCATTTTGGGGGAAAACTACACAAATTTCAAGTCAGTAACATGCTATTGTTCCAAATCCTTTATACAAACATCTTCTCTAAAAATAATGGTAAATATGCAGTTTGTAATGATCATCTCTGTCCTTCATATTATTATTTTCTCAAATCTAAAAACCCGTGTGAAAAAAAAAATAAATTCCATAAGACAAAAATCTTCCTTAGTTTAGGTAAGAACACAAAGGAGGGTTTCAAGTTTTCTAAAAGAATAGTTCACAGTGCTCACACACTGGTGTGATTTGATGAAATGTAACATTTTAAAAGAGGACTGGGAAGTAAATACCTAGGTTTTACACTCCTCAAGATGAGTTAAAGTGGATGCCTATGCTTAGACCTGCTAAGTACAAAATTAAGGCAGGAGGTTACATGCTGAGTTTGATGCTAGGTGTTTGGGCAGATTTCAAGGAATAAAGGAAGCTTGAGAAATAAGGATTATCCTAAAATACTGCCATGAGCATCTTCCATGATATTCAGGCATGCTGCGATTCATGGCGTCTCAAAGAGTTGGACATGACTGAGCAACTGAACTGAACTGAACTGAACTGAATGACGTGTTTCAGGTTATGCATCCTTGTCATGACACTGTTTTGCAAAGCTGTGTTCTTCTCAGAGTATCCCTGCTGGAGACACACAATAATCCACCTGTCCTTATTGATAAGGCTAACTGTGATTAATTTTTGTCAAATTTATTTACTCTTTGGGGCTTCCCAGGTGGCTGAGTGGTAAAAAAATCCACCTGCCAATGCAAGAGATGCAAGTTCGATCTTTTGGTCAGAAATATCTCCTGAAGTAGAAAGTGGCAACACTTTCCAGTATTCCTGCCTGGAAAAGTCCACCAACAAAGGAGCCTGGCAGGCTACAGTCCATGGAGTCACAAAGACTCTGATGCAACTGAGCATACACGCACGCACATGTGACTCACTGTTTTGATCTACAGAATAACTTTAAAGTTGGCTCTATTTTAGCTAATAATCAGAATGCCTTTAAAACATGTTCTAGTTCAGATGAGCCATGTTGTATATCCTAAATGTGGATCAAATTGGTTATATTTCTACTGTTTTACATTTCTATTGGCAGACCCACAACATCCCAATATCAGCCTCATTCACATCCAACTCAGCAAAATTTTCAACACTTTTTGAAATGATTATGAAATTAAATATGTCCTTGGAAATCCATGCTTTAAGACTGGGAAGAAAAAATTATTTGCTGTATAAACTTACAGTTTAATTTTGTATCTTTTTTTCCTAAAATATCATGTCAGTAAAATCATATGCTTATCAGGAAATTGACTAAATTAATTTACTGTGAAAAACAACCTTCTGTTAAGCTATAATTAAGAAGATGAATAGGTAGCTCACTGTCTGCTTGGGAAGATGAAACAAGTGCTTGGAGCATAGGGTAAGGTGAAAATTGCTGTATAAAAATATATGCAGAGTACATCATGTGAAATGCCAGGCTAGATGAAGCACAAACTGGAATCAAGATTGCTGGGAGAAGTATGAAAAACCTCAGATATACAGATGACATCACCCTTATGCTAGAAAGCAAAGAGAGACTAACTAAAGAGCCTCTTGATCAAGATGAAAGAGGAGAATGAAAAAGCTGGCTTAAAACTCAACATTGAAAAAAACCAAGATCATGGTATCCAGTCCCATTACTTTATGGCAAATAGACAGGGGGAAAATGGAAATAGTGACAGACTATTTTCTTGAACTCCAAAATCACTGTGGAAGGTGACTACAGCCATGAAATTAAAAGACTCTTGCTCCTTGGAAGAATAGCTATGATCAACCTAGACAACACATTAAAAAGCAAACACATTACTTTGCTGACAAAGGCCCATCTAGTTAAAGCTATAGTTTTTTCAGAAGGCAATGGCACCCCACTCCAGTACTCTTGCCTGGAGAATCCTAGGGACAGCAGAACCTGGTAGGCTGCCGTCTATGGGGTCGCACAGAGTCAGACATGACTGAAGCGACTCAGCAGCAGTAGCAGCAGCAGGTATGGATGTGAGAGTTGGATCCTAAAGAAGGCTGAGTGATGAAGAATTGATGCTTTTGAACTGTGGCATTGAAGAAGACTCTTGAGAGTCCCTTGGACAGCAAGGAAATTAAACCAGTCAATTCTAAAGAAAATCAACCCTGAATATGCATTGAAAAGACTGATGCTGAAGCTGAAGCTCCAACACTTTGGCCACCTGATGTAAAGAACTGACTCATTGGAAAAGACCCTGATGCTGGGAAAGATTGAAGGCAGGAGGAGAAGTGGATGATAGAGGATAAGATGGTTGGATGGCATCACTGACCCGATGGACATGAGTTTGAGCAAGCTCTGGGAGCTGGTGACGGACGGGGAAGCTTGGTGTGCTGGGGTCCATGGGGTCACAAAGAGTCAGACACAATTGAGCAACTGAACGACAATGTGTCACTCATTAGTTAAACTATCTGCATAATTAAAAACTCAGATCAGCAATCCCCCTGACCACCCTCTATGTCGGATGTATTTGGTTTGCTGTACCTCACACATTCTTCTTAATATCTGACCTTGTTTTCATTTGAATCCACTGATTTCTTGCTGAAAATTATTCTGGACCTTCCTCTATCACTTACCTCCCAGGATAGAACTAACATTTCTTGGCTCCCCACATATTCTTGTCTTGTTGGGTTTTTTTTTTTTTTTTCTCTTTGTTTTGCTGAAATATATTCTCAAGCTATTTCTTCAAGAAATTATATAAAGATAATTTACCTAGAGATTTCCTCAGTTGTTTAAGATGTAGAATTGCTGATACAAACTCTAAAGTCAAGGAATTTCACTTCCACCTAAAATGTAGAATTTGAAAGCCTCTGACTAGCACCTTAACAAGAAGAAAAAGTTGAACTTACTATGAAATCATATTAATTCCTGAGTCCATCAGAAAGCTAAGATTTCAAGGAGACCAAATAGCCTACAACCTAAGGAAGGACAAGCTTTCAGAAGAGAGAGGAAACATGAAGACTGACTCATTTATAGCAGAGCGTGAGCAGAAGATGGGGTCACTGCTGTCCCCTTGCACTGACTATGAGCAAGCTCTGTTCCAGGATTTGATGGACAGAATGTGGTAAGTGTAAAGCTGTGCCCATTTTTATGTCTAGCCCTTGAGAAAGTGGCAACTTCTACTTTCTCTCTCTTAAAGAACTTTCAAGCCTGACTGTCCTTAGATCTCCATAGTGGACAAGCCACCTGTGGACCCCAGTCAACAGCTCTACTGAGAATCACTCCTAGCCATCCTTACTAGGTGCTAGATATGTGAAAGTAGCCAAACTGGGCCTTACAAAGGAGTCTCTTTGACAGCCAAGTGCAACAGAGCTATCACAGAAAAGAAAGAAACTCAGTTGAGCCCCTCCCAAGATTCAGAACCACAGAATCCTGAGGTATGATACAATGGTTGCTCTAAGTTGTAAGTTTTATTGCAATTTATTCTCCCACAATAGATAAATGAAACAGTAGGGACTGAGAGTTTCTTGTTTTAATTTTTTTTCAAAAACATTATAGACAATGTGATACAGAAGTATGAGCCATTTGGCCTGTAACACAATTTGACATCTTTTGACCTAAAATGGTAATTTCATAAGTTTCAACCAAATACTAATTTTGACCTGTGCTCTGAGGAAATCATTGATCTAATCAGGAACTCATACCCAGGGATGATTAACTATTAGGAATTCTTCAAATCAGAAGCCTGGGACCATGAGTGGCAGAAACATGCCATCTATTTTTTATCTATGATGAGGCTTGGTTAGATAATATAATTGATCACATATGATTTATTTCAATAGGCTAAACACAAATGTTCAAAATATTAGTGGATTGCCTGGAAATATTACATATCAGTTCAGTTCAGTTCAGTCACTCAGTCGTGTCTGACTCTTTGTGACCCCATGAATCGCAGCAGGCCAGGCCTCCCTGTCCATCACCAACTCCCAGAGTTCACTCAGACTCACGTCCATCGAGTCCGTGATGCCATCCAGCCATCTCATCCTCGGTCGTCCCCTTCTCCTCCTGCCCCCAATCCCTCCCAGCATCAGAGTCTTTTCCAATGAGTCAACTCTTCCCATGAGGTGACCAAAGTACTAGAGATTCAGCTTTAGCATCATTCCTTCGGAAGAACACCCAGAGCTGATCTCCTTCAAAATGGACTGAGTGAATCTCCTTGCAGTCCAAGGGACTCTCAAGAGTCTTCTCCAACACCACAGTTCAAAAGCATCAGTTCAATACCACATATACACCCTCCCATTTCAGGAACAGGGTGAGAGCTTCTAGCAGGCTCAAGATGAAACAGTTGGCAATGGTACCCAAGATGTGATTGCGAAATGACTTTGCATCCAGCTGCTGATTCAGTGATTGGGGTACAAGTATCTGACCCTAAGTCAGGCTGTGTCCTGAGCATCTTTTGTCTTCCGGCTTGAGTAAACATCTCACACTCTGTGCAAGTAGAGGATGGAGGGGAGAAAAAAAGCAAACAGAGAGTGACAACATTAAGTTTAGTGCAATTGATTGTGCCCCCGCTTGATGATACATGACTGCATGTACAGCAGAATTCTGTCTGAGACTGTAAGGAAGGGGATGTCTAACTCCCACCTACCACTTCACACAGAAGGCTAACAATATTACTAAAAAAGATCTAATAATTACAAACACCACCAACAACTAAAGTCAGGTCATGTGTACATGGTCAGTCTGCCATCTTGAATTCAAATTTGCATTCAACAAATTTATTTTAGTTCCATAAGACTTGCATTGCAAAACATCAGTCTCTATCACTATGGTCTCTGTCAATTACAAAGTGAAAGTGTTAGTGACTCAGTTGCATCTGACTCTTTGCAACCCCATGATCTGCAGCCCACCAGGCTCCTCTGTCCATGGAATTCTGCAGGCAAGAATATTGAAGTGAGTTGCTATTCCCATCTCCAGGGGATCTTCCCAACCCAGAGATCAAACCCGAGTCTCCTGCATCACAGGCAAATTCTCTATTGGCTGAGCCACCAGGGAAACTCTGTCAATTACAAAGCCCTTCCCCCGGTATCTATCAAGTTATGGCACCCCACTCCAGTATTCTTGCCTGGAGAATCCCATGGATGGAGGAGCCTGGTGGGCTACAGTCCACGGGGTCATAAAGAGCCGGACATGACTGAGCGACTTCACTTTCCTTTCCTACTGAGCTCTCCAGTGTATGCCTTTCATAGGCCCTACCTCTAATTCTTGCTGCTGCTAAGTCACTTCAGTCATGTCCGACTCTGTGTGACCCCATAGACGGCAGCCCACCAGGCTCCCCCGTCCCTGGGATTCTCCAGGCAAGAACACTGGAGTGGGTTGCCATTTCCTTCTCCAATGCATGAAAGTGAAAAGTAAAAGGGAAGTCGCTCAGTCGTGTCCGACTCCGCAACTCCATGGACTGCAGCCCACCAGGCTTCTCTGTCCATGGGATTTTCCAGGCAAGAGTACTGGAGTGGGGTGCCAGTGCCTTCTCCGACATCTAATTCTTAGCACTCTGAAATCTAGGTGTTCCCACACAATGCTGACATGCTCCACGTTTTAGCTATGCATTGGAAATTATGAGAGCACACACTGAGGGTCCCTACCTCCATCCAAGAGAAAAGGTTAGGATTACACACAGAAGAACATGCAATTGGGTGTTGCAGGATGAGAAAATGTCTGGCAGGTAAATAAAACAAAGAAGGAGTAGGAGGTGGAGGATTCTGAGACAAAATGGCCTGTCTGGGGAAGGAGAAGCCTTCTAAGGCAGCTGGAAAGCAAGATGTGTGGGGAAAACTGGAGCAGAAGAGCCCAAACAAATGAGTGTGAATTAGAAGAACCCTGAGGTTGCAGGTGTTTATTCCACAGCCGAGGCACAGCCATGAGAAAGCCAGCTGAAGCTGGAAGCCCTGCGCCTCTGAAGCCCCCCACCCCAGTCTGCATGGTCACATTCTCCCACACAGTTCCCTCTGACAATGCGGGTCTAAGAACATTGAGAGTCCCCTGTGTAAAGGCCAAGAGATTCACAAAAGAGCAGCTACAGAAAGAAGGGGTGGAGTTGGCAGATGGGGAGGAATGTTCCTAAGAATGCGGTGAAGAATGGATCAAATTATGGAGCTGGACAAACAGGAAAGAAGCAGGGAGGGAAAAAACAAGGTCGAAGTTGTGCGCAAGGCATTAGGGAATTTTAAAAGCAGAGAGAGATGGTGAGATTCTTCTGGCTGCAGATACTGATCTTTGTCGCTCAGAGATGGGAGAATTTCTGGGTGTTAACAAGATCCCAGGTGAGGCGAGGAGAGTGGGTGGCGGATGAGTGTGAAACTGAAGGAAGGGAGGTTGGGAGGAAGAGGAGTTAGGACAAGAAAGTATGGGGCACAGGAGAAAAATCAGAGTGTGACTCCCTTAGGAGGTCTGCCTGTTACCAGCTGCCAAGAGACTGACATGGCATTGATGCTAACAAAACAAAAAAAATTACTCATTAAATGAAAGAATCCTGAAAGAAGTGTTATCTCAACTGTGTGTACTAGGAGCAGGAAAGTCAATGGAAAGATTTGGGAGGGCTAGGATTATAAGACATATTCAGCAGAAAAATAGAATTTTGGCAACAAAATAGAAAACAAAGATTTGGGGGGGGGGGAAGCAAAATATCATTTCAGAGTTCTTCTTACAACCTATTACGAGAACTACGGCGCTACTTTACAAAGCAAAAGCGACCCTGCAATCAAGGGAGCCTCATTAACTCCGTGTGGGCTTCCAAGGTGGCGCTAGTGGTAAAGAATCTGTCTTCTGGTGCAGGAGACTAAGAGCTGTGGGTTTGATCCCTGGGGCTGGACGATCCCCTGGAGAAAAGCATGGCAACTCACTCCAGTATTCTTGCCTGGAGAATCCCATGGACAAAGGAGCCTGGAGGGCTAGAGGTCATAGGGTCGAAAAGTCATGACTCAAGTGACAGCACGCACGCATACACCAACTCCATGTAGAGGACTTGTGTTTGTGGTTACACACAAACGGATCCCATCAGTACCACTTGAATTGGACCAAAGTAAGTAAGGGCAACAAGTGTTCGTTTTTATCCTGTGTTTTGTTTTGTTTTCAGTGGAAAAACCAGGAGTCAGTCTTTTCTTTCCCCAGAGGTATATAAGCAAAATAAGAAATCAATGGAAAACCCAGATTTTGTCAGATTTTGGTACACACATTGGGTTAAAAGTATCTGGCACTTTCTGTCATTCATTTTGCCGTGTCATTTCTCTCTGCCATGAGCTTGTTTATACACCCTTTGCAGTTGGGGTCATGGAGTTATACTCCAGGTTGACATTTGTGTTGTAAGCTGCACAAATAGGAATTAAATAAGAATATGTTTCAGTCTAAACTTCATAACTTAATCTCTCTGTCATTCACACAAAACAAGTCATTCCAGAAACTCCTAATATGACTGTTTCAAACTGATTTAACAAACTACAACTCTTTGCAGGATATCCAGAGTTCCGTTTGGCAAATAAGTTAGAGAATACTATAGTTTATTAAGTACATGGGCTGTATAGTTGCAAAGACCTGGGTTTAACTCTAAACTCTATCGTTTCTTTGTTGTATGATTCCAGGAAAATCACTACAGTTCTTTGAGACATATCTTCCTTCTTTGTAAACTGTGCCCAAGAAAATGCAGATCTCAAAGGACAGAGACAATGAAATAATGCATGCAAATTCACCTTGCTACGCCTAATCAATACAAGTTGTCAATAGCTACTCACACATTTAAGCATGCTGCTTTTTAAGCTCTACAATATTTATTGATCCAGGATCAATATTTTCTTTCCACATGACTGTATCACACTAAACAATGCTACTATTGTGATTATGGTATCTTCCTCTGTGCAAACTGGATACTGAACATTTTTTTAAACTCATTTTCGATTCTTTAATGTTGCAGTGTGAATATTACAAGAATCCAGGATGGACCTGGAATTTCGTATAAGCTATTAAGATGCCAAATAAGTTGTAGACAAAGCAAAATATGGTTAAAGTTTCTTTAAATTTCTTCTAGACTACTCGTCGCAATCCACAGGATTCGTAATTACAAGTAAGGGAGAAGCACAGGATTCCCTAGCATTAGAGTTAGGAACAACCACACTCTGTGATTAAAATAGGTTAATTTGATCTTTGGCAGTAATGTTATTAATACAAAAGCTGCTACTATTGATATAAACATTACATTACTATTTAGATCAAATATTACTATTTGATATTTAGATCAAATATTACTATTTATTGATATAAATATTTTACTATTGATATAAACATTGAGACCACATGAAGCTAAAAAACAAGGAAGAAAAATTTTATAAACATCAGAAAGTATAACATTCCATATGAAAAAAAAAATTATCCTTACAATACAATACCTGAATTCTCTAATTTAAAATGGAAGAGCACAGATAATCATTGACATGCCAGTTTTGATATCAACCTGAATGCACAGAAGGGTAGGTAGCATTCTTTCCTGAAACCCCCGGGGTGTTTCAATGCAAAACATCTATCTACCCTCCAATCTGCCTGCAGGGTTTGTCTTGAAGAAGAATTCAGTTCTTCAGAGAAACTCGAAAATGCAGCTTGAGTTGAGTGAAACAAAAATACATTCACGTAAATGGATGTGATTAGATTTTTTTTCCTTAGCTAGAAAATCATATATTTGCCATTGTATTGTTTTTTGACAGAAATAGATGACAGTATTATAATAATCACAGAAATTTTCAAAATTAGAATGCTTAAGATTCATCTAGAAAGTTTATCAGAAGTAGATTTAAAGTCCTCAAAAGGTGTGCTCTAAGCATCTAGTTTTTCTTGCAGCTTGTCTCTACCCTCCTTTTCTCATCACCTGCAACAGCCTCCTTCCACCTGTTCAGCTGCACCCACTAGCTCGTCTCAGGATTCAGAGGAAGGGTTAGTTAGCAGTGGAGTCACTAACAAAACAATGTCCTGGGATCTGCTCCCACGGGTCGCCGCCCAGCCTTAGTTAAAGCTACTATAACAACAATAGCAGAGACTGAGTGGTTTAAACAGCAGAAACATATCTTCCTTGATTCTGGAGCCTGGGAAATCCCAGATCAAGGGGCTGACTCACCTGGTTCTCGGTGGGAGCTCTCTCTTTTTGGCTCTCAGATGGAGGCCCTCTGCTGTGTCCTCACCTGACAGAAAGACTGTATTGCTCACATGTCTTACAAGAACTCTGATCCTACTGATGGAGGCCCCACCTTGGTGCCCTCACCTAAACTTAATCATCCCCAGGAGAGCCTTCACCCAACTTCCGCCGTATGGGGAACTAGGGCTTCAGCATACATACTTGACGAGGTCACATATGGTCCGTAGCTTCCCCCTCGTCCGCAACAGTCCATCGCAGGGAATGGAGCTAAATGGAAAACCAAATCATGCCAAGAGGTCAGAGGCAACATCAAGCCAGCCCGAGTGATGCTACATGACTAAAGAAGACCTCGGGCATATAGGGAATAAGAATGCAGCCAAACAAAACGCCAGATGCCAAGAGATGGGGCGTTGGCCTCAAATCTCAGATCCAAGAAAGGTTTAGTTATGCACGTGGAACCCGGGGTTTCGGAGGCCTGGGAGGGTTTCCTCAAGTCAGGCTTCAGGAGCTCTCCTGTGGTGGGTGGCTTCCTTGCGAGACGTGACAAGCAACAGCCCAGGCTTGTCCTGCCCAGAGACTGGGTCCCACAGGTGCTGTCTGCTCACAGCAGGGGGCCTTAACCCCTCATGTCCAACAGAAGAGGATAATCCCTCTTCAAAAAGTGAGCCTACCTAAAAATATGTAGATTTCTAATCAGAAAATAAAAATTAGTAAAATGATGAGATCACTTTCCTCTGTGGTATGGATGTAAACCTTCCATGTTTATTGATGCAATTACAAAAATCAGTATTTTTTCATTGTGGACACCCTTCACTTTTTCTTCAGGCCCCCCTGGTGGATCAGATGGTAAAGCATCTGCCTGCAATGTGGGAAACCCGGGTTCGATCCCTGGGTCGGGAAGATCCCCTGGAGAAGGGAAAGGCAACCCACTCCAGTTTTCTTGCCTGGAAAATCCCATGTACAGAGAAGCCTGGTAGGCTACAGTCCATGGGGTTACAAAGAGTTGGACATGACTGAGCGACTTCACTTTCACTTTTTCTTTATTAAAATTTAAATTCTAATGGAAAGTGAATTAAATGATTAAAGAGGGTGTGGCATAGTAAGAACAAAGATTTGGGGACCAAATCCAAGTAGGTATCGCTTTTCCACCTGGGCCACTTAATAGCTATATGACCTTGGTCATGAAATTTAAATTCTCACACACTTTGTCTTCTGAACAATAAAATGGGAAGGGAAAACAAACAAACAAACAACAACAACAACAAAAAAAAAAACACAGCACTATCTAACGCCTGGGCTACGGTGAGAATCATTTAAGAGAAAACATGGGAAAGCACTTTCTCCTGAAGAATGATGTGAAAAACTGGACTGCTGTTGTATTTTGCTGTTTCCTTTAGAATTAGGTAGCGTTGCTGACACAACGGATGTGAATTTGAGCAAACTCCTGGAGATAATGAAGGACAGGAAAGCCTGGCAGGGTGCAATCCATGGGGTCACAGAGACTTGGACTTAGAGGCTGAACAAAATTGGAATTGATAAAGAGAATTACAAATTTCTGTCTGTTGAATTTTCCCCTTCATTTCTCCACATATCATACTTTGACATAGACACTTGCTGTTTAATGATGTGTGTTTAACTGGTGCATATGGATTAGAGGAAAGAAGTTTTTTTTTTTTCAGCAGATACCCTCACTTCATGCCGTGAACATGAAACTACTTAAACATAGCTCCCCTCACCCAAATGTGTATAGGTCTGGCTTGGTATTTACACGCCATCTGTTGCTCTTTGTTGGGAACCTTTGCATCATTCCGCAGGCCAACTTGACATCACAAATATGATTACTCACACTCAGGTGCAACCATATAGCACAACTTTCATTAAAACTGACATTGTATATAAAGAGCAAATTACACTAGCTGTTCGTCTCATATATTTAAATACATGTTATGGATTCTATTAATTATCTTCATTGACAATTCTAGCTTCTACAATAATTGTTCTCAACTTCCAAGCTGTCCTACTTTTTGAAACGAAAAGCAACATTTTATGCTTTCTCTTGAGAATTACTTATCACAAGATTAAATATACATAGAGCAATTTAAATTCATCTGAATTTTTTTCTCTTCTTTGATTTGTTTGTTAAATCATGTGTTTGTTAAATCATCATTTGCTATTTCTAATTTGTAGCACTAATTGCATCTACTTTGAATTCCATGTGAAATCATCTTCATAAAACAGTGTAATTTACTGTATCATATTTATATGAGCTTCCCATAGCCTTTCTTTTTCTGTTTTATATATTTTAAAATGGTGAAACAAATTTAAAGAAGAATGCTTATTCCAATTCAAAAACTCAATATTTATTAGATTTCATTATTAAAATAAATTATTCCAAAATATTGAACTATTGAGTGAATGATTTTGATATCAATTCATTTAGCTTGTATGTTCAAAAAAATATGTCTACTTCTAACCATTTTCATAGTGCTTACTATGAGCCTGGCAATGCAATAGACTCAGGTTTGATCCCTGGGTCAGAAGATCCCCTGGAGAAGGAATGGCTACCCACTCCAGTATTCTTGCCTGGAGAATTTCATGGACAGAGGAGCCTGGCAGGCTATAGTCCATGGGGTCGCAAAGAGTCAGACATGCCTGAGTGACTAACAACAGCATGAGCCTGGCATTTTTCTATCCATGTTATATAAATCTCAAGCCAACCTTATACATACAGGTGCTATTATTATTCAGACTTCAAGATGGAGAAACTGGCTCAGAGAGGTTACTATGGTGATCAATGTCACGTAACTAATATTCTGCCGAACCAGGATACAAAGCTATCCAGCATGACACTATATTTCATGCTTTTAAAAATACATGATTGGCTCCCAAGCCTTAACATCAGTTCAGTTCAGTCGCTCAGTCGTGTCTGACTCTTTGCGACCCCATGAATTGCAGCACGCCAGGCCTCCCTGTCCATCACCATCTCCCGGAGTTCACCCAGACTCACGTCCATCGAGTCCGTGATGCCATCCAGCCATCTCATCCTCTGTCGTCCCCTTCTCCTCCTGCCCCCAATCCCTCCCAGCATCAGAGTCTTTTCCAATGAGTCAACTCTTCGCATGAGGTGGCCAAAGTACTGCAGTTTCAGCTTTAGCATCATTCCCTCCAAAGAAATCCCAGGGTTGATCTCCTTCAGAATGGATTGGTTGGATCTCCTTGCAGTCCAAGGGGCTCTCAAGAGTCTTCTCCAACACCAGAATTCAAAAGCATAGATTCTTCGGTGCTCAGCTTTCTTCACAGTCCAACTTTCACATCCGTACATGACCACAGGAAAAACCATAGCCTTGACTAGGCGGACCTTAGTCGGCAAAGTAATG
>SJYX01020617.1:0-22704 GCA_006410675.1 Oreotragus oreotragus | reverse complement strand
AGAAGAAATGGAGTAGCCATCATGGTCAACAAAAGAGTCCAAAATGCAGTACTTGGATGCAATCTCAAAAATGACAGAATGATCTCTGTTTGTTTCCAAGGCAAACCATTCAATATCACAGTTATCCAAGTCTATGCCCCAACCAGTAATGCTGAAGAAGCTGAAGTTGAACGGTTTTATGAAGACCTACAAGACCTTGTAGAACTAACACCCAAAAAAGATGTCCTTTTCATTATAGGGGACTGGAATGCTAAAGTAGGAAGTCAAGAAACACCAGGAGCCTTAACATGCATAACAATTATCTCAAGAGCTTGGGAAAACATAGTTTTCTGGATCCAGTGGCTCAGAAATTCAGAGAGTCAATGTGAGGCTCATAACTTTGTTTCTAACAAGCTCACAGATAATGTTGATACAACTAGTTTAAGTTGCACACTTTGAGAATTCGGAGAAGGCAATGGCACCCCACTCCAGTGCTCTCACCTGGAAAATCCATGGACGGAGGAGCCTGGTGGGTTGCAGTCCGTGGGGTTGCAAAGAGTCGGACACGACTGAGCGACTTCCCTTTCACTTTTCACTTTCATGCATTGGAAAAGGCAATGGCACCCCACTCCAGTGCTCTCACCTGGAAAATCCATGGACGGAGGAGCCTGGTGGGTTGCAGTCCGTGGGGTTGCAAAGAGTCGGACACGACTGAGCGACTTCCCTCTCACTTTTCACTTTCATGCATTGGAAAAGGCAATGGCACCCCACTCCAGTGCTCTCACCTGGAAAATCCATGGACGGAGGAGCCTGGTGGGTTGCAGTCCGTGGGGTTGCAAAGAGTCGGACACGACTGAGCGACTTCCCTTTCACTTTTCACTTTTCATGCATTGGAAAAGGCAATGGCAACCCACTCCAGTGTTCTTGCCTGGAGAATCCCAAGGACGGGGGAGCCTGGTGGGCTGCTGTCGCTGGGGTTGCACAGAGTCAGGCACGACTGAAGAGACTTAGTAGTGGTAGTAGTGAACTAACTTATGGAGGCGGTCTTAGGGTGATAATCAAAGATACCAAAGAGATTGACATCTACAGTGATTGCTGGTTGCTGCTAAGTCACTTCAGTCGTGTCCGACTCTGTGCGACCCCATAGACGGCAGCCCGCCAGATTACTGGTTACACCCTGACAATACTGACAATACTAAAAATGTATGTTTCACTTTGGAAGAGATGAAAGTTTGCCAACCAACATACTCTGTCCAATATTAATACTTAGCCTGAAATACTATATAAATCATCTTTCATTCAAATGGCTTTGTGTTTCAATTATTTCTCTGACAGTTTTGCAAGGATGATACTGAGTAAATGGGGTATTTTCCTAAACTCCAATTTCCTCAGTTGTAAAATGGATATAGTGTTTGCCTCACTGAGTTTTTGAGGGGATTAACTGAGAAGCTATGAGTAGAGTATCTACCATAGGAACTACCTTAAGAACTCAGTAGTTGCTTAGTTAGAAGTTATTTTCCTTCTCAGCTTATTCTGAGTGAAAAATTAGTAATTGTTCAAATTCATCAATAATACACTGGGAAGAAGAGCGAGAAGGAGAATAAAAAAGAGGGAGTAAGACTGTGGATGTTATATATTGACAAATTGCTTGCTCCAGTTGGAAATTCAATTATTTTTATAACAAAAGCAAAAACATTTCCTGACAATCTCTCTTACTAAGAGCTTGGGTGAAGTGATTAAAAGTCATTATACCCTCCTGAAATAGTCACTTTCCAGTAAGAGTTCATTAAAGCACTTTAAACTGCTGGGCATGATTACAGAGAATAGAATACTAATTGTTAAAAATAAATGTCATGTTTGAACTGACTGAATCCACCTCTTTCAATATGCTGTTATGTAATGTCCTCTAACTACACTCATTCCCAAATAGTGTTACCCTCTTCTCTGATCTTTAAAGCTTGTTGCCAGTCTCCACATCCTATTTTCTTTGCTGCATGTTAGGGGACCGTGGTGTGATTTAATTTTTTACTCTATTAAGTGTAATGTTTGGCCAAAATACTATGGGGGAAAGCTGTGGTATCGGTGATCTGGCTGTCATCAAAGCACAACCTGAGTGACAGCCTTAATTTCCAGGGGACCTTCTGTTAGAACTCATTTGAAGCAGTTGAATTTTCTCTGATTCCCCTGAAATATCTGGGCTAACGAATGGTAAGTGGGAGAATGTGGAAAGGGATACTGAAAGTGAAGATGCTTGATCGTGTCCAGCTCTTTGCAACCCATGGACCGTAGCCTGTAGCCTGCCAGGCTCCTCTGTCCGTGAGATTCTCTAGCAAGAATATTAGAGTGCATTGCCATTTCCTTCTCCAGGGGATCTTCCTGACCCAGGGATCCAATCCGGGTCTCCGACACTGCAGACAGACTCTTTACCATCTGAGCCACCTGGGAAGCCCAGGAAAATGTGAACTCACATGCAAAATATTCTAAAATATGTGACACTATTTGCCTGGAGGACTTCCTGGTAGCTTAGTGGTAAAGTATCTACCTGCCAATGCAGGAGTCTCAGGTTGGATCCCTGGATCTCCTGGAGAAGGCAATGGCAACCCACTTCAGTACTCTTGTCTGGAAAATTCCATGGACTAAGGAGCCTGGTGGGCTATGCATGGTCCATGGGGTCCCAAAGAGTCAGACTCGACTGATCATACACTGTAGTTAGTGACTCAATAATGACAATTTGCCTGAAAGAGTTGATTTCTAGAGAATAGGCCAAGCTAGCCCAAGATCCAAGGTGATAGAAGTTTTGGAAGGGGCCCAAGAAGGCCTTCTGGGGCTTAGGAATATTCTGTTAAAGTCTTGTTTTATTGGCATGTTCACTTAGAATCCATAGAGCTTATGGTTTATCACTTGAGCACTTTTATGAATATATGTAAGCATTGAATAAAATTTTACCCCAAACAATAAAATAAGTTCTTAAACTCTGGGTATTTGTCCGTGCTCCAGTATCCTTTGTTTATAGGACAGGCTAGGGAGAAGACTAGGTCACAAAAACTATTTATTCACTCCTAAAAATTTTATTTTAGGTAGGCCATTCAGACCAGCATTAAAAAGACATTTTTTTTGAGCAAAATATTTTTATTTCATGGTCTGTGTAAATACACATTTCAAAAGAATGTAAACCAATGCTTATTTTAAGGTAGTTCTTGGTTTCCATTTCTTTTGTACAAGTCAAAAATCATCTCTGGATAAAAATCAGTGACCTAAATTCAGAGGCATGATCCTGGACAGACCCATCTAAGTGTTGGAAAGATACAATTTGCCATCTTCTGGATTTATTTATCTTGTTACTATGCTCCAGCAGCATCATTTCAGCTTCCAAAGACTGTAGAATAATTTGTTTTCTCTAAACCAATTTGTATCATGTCAAAGTGAAATTGCAGTTTTACAACCACCTGGGGGAATGAGCTTATCCCCTTCCATAAATAAAAAAGCGATCTGCATAAATATGTACTAAGATATCCCTATAGACTTTAAGAATTTTGTATATGGAAGCAGAGGTGTGAGTAGAAACAATTGAAGGAAATTACGTGAGGCAAGTTCCAACCTTCACTTCATTTGCCATATTTTAATTGTCTAATAAGTTAATACCAGTGTGAGAGCAGATCCACACCAATATTATTTGGGATTAGAGCCAGCTTATTCAGACAAAAACGTACCTTTCCACTGCACGCAGCTTGTCCTGAAGGATAAGCTCAGAATAGAGTCTTTCAGCAAATAAGAATAACATGACGTTCAGGAGAACCAATCCACTGAATTTGAAAATCTGGAGTTATTTTGCATTACACTGTTCCTCAGTGAGTACTTTCACATTGCTGTTGCTGCTGTTTAGCTGCTAAGTGTTTTCTGACTCTTTGTGACCCCATGCCCGTGGGATTGCTCAGGCAAGAATCCTGGAGTGGGTTGCCATTCCCTTCTCCAGGGGATCTTCCGAGCCAGGGATCAAACCCCAGTCTCCTGCATTGTGAGCAGATTCTTTACCCTCTGAGCCACCAAAGGAAGGCCTTACAGTGTTTATGCTGTGCTGTGCTTAGTCACTCAGTCGTGCCTGACTCTTTGGGACCCCATGGACTGTAGCCAGCCAGGCTCCTCTGTCCATGGGATTCCCAAGCAAGAACACAGGAGTGGGTTGCCTTTGCCTTCTCCAGGGGATTATTAAGCCTTAAATGCGTTCCCTTCTTCTCTGGACTTGATTCTTATTAAGCAACAGATATACAGTAGGTGGGGCTTCCCTGGTGGTTCAGATGGTAGAGAATCTGCCTGCAACGTGGGAGAACCGGGTTTGATCCCTGGGTAGGGAGATCCCCTGGAGAAGGAAATGGCAACTCACTCCAGGATTCTTGCCTGGAGAATTCCCTGGACAGAGGAGCTTGGTGGGCTACAGTCCACGGGGTCACAAAGAGTCGGACACGACTAAGCAACTAACACACACACACTAGGTAACACCTTCCCAATGACAAGCTGTTGGGAAGCTATGAAACCTCTTACACAGATGAGAGGGAACCAAAAATATTCATATATTTTTAAAACAAATGCCTTCATTAATCCTTGTCAAAAAATGGGTGTTGTTTTGAGTATTCAGGCCAACACGTAAAGGCTGAGTCAAGTGAAAAGCTACACCAGCAGCGACCACAGTCTGTAAGAAGCTCTGCGGTACATCAGTCTCCTTTATCTTTGCATGCTGTCAGCAAGGGTGTGATGACTAAACTGAATCAGGAATGTGAATTTGGTGTAATTATACAATCACCTTGAGCAAATGTAGCCTCAATCAGCAATCACTAGCATTGCCTCACACTGGGAGAGCTGCGATGGGGAGTTCTAAATCCTTCACAACTGGCCTCTCCCCACCAGTCGTGTCTTCTACTTCTTGAAGCCTATATCCCAGTTCATCTCACATACTTCACAAACACTTATTCCCACTGTATCACACCTCGTATTTCTTGTCCCTGCTTGCCACTTCTTCTTGTTCTACTTAACATTTTCCTTCTCCTCCAAAACACTGGTTACCATCTTTCCTTTGGGAAATCTTCCCAGTGAGCCTTTATTTATCCTAGCAAACACACGTAGAAAAGGAGATCACTTCCTTAATGTGCTTTCAAGTGTCAGAAAGGGCTCCGCTTTCTAGAAAATGACTGTCAGCTGTCTCTTCAAAATAAAAGAAGCTTTATCAGTTTTGAGCATTTTGATTCTTTGGACTAATTATTCATTCAACTTTATGTGCTTTTGCTAGGTGATAACCTCAACTTGTACAAAGAAAATACAACATACCACTTGCCAGGGAAAGTGGACAGGGTATGTGTGTGTGGAAATGCAATTGAAAATAGGGTAACAATGTGAGTTTTGGAAGAAAAGCTATGACCCACCTAGACAGTGTATTAAAAAGTAGAGATATCACTTCACCTACAAACGTCTGTATAGCCAGTTATGGTTTTTTCCAGTAGTCATGTACATCTGTGAGAATCAAACCGTAAAGAAAGCTGAGTGGTGAAGAATCCATGCTTTTGAACTGTGAGGCTGGGGAACACTCTGGAGAGTCCCTGAGACTGCAAGGAGACCAAACCAGTCCATCCTAAAGGAAATCAACCCTGAAAATTCATAGGAAGGACTGATGGTGACGCTAAAGCTCGAATACTTTGGCCACCTGATGTGAAAAGCCAACTTATTAGAAAAGACCCTGATGCTGGGAAAGACTGAGGGCAGGTGGAGAAGGGGCAGACGGAGGATGAGATGGTTGAATGGCTTTATAGACGCAATGGACACGAGTCTGAGCAAATTCCAGGAGATGAGTGAAGGACAGGGAAGCCTGGTGTGCTGCAGCCCATGGAGTCGCAAAGAGTTGGACAGGACTTAGCAACTGAACCACAAATGTGAGTCCTAGCAAAAGGGTGACATATGAGTAAAGACTTGAAGGACGCAAAGAGGGAACTGGTGATGGTACTTGGGACAGCCATGCTCCAGGTGGAGGGATTGACAAAGCGCTGAGGCCCGAGGGAGTGCAGAGCGGTATGCACAAGAAGAGGGAGGGAAGGGTACAGAGAAAAGTCCCTCTTTCTAGTCAGCCTTCTTAAGTGACTTGGCATTACTCTTGGTTCCCTTCAGAGACTTTGCAGCTGTAGCTCATTTTGCCTAAATAAACTGTATCTACAGGCATGGGTAGCATATAGGAAAACAAAAGTGTTTTAGATGCACTCAAATTTCCAAGTTCAGAAAACTCTTAATAATTGATCCTAAAGAAACAAAGTAAGAGATATGGATAACTAGACCACACTGGTAAATTTTAAGACTCCTTTTGACTGATACTATAATTTCTTTTCTTGTTTAACTTTTCATACATGTAAATAAATATTGAAATAGCCAATATCAATTTAAGCTGATCTAGGATTGATGGGGAAGCACGATGAGGAAACTATAGAGGTAAAAAAAAATGGGGAAAAGGAGAGACCTTGGAGGTTACAAACAAGATTTTCTTTTTCATGTTTTTTTTTTTTTCCTAGTATTGTTCAGTTTTATAGGCAGACTTTTTCACATTAGAATTATGAATAGAATTCTATTCATGAACATGCTTATTGTGCTTTGTGGGTTTATCAAATATATTTGGGTTTCCCTGGCCTTTACTAAAGCACTGCATTTTGAATTCTTAACGTAGTAGACTAAAACATATTTGACTAAGTGATTTAACAGTTGAAATGGCTTCAAGGAATTAGGAAGTCCATATTTATTTTATGTTGCTAACACAAGATTATTTGAGATTGATCTGATTATGGATGGATTACCTAAGCTTTTGTTTTCTTGTTTAACTTTGTATTAACTATAACAAATTTGGTAGAGTGTATTAGGGAGAAATGATATATTCAAAGCTTTTGGTCTTTTTCTTAAATGTACCACTTATAATTAGGTAGTGAAATTTGGAATTCATTGGCATTATTATCATAGCTCGGTAAAATAAATTACTGGTACTCCTTCATGTATAAGGGGAAAGTTCAGTATCAGTTCAGTTGCTCAGTTGTGTCTGACTCTTTGCGACCCCATGGACTGCGGCATGGCAGGCCTCCCTGTCCATCATCAACTCCTGGACCTCGCTCAAACTCATGTCCATTGAGTCGGTGATGCCATCCATCCATCTCATCCTTTGTTGTCCCCTTCTCCTCAATCTTTCCCAGCATCAGGGTCTTTTCCAATGAGTCAGTTCTTCTCACCAGATGGCCAAAGTATATGAAGCTTCAGCTTTAGCATCAATCCTTCCAATGAATATTCAGGTCTGATTTCCTTTGGGATGGACTGGTTTGCTTTCCTTGCAGTCCAGGGGACTCTCAAGAGTCTTCTCCAATACCAAGCTCAAAAGCATCAGTTCTTCATTGCTCAGCTTTCTTTAAGGGGAATAGTCTAATAAAATTGGCATAGTAAATGCCAAATTATTTGTATATGTATTTCAGGTTTCCAAAGAGACTAGGAAAGTTTTAGGCCTGGTGTTATACCTTAACTAGGAAATAAAAATTTTTAAATGCAAGACTAAATCATTAATAGTAAAAACTGGCAATAAAAAAATAATCTAGCCTTCTTTTGCAAATAATATTTTCTTAAATTGTACCTAAACCTTTGCCAAAGGTCACCTACAATTATTTTCTTGTGTGATGAAAGGAAAAAATAATAATACATAATTTGGCTAGCTTTAACAAGAAGTTCAATCTATAACCTGAGAAAACTCCCAAAAGAGGTAGAAAGGATTTAGTAATCTAAGCCCGGCTCTGCTGTCACCACTGGCTGCAGCAACGGCTCTGGTCACCACTGAAGTGCTTTTGTCGCTTTGCTCGAGTGTGATTGTGTGGATGTGACCGAAATACAGAATGCATTCTTTTCCAAGCAATTAATTCTTTTTTCAGTTAGTGTGGGCATAGGGTATTAGGCAATTAACTGTGGTTAGCTCAATTATAGAAAATATAATTCATCTGGTTTAGAAACTTAACTGACAAGGCGCCTGAACTTTGGCTAACCTCGGTGGGACAAAAGCAGAAGGTAAGCAGGACAGGGCACCCAGTCACACCAGAAGAGGAATCCGCGGTAATGGCCTACGGTACACAAGTGTATGGGGTGGTATTCTCCAAATCAGCACCATTTGGGCTGCAAACATTATTAAGACGAAAACAAAAAGAAGACAGCTCTATCTTCATCAGAAAATGTGACAAAATTGCTTTTTTTGAGAAACAATATTAGATGGGCTTGTATCCATTCTTGGTAAAAATGAGTGCTCACCAAAACCTCTACCCAATGGTCATTTTGTCCCTGTGAATTCTAGAAGAGTTTAGACTTTCTGTAATCTTGGCTGAAAAGTTCTCACTGTTCATTTTTAGCTTAAGAATTCACTCTCCCACCACACTGAAGAAAAAAGCAAAATTTAATCCTAAAAGAAATCAGTCCTGAATGTTCATTGGAAGGACTGATGCTGAAGCTCCAATACTTTAACCACCTGATGCAAAGAGCTGACGCATCGGGAAAGACCCTAATGCTGGGAAAGATTGAAGGCGGGAGGAGAAGGGGACAACAGAAGATAAGATGGTTGAATGGCATCAGCGACTCGATGGACGTGAGTTTGAGAGAACTCCGGGAGCTGGTGATGGACAGGGAGGCCTGGCGTGCTGCGATTCATGGGGTCGCAGAGTCGGACACTGAGAGACTGAACTGACGATGTATCACTGAATGTGTGCCTTACATAAGGACCGTTCAACATATATCTCATGGCTTTTGTGAAAGGTAGAAGAACTAAATTACTTTGGTTTTTGTTTGTTTTTTTTGAAGCACAATTTTCCAAGTTATATAGTAATTAAACAAAAAAAAAGCTTAAAATTCTCTTTGCAACATTTAAATTCACATGCCGTAAGAAAACAACTTTTACCTGAGAATAACAAATATCCCAGTAGCTCTTAACGATTTATAAAATGCTTTTTCCAAGTAGCGTCTTATAATTTTTATAGCACTTGACATCTCAAAGAAGTTCAGTAAATAGCTAAAGATAATATCAAATTGATAGATCCAGGGAGAGAGTTGATATCTCCAATACTGTTTTTCTTAAAAAGAATTTCAGATAGTCCCTGGTGTCTAAAATGGTTGTGGGAAGTATACGAAGAAAAGAGTCACAGGTAGGATATCAAGCCTGGGAAGAGGTGGGGGCGGATATGTTGAGACAGAGGTCGGCCTGAGCCAGAATGCTTCCCCAAGTCCAATGCTAAACTCCAGACTCTCTTTTCAGGGCAAAAGCTGTGTGTTCTTATTCCATCTCCCACCTGGCCCTGTTTGACAGATAACACACCGTGAGAATACTAGGCAGACATGGGCCAATTGACTGAATTTGGATATAGCATTATCACATCTATTTGAATACTGCCAAAATAATTCATATTTATAACACTTATCAGAATTCCATAATACATTTTTGAAAATTTGGATTTCTGAATATTACACTAAAAAGCTTTCTTGTAAGTTATGGGGAAGGTCCATATAGTAAAAGCTATGGTTTTTCAGTAGTCATGTACGGATGTGACAGTGGGCCACAAAGAAGGCTGAGCGCTGGAGAATTGATGCTTGTGAATGGTGATGTTGTGAAGACTCTTGAGAGTCCCTTGGACATCAAGGAGATCAAGCCAGTCAATCCTGAAGGAAGTCAACCCCGAATCTTCATTGGAAGGACTGATGCTGCAGCTGAAGTTCTAATATTTTGAAGAGCCAAGTCACTAGAAAAGACCCTGCTGCAGGGCGAGTTTGAGAGCAGGAAGAGAAGAGGGGTGACAGAGGATGAGACGGTTGGATGGCATCATGGAGTCAGTGGACATGAGTTTGACAAACTCCAGCAGATAGTGAAGGACAGGGAAGCCTGACATGCTGCAGTCCATGGGGTTGCAAAGAGGCATGACTGATTGAGTGACTGAAAAACAATAAAATGGGCTTCCCAGGTGGCGCTATTGGTAAAGAAGCCAGGTTTGATCCCCGGGTAGGCAAGGTCCCCTGCAGAAGGGAATGGCAACCCACCCCAGTATTCTTGCCTGGAGAATCCCATGGGCCGAGGAGCCTGGTGGGCTAGAGTCCATAGGGCCACAGAGTCAGACACAACTGAGCATACACTGTAAGCTAGATGTTTCATGCTCCCTCCCTATATTATTTTCACTTACGACTTTTGTGACAAGATTTAGGCTCTACCTCTTGATGGGGTCATAGCATCAAGGAGGTTCTGGAGAAAGCACATGGTACAGAAGGCAAGGTGATTGCAATTTCAGCTGAAACAACCTACGTAATCCCAGTTTCTCCTTTATGCATCTTCATCCTTTCCGAGCATTCTCATATACTCATCCCTAGAAATACATCCTGCATGATGCTGGCAATTACTAAATAGAACACTTAATAAAACTCCTTCTAATAAAAATGTGTACGCCCAATGCAGACATCTGTACTCATTCGTTTTGACCTTGAAACACGAGGATTTCTTCACACTATAATTTTCTTTCTCTCCTCTCTTTCCCCATCTTGCCCCTTCTCTCTTTCTCTTCTCTCTCCTGGAGAAGGCAATGGCGCCCCACTCCAATACTCTTGCCTAGAAAATCCCGTGGACGGAGGAGCCTGGCAGGCTGCAGTCCACGGGGTTGCTAAGAGTCTGACATGACTGAGCGACTTCACTAAAAATCTTACTTGGGAAGATTTTGTGTGCGCATGCATATGCACACACAGAGTTCCCTAAGAGGGACTCTTTTATTTGGTGGCACTAGTGGTAAAGAACCCATCTGCCAATGCGGGAGTCACAAGAGGCATGAATTCAGTTCCTGGGTGGGGAAGATTCCCCTGGAGGAGGAAATGGAAACCCCCTCCAGTATTCCTGCCTGGACAGAAGAGCCTGGTGGACTACATATAGTCCACGGGGTCACAAAGTCAGACACGATTGCGTGCACACTCACACACACACACACACAGAGTTTGTAAAGTTAATTTGTATAGGAATGTGTGAATGAGTAAATGAATTAATCCACCTCTAGAAACAAGGAATCTTTTAAGTGGGGCATTCATTCTCTATCTTTAAACACACTGTCATGCTCTTAGACACTTTAAACAGCACACGTTTGTTATCTAAGTTGCCAAATAAGTCACAAGTCCGGGGACACCTTGGCTGAGTCCTCTGTCAACTCTCACCTCTCAGGCCGAAATCAAGATGCTAACCAGGACAGTGAAGGTGCCTGTTGTCCCTGGTTCTTGGCACAGTTCACTCCTTTCAGCTTCAGAATGCACGACGCCCTGCTTCTCCAAGGTCAGCAGAACGGTGAGCCTCCGCGGCTTCCTGTCTCCCACACCTTAATCGTCTCTGGTCTGCCTCAAAGTCTCACCTGATTAAATCAGATTCACCCAGAAAAATCTCCTTTCTGTTCAACACAAAGTCAGCTGATTGGACAGCTTAATTATTTTCTGCAAAATTCCTTTACCTTTGCGTATAACTCAACATATTCCATCACCCCTGCCATATTCTGTTTGCTAGAAGAAAATTATAAATCCTACCCACAGTTAAGAGGAAGGCATTAATTAACAAGATCTGGGTCACTGGTGTCCTCTTACAATTCTTCCTACTACAGTAGGTCACAGCATTTGAGGTGAAAGTTTAAAATGTTCCCCATGCTGCAAAATAAACTTTAGCATGACTACAGTTGACTGACAGTTTCACATGTGAATTCTACCACTGCTTTCATTATTTCACCACATTTTACCAACCAGACAGCTATCTAAAATAATCGGTAGTGCTCAACCAATGCTTTTCTAGTATATATATATATACATATATATGCATATATGTAAAAGGAAGGAATTTTGCAGAAAGTAACTAAGCTGTCCAATCAGCTGACTTTGTATTGAATAGAAAGGAGATTTTTCTGGGTGAATCTGATGTAAATGCATACATATATGTATGTATATATATATATTTAAATCCTATTATATTGCATTGCTTCTGAATAGACTAGTAAATAAAAATAAAAATAAAAAGGTGGAATTACTCCCCTTTTTTTCAGGACATGCAGGAAAATATGAAGGATAGGGGATAACACTGAAAGAGATAAAGACCCTCATGAAAGGAAAAGGCAGTGAACAAAATTAGCTCGAATGTCACTCATTGTGTCAGAATAAGTGGATTCAGAGAAGAAAACTCTGATTGATTTCCACATAATCACTCTGATTGTATACAATCAGCCTTAGCCACACATGTGCTCTCTCTTCCATGCTGCCTGTGGGCCATGCCTGCAAACAACTAAGCAATCCCAAATCAGGGAGGGGAAGTGACTAAACGTGGGTTTAAATGTTTCTATTTTTATCAGACCTGCTGCTCCACCCTTCTGTGGACTGTCTCATTGACACCTGAAGGGGCTTGGGTGGCCCACCCTTCCTGTCTGTGTTTCTCTCCTCCCACCACTTATGGGAGCTGTTTGTCTATATACACCAATCAGAGAAAGAACTTTTCTAATTTATTCCATTTAAAAAAAATTTTATGGGGACCATTTTTAAAGTCTTTATCAAAATTGTTACAATTCTACTTCTGTTTCATGTTTTCATTTTTCAGCCACAAGGCATGTAGGATCTTAGCTCCCTGACCAGGGTTTGAACCTGCGGCCCTTGCATTGGAAGGGGAAGTCCTAACCACTGGACTGCCGTGAACGTCCCTCCAATTTATTCTTGACTCTTTATTTAAAAAGAGAAGAATAAATATTTTTAGCTTTTACAGTATTAAATGGATTCTGTTTGGAGATGAAGAAGCCTTTCAATATATTTTGTTATTAATTTGTATAAAACATATATACAAAATGCATACATATATAATGGTATATAAAAATTAATATAGCTCAATTAAATAGGTTTAGGATGAAGAAGAGCAAAAGCTAATATTCAAAAGGAAGTATTTACAAATTTCTCTGACCGGTTAAAGTTGGTTAGGTAGATAAGACGGAGAAGGCAATGGCACCCCACTCCAGTACTCTTGCCTGGAAAATCCCATGGACGGAGGAGCCTGGTGGGCTGCAGTCCATGGGGTCGCCAAGAGTCAGACACGACTGAGCAACTACACTTTCACTTTTCTTTTTTTTCTTTTTTTTTTTAAATGCTCCATCATTTTATTTTCTTTCAGCCTCACCATGTGGCACGTGGGATCTTAGTTTCCTGACCAGGGATCGAACCCATGTGCCCTGTCGTGGGAGCACAGAGTCTTAACCACTGGACCACCAGGGCAATCCCTACACTTTCACTTTTCACTTTCATGCATTGGAGAAGGAAATGGCAGCCCACTCCAGTGTTCTTGCCTGAAGAATCCCAGGGACAGGGGAGGCTAGTGGGCTGCCGTCTCTGGAGTCGCAGAGAGTTGGACATGACTGAAGCGACTTAGCAGCGGCAGCAGCAGGTAGGTAAGAAAAAAAAAAATATATATATATTATGCATTCATTTTTCATCAGATGTTAGTATTTGTTGATCACTTTATATGCTAAACATAGTAGCGCATGGAACATTTAACATAATTTTAAATATATATATATATTTGGTAGTTAGAATAGGAAAATGGAGTCCAAAATGGCAATTGCTCAAAGTCATGGAAGGGAAAAGCCCATGAAAATAGAACAAAGGAAGTTCCCAGGACCAGAGTGAGAACCTCAGGCAAGATAAACAGCACTCTTGCCTAGCCCAGTTTACATAGGGCAGGCTCAGGGGGAGGAGAAAAACACATAAAAAGAGCAGCCAAAGTTGGTCTGGGAGCCTCTGTTCCCTTCATGTCTTTTTTTTTTGTTTTTTTTTCCTTCATGTCTTTTGGGTTGGCATGCCCTCACGCCTCAAGGATGCATTTTCCTTTACTTTCTAAATAAAACTGAGCTGTAACATGGAGTTGTAACACTGGTCCATCACTTCAAATTTTTGTTGCAATGAGACGGAACCGAGGAAATTACAAACTCCCCCAACCTATGTATTGAGGCTTCCCAGGTGGCTCACTGGTAAAGAAGTCACCTGCTAATGCAGCTGATACCACTAGGTCGTGCCTGGAGGAAAAGCCCTTACTTGTAGTGTCTGGCAGTTTCTGTGGTGTAGATGTCCTTCCTTGGCCGTTTTCAGGCTAAGGACGCAACACCACTGAATCAGAGCTGGGACTGAGAGAGCATGGATAATTGGCTCTCGCAAACCTTGTGGGCCGGTTCAACTCACTGCCAAAGGCCTTCTCACTAGGGTTCTCTAGGCAGGTCCCAGGGTCTCACTCCACTCCATTCCTGAACCGTCCCCACCAGCCACATCCCCTGGGAATTATAAACTATTATTTCTATTGAATATGGAGTCTCTCATCTTTTTCACACTCTACAACAGTAGTAAAATATGTCTGAAAATTCTTTACTCTACCCGTCATGAACACATGAGACTTTTATCCCTTTTCCAGCTGTGAGAACAAGCTACCTTGGATATCTAGAATTCATGTGATTACAACTCCAGACAACATCTAACTATACCCAGCTCTGCTCAAACTCTTCCCAACTTTCTGACCTACAAAATCATAAACAAAATAATTTTTTAACCTACTTAATCTTGGCCTTCCTTTTTAATGTATTCAAACTCATAGCAATTGAAGTTATCAAGAGCAAGCATATGTTTTCATATATAATTGTAAGGCTGAGCACCAAATAATTGATGCTTTTGAACTGTGGTGCTTGAGGATACTCTTGAGAGTCCCTTGGACTGAAGGAGATCAAAGTAGTCAAACCTAAAGGAAATTAACCCTGAATATTCACTGGAAGGAATGATGCTGAAGCTCCTATACTTTGACCACCTGATGCGAAGAGTCAACTCATTGGAAAAGACTCTGATGCTGGGAAAGACTGAAGGCAGGAGAAGAACGGGGCAGCAAAGGATGAGATGGTTATATGGCATCATCGACTCAATGGCGTGAGTCTGAGCAAATTCTGTGAGATGGTGGAGGACAGGGAAGCCTGGTGCGCTGATGTTCATGGGGTCACCGTCAGACATAACTTGGTGACTAAACAGCAAAAGGCATATGACAGGGAATGGGAAAGATAATGAAAATTTACTTTATCGGGTGACTGAAAAATCTAAGTCAGGTAATTCAAAAAGTCTCTTCCAGGTTGATAATTTGTTGGAATACTCTCTTCTTCATAGCTTTTCTGGTGCTAAGCTTCTTAAACATTGCTCTCCTGTATTCTATCCAAAATCTTGAAAACAAATTAGGATTGCTTTTTTTCCATCTTAGTACAAAGAAAGATTTTCTTTTGTTCTAAATTTAGGGTTAATCTCAGCCTCTAAAATACCCAGATGAATGGAGACAGAAGTTCTTGTATTGTTTGGAGAGAATCAAGTTAAACACACAGTGCCATTCACAACAGGCAAGGCTCCCAGCTTGACTGCCCACAATCCTCTATCAAAAATGGCATAAATTTAAATTGGAGTCAGGCCAGGTCCTACTGTTAGCACTTTAACCAAAGGCTGTAACCCAGGGTGTGAAATGGAGGAGCCCCATATTTCTCTGGTAACACTGCCTGCAGGACGCTCCTGATAAGTGGCAGAAGCTCCATTTCCATAAGATGACAATGCCAAATTAATTCTAATTATCCTGATCATTGAACATTTAAATGAAAATGAAGACATTAAAGGTAACTAAACACTAGGAAGGCCATATCTGAGGATGAATTATGAAAGATTGAAAACAAAGACATTGTCAAGCAATGGGTTTTGACAGCACAAATCTTGTCCCTTTGTTTATTTGTTTACTTCTTCTGATCATACTAAATTTACATACCGGAAAATTGGGAATTATTTGGTTGTTAGAAGAATGTGAAAAAGGCCCTGTGGAGAAGTGCATTCCTCCTTGTGCTTCCTAATGCAGGCTTCCCAGGTGGCACCAGTGGTGAAAAACATGCCTGCCAATGCTGGAGACGCGGTTCGATCCCTGGGTCAGGAAGATCCCCTGGAGGAGGGCATGGCAACCCACTCCAGTGTAGTTGCCTGGAGAATCCCAGGCATGGAGGAGCCTGAGGGCCACAGTCCATAGGGTCACAAAGACTCAGACACGACTGAAGTGACTTATCAGGAACGAAAACAGAAGGTCACAGTTGACTATTTCTAAACTAGTAACTTTATCAATTTTCAGATCCAGGTATAAATTTAGGAACAGAGGACATGAAGAAAATGGGAGAATTACGTAAGAACACTTATTTCTGAGTAATTGTTGGCTTTATAAATTGGATTTCATGGAATGACTGGGTGACAGTAGTTCTGAAATTACTGATAAAGAAAGATGAAGGATAATCAATCTTCTGTTTATGTAATTAGTAAGTGAGATCGGAATATATTTTCATTTATGAGAAAACCCAAAGTTGATAACACATTTTCTTCTTTTTTTTATCTTGAAAGATAATTTTTTAAATTTGCATTTCTCCATTGTTTTATCAAACAGTAATCTTAAAAAGTATACTCTTGAAAACTTGGTTTGCTTCAGTTCAAATGTATTTTCTACTTGTGACCAAACAGCCTTCACATTATAAATGCTCAGGCCCATGCAGAAACTCATTTGTGAAAACAAATTAAAATAAAACAAAACAGCACCTCTGTCTTCTTGTGTTACATCTCAGCATTGCGTGGCCAGATTTAGATTGAACATAAAGTCAAACACTCGAAATACTAATAGGCAATGTGTTTATTTTCAATTCCTGTGTAGTAAATTGTTGAGGGACTCTGTCCCTAAATTTAACAAATAAGTAACGTATTTTTTTCAAACTGACAGGAGAGTGCTCCACCACTTTCACTAAGTTCTATGTCAAATTACTGAGTTGGGCAATATACCTGCAAATGCATTTTTATGCACTGACTTTATAGTTTTGATACCACTCCCTGCTGTGATTCTTATCTTGGTTCCTGATTCCTTGTGAAACTGAACTCAATTTAATTAAATTATTTGAGGTTAAGAAGTCAGTGAGGGACCATGAAATACTGTTTATGATTCACTCAATGTGACTTGCTCTTTGAGTCACTCCGTTTTGCACTCATCTATTTAAAAATTCACAAGAGTCAGAAATGTTGTTTAGTCTCACTTTAGAGACTAAACAACAACAGTTTAAATATTAGCATCCCTTACAATTATTTGAAACAAATGAAAAGTACATTTGTGTTGATCAGCAACTTAGGAATATCAGCAATATCATATGACTGAATCAAGGGCTTGAAGGAAGGTCCGTATCTACCTTGTCCACCACTATGTTTTGAGGGCTTTAGTCTAATATCACAAACAAAATACTTAACAATTACTTGCTTAATGAGTGGAGAGGCAAGTCACTGTTCTGATACTGTTTATTTTTACTTTAATTCTTGTATATATCCATTTAATCCTTATGCCGTCATTCATTCAGTCAACAAGCACATAATCTGAGTGGCCACTACTGATTAATCGAGGGGGCGGTTGATATTGCCAAAGACTGTATTTTATCAGGGATGAAAGTGAAGTTGCTCAGTCATGTCTGACTCTTTTCAGCCTCATGGACTGTAGCCTACCAGGCTCCTCCATCCAGGAATTCTCCAGGCAAGAGTACTGCAATGGCGTTGCCATTTCCTTCTCCAGGGGCTCCTCCCAACCCAGGGATCCAACCTGGGTCTCCCACACTGCAAGCAGACGCTTTTCCATCTGAACCACCGGGAAGCCCCTATCAGGGATAGATCATATAAACAGAGTATCTTGGACCACAAAAGCAAGGTGAGCCGAGAATCCTCTTAAATCTTGGTCTGCTAGAACAGAATAACCAACTCAGGCTAAACCAGGGTCCTTTACCTCTGAATGATACCATATAAGCTGAAGAGTGATTGAGACAGTCATCAAATAAATTAGATGAGGCCACCTTCAGGCAAGAGCAGCACGGAATTCTGGGAGAAGGTGATGCTGTGGACTCAGGCAAGACCAGGAGCCTGTATGTTTGGATGGTGCTGAGCGTTAGTTTCTTCTTCTGAATCTAACCAAACCACTGTGGGTAGTGGCCAGTCATTTGTACACCATCTCTCTGGGGTTGCGTATTCAAACCACTATCTGGAAGGAAGCGGGGACTAGAAAGAAGCAGACTCTCGTTCTGCTGGGGCCTTTAAGAGGCCTGGAGACTGGGTCTGCTGGGACACCTCTTTGTGCTGCTACAGCTGGGCATGACGGTCCAGGTTGACGTGGAAGACCAAGTTGGCACAAAGCGGCACAACTGAAAAGGAAACAGCGCAATTGACAGATTATTATTTTAAAAGCTCAACATTGCTATTAGATGGTTAGAAAGCCTCACCGACTCCATGGCCATGAATCTGAGCAAAGCGGGAGAGAGTGCAGGACAGAGGAGCCTAGCAGCTGAAGTCCATGGGGCTGCAGCATCGGACACGACTTAGCGACTGAACGACAACAGTGACAACACAGACGAAGCTTAACAAACAAATGTGAAGGGAGCTCAGCCGTATTCCGGTGATGACTGAGCCCTGCAGTGAGCTCCCCTGAAGACCTGCTCCTGGACTGCTAGCTGGACAAGCCAATAAGCTTTGTATTTTGCTTAAGCAAAGCTGGGTTGGGTTCTCTCTCACTTGTAACAGAAAGCAACCAAACTGACTCATGGTCATTGGCATGCTCCATAATGGTTATTGATCAAGACTTCCACTTAGAAGTTAGGCGCTCAGATCTCTTGACTTTGTCTAATTAACCCTGTGCAAGTGGTCCCGAGGTGGGTTGCACATCCTTGCACACGTTTGCTATTCCCCCTGGCTGATTTCCCCTGATTTTAGTGTGTGTTTGTTTTCTGTGAAGTATTATCAAAGTGAATTAAAATAGTGAAATAATAAATATGGAAGGATACTCATGAGATTTTAAATGGATCTACCACTGTAATTTTTAAGCATATCAGTCTTTGGGTTATATCCTCTTGTTCTTTCTATTTTAGAATATAAAAGGAATATATATATATACACATGTATATATATATATATCCTTTTTTTCTTATTACCTGAAAATGTGCCCAAAGGCTAGAAAGCACTGGGGAGATACACTAACTTTGCTAAGTAAATATCTGCTTCTCTGGTTGGCAAAGCACCTTGGGGCCTCAGTGATAGGAACTATGTAAACGCAAAAGTGGCCTGGAATGCANATATATATATATACACATGTATATATATATATATCCTTTTTTTCTTATTACCTGAAAATGTGCCCAAAGGCTAGAAAGCACTGGGGAGATACACTAACTTTGCTAAGTAAATATCTGCTTCTCTGGTTGGCAAAGCACCTTGGGGCCTCAGTGATAGGAACTATGTAAACGCAAAAGTGGCCTGGAATGCAAATAGCTTGGCGCTCTCTCAAAGAGCAAAGCTATTAACCCCAGGGTTCTGGTCAAATTCTAGCTTGGGCAAGTTTGCCATGCAGATTGAAATCAGTGCCATTTCATCTGAAAGCAGCATGGCTCAGAGAAAGCACACCCTCTCCTGCAGTGTCCCTGTGCCTTACTGCTGGTTGACATTTAATGTGCTCCAGTATACCAGAGGCAGAGGTGCCACGCGTGTGTTCATCAACACAAGGTACAGAACAGAAACACGGGCTCCAGCCAGGGGCCTTCATCTAGCTGTGAACTTGAACTCAAGAGACAAGGAAAGACATGCAGCAAGCCCACAGGCCATCTCTGTGTGGGAGGAAGGGACTGGGGTTCTGTGGTTTTAGATTACCTCCACCTCTCTTAATAGTTCATATGGCAAATAAAGATGCAGGGAATGAGCTGGATTTTAAAACAGCATACCAAGTAGCGTTAGGAGATTAAACAACTGGCTTATAGTTAAGCATATATAACCTCCATTTCCAACTGCACTCCATTTCTTCTTATGTATTTCTTCTGCATATATTGAGAAAGACAGATTGAACCAGGCATTCCCAAAGAGACATTGATGGGAAATGCAGTGGGAGAAAGCCAGGAGGATGGATGACTGGTCAAAGACATAGATTGAGAACCTAAGATATTCAGAGTATAGACAGATTGCTTCAGGGACTGTGTGAATCATGACACACAACAAAAGCCACAGAATCTTGTTATAAGGTTATTCTTGATGACTTAGGATAAGTTACGGCAAAAGCATAATTTAAACTCCAGATCGAAAGTAGTTGTTCAAAGATTGAGTGTTTGGTCATCAAGCATAAACAATGAGGACAGACTTGATTTCCGGAAGTATTCCAGGAAGTTTGGAAATGAAGGGAAAAGAAAAAGAGCATGATGAGCAATCACAGAATAACATAGCATGTTCTAACATATAGAGTACATTCCCAAATTTGGATCCTAGGTGGTCTGAGGTCTGAAAGGCCACTTAGTCCCAAGGGTCAACATGGACAATCTTCTGTATTTCAGCAACTCCACACTTTCCTGAAAGTTTCCTGAGTAACAGCTAATGACTCCCTCATCATTTTCAACTTGGTGGATGCACTGACAATATCCACCACAGGCCTTTTTTTTTTTTCCTCTCTCTCTCTTTACATACTAGCCAAGCCATTTATTTGGTTTTAAACAACTATTGACAATGCAGAATTGTCTATTTGGAGTGAACAGCTTTAAAATAAATCCCTTTATTAAGTTTTCAAAGATGCAGAAATCTGTTGCCTAAACAAATATTTGGGGGGAGACAATTATTTAATTATAATTAGAGTGACAATTAAGTCAAACTGGAAAAACTTGCTCTTGGTAGTGTGAAATACATGCTCAAGAAGTATATAGTGTATTTGTTTTTTAAAAATGTACAATAATATTCATAGTAGCACTGTAAGTGATGAAAAGCAGAAGAATGTTTACCTATTTTTCTGAGACAAAGAGCTCAGATTTCTGAAATAAAGGAATCTATGCTATTCTATATCTATTACAGAAGATACAGTAAGATAAAAGTTTCATTTTAACTGAGAGTATTGTTACTTTGAAGGGTATCTTTTAAGTGTTTTTTGTTTTTTTTCTTTTGAGCTAGGAAATTAAAAAAATACATTGAGTGGGGTTTATATATCTCACAGAGAAACTAAGAGGAACTAAAACGAAAGAGCATCCTGCGAGAATCCCATAACCCTGGAATGGCCCAGACAGCATCACTATGCTCCCTGGAGCAAACCATTGCTGTCATAACTCCTCCTTATCTTGCAAACATGCATCTTTAATCCCAAAAAGGAGACAGAAAATGATGCGGATCATGGTGTGGATGTCAACAGTATCCCATGGGCCCCGCTGAAGAAGCAAGTCCATGCCACAACTTAAGAAACAGCTGTTCACCCATGACACCAAGCCAAACACAACACGTAAAATCTAAAAAATAAGTGAAAAAAAAATCACCCATTGGTTTTTCTTTTTTTTTTTTACAACCAGACAGCTATCTAAAATAATCGGTAGTGCTCAACCAATGCTTTTCTAGTATATATATATATACATATATATGCATATATGTAAAAGGAAGGAATTTTGCAGAAAGTAACTAAGCTGTCCAATCAGCTGACTTTGTATTGAATAGAAAGGAGATTTTTCTGGGTGAATCTGATGTAAATGCATACATATATGTATGTATATATATATATTTAAATCCTATTATATTGCATTGATTCTGAATAGACTAGTAAATAAAAATAAAAATAAAAAGGTGGAATTACTCCCCTTTTTTTCAGGACATGCAGGAAAATATGAAGGATAGGGGATAACACTGAAAGAGATAAAGACCCTCATGAAAGGAAAAGGCAGTGAACAAAATTAGCTCGAATGTCACTCATTGTGTCAGAATAAGTGGATTCAGAGAAGAAAACTCTGATTGATTTCCACATAATCACTCTGATTGTATACAATCAGCCTTAGCCACACATGTGCTCTCTCTTCCATGCTGCCTGTGGGCCATGCCTGCAAACAACTAAGCAATCCCAAATCAGGGAGAGGAAGTGACTAAACGTGGGTTTAAATGTTTCTATTTTTATCAGACCTGCTGCTCCACCCTTCTGTGGACTGTCTCATTGACACCTGAAGGGGCTTGGGTGGCCCACCCTTCCTGTCTGTGTTTCTCTCCTCCCACCACTTATGGGAGCTGTTTGTCTATATACACCAATCAGAGAAAGAACTTTTCTAATTTATTCCATTTAAAAAAAATTTTATGGGGACCATTTTTAAAGTCTTTATCAAAATTGTTACAATTCTACTTCTGTTTCATGTTTTCATTTTTCAGCCACAAGGCATGCAGGATCTTAGCTCCCTGACCAGGGTTTGAACCTGCGGCCCTTGCATTGGAAGGGGAAGTCCTAACCACTGGACTGCCGTGAACGTCCCTCCAATTTATTCTTGACTCTTTATTTAAAAAGAGAAGAATAAATATTTTTAGCTTTTACAGTATTAAATGGATTCTGTTTGGAGATGAAGAAGCCTTTCAATATATTTTGTTATTAATTTGTATAAAACATATATACAAAATGCATACATATATAATGGTATATAAAAATTAATATAGCTCAATTAAATAGGCTTAGGATGAAGAAGAGCAAAAGCTAATATTCGAAAGGAAGTATTTACAAATTTCTCTGACCGGTTAAAGTTGGTTAGGTAGATAAGACGGAGAAGGCAATGGCACCCCACTCCAGTACTCTTGCCTGGAAAATCCCATGGACGGAGGAGC
>SJYX01020616.1:0-21706 GCA_006410675.1 Oreotragus oreotragus | reverse complement strand
TTCCAGCATCTTCCCTGGAGCCTAGAAACAGTCCTGCATTCATCCACTAGGTTTGGATTGTTACAGGATCACTGCAAAACAGTGAGAAATAATTAATATGGCAGAAACGCATCAAGTTGTCTCAGTAAGGTCAAATGCATGATGTGTAGAATATAATTAGGAGGTTAAAATGGCCTGTCAACTTTTACAGTATTAGCTGTTTGTAAGGGTCAATACCTTTCAAGGATATGGGTCCAAGAATGAAATTTCTAAGGAGCTGGTAGAATTTTGCTTTGGCTTTAACCACCTAAGGCAAAACATTTTTTAAATCTCTTAAAAATATTAAAAACACATAACATTTTAAAACCATCAGGTACATTCTGGAGTCAGTAGTAAGTGAAACAAACAAATATATCCACTAAATTGAAATCTTTAGTTCCATTCTGGTCAAATTAAAGTGTAACAAACAATTTTCTGACCTCTGCTCCCAAGTCATACCAGAATTTTGGAAAAACCATCTCTTTCACCATAAAGCAATTTGTGAGATGAGAGAAAAGAGTGGAAGAGAGGGAGCATCTAAGACTTTGTTATGATATCCTAAATATTGATAAACTTATAATTACATTAACAAGTCTATGATAATTATCAATCAGAATTTTTAAAAGAGAAAAATCTCTGAGGTTTATACACGGATATCTGTGCATCAGGATACAGGTTCAGGAAGAATTTGGGGACATAGCTGAAAGGAGAGAGCTAACTTAAGTATGCATGTTTTTGGAGAGGGGTTGCTAGAAAGAGGAAGAAAAATGAAGAGCCTCTTGTCACACTGTATTCTCATGGCCAAAGGGCCCCAGTGACCAGCATGACCACTCCCATCCCTCATGAAGGCCAAATAGTTCTAGTTATAAATAGATGGGCAAATATGTGCTTATATGTATGAATATGTCTCTAGACATATATGTGTCATTAAAATATTTATTGAACACCAGTTATGTGCTAGATACTCTTTCAAACATTTTTAATACATGATCTCATTTAATTCATGAAACAACCTTAGAAGAAAGAGGTATTTTCCCCATTTCATGGAGCAAAAACTCAGGTTTCTATAGGTTATGTAACTTGCTCAAAACGACCCAGCTAATAACTGTACTCTGAAGTCTTTGCTTGTAACACCACATCACGCTGTTTGTTCAAACACCAATGGCCTCCCTCTTTGAGAAAAAGAGGCTCCAACCAAGTGATTGGGAGCTAGGTTCACTAGGTTCATCAGGATAACCCTGGATGTCCTAACTGACTTTGGGGGACTTCCCGGCCCATCCAGCGGTTAAGACTCTGCTTCCAATGCAGGGGGTGTGGGTTCCATCCCTGAGAGGGGAATTAAGTTTCCCACATGCCATGCAGCATGACAGAAAAAAAAAAGAAAATCACAAATTGACTTTTGTGACTTTAGAAAATCCCTAAAGTGCCCTGGGGCTTCCCTGGTGGCTCAGTAATAAAAAAAATTTTTTTAAACAGCATCAACTTAAATGGGGTAGTGTAATTCCTCAGTTCAGTTCAGTTTAATTACTACTTACCTCAAAGTTCAGAAGGTAATATTCAAGACCATTATGATGGCTTGCCTCTCTCCTCCTTGAAGATCCAGGCTCCTTCCAACTTTCAGATCTTTCATCACCCAGAGCTGTCCCTTGTCTCAAAGCCCAAGAATATATTTCAATCATCAGATCTATGTTCCAAGAAGCTGGATGGATGAAAGGATAAGAAGGAAGAAAAGGATTATGTTGTTTGCTGAAGAGGGTTCAGAGCAGACTTTACAACACTCCCATCTACAGCCACTGGCTAGACCTCAGGGACATGGTAACACTCGGAGAGGATGGACAAGGTGGTCCTCATTTTGTTTCATCCAGTTAAAAATTCTATTTTTATGGAGGAAGCCTATGATAGATACTGGAGGACAAATAGCAATTCCTGCTTTACTGTGTATAAAATCAATTTGAAAGTTTTGGGGGTTTTGTTTGTTTTTTAAAGAAAGATATTTTAATTCCAAGAATCATGACTATAGAATTGTTTAAAACAGCCAAAGCTAACAAAAAGGTCACTGAGATCTGGTAAGATTTGGGAAACTATGAATAACTGAGTCTCTATGATACCGTGGTTCATGCTGGGCCTTCATGGATGAATTTTAGGAGATCCGTTAACCTTCTACAATTATATGCAGATTTGGAGGCATTTGTGCAGAGTACTGGGAGACTCTTTAGAGCTTCTGATAGGTTCTCAGAGGTGTCTATGATCCCACTTCCCAAAGAAGTTAAAATTAATGTTTAAAAATGAGTTTAGGTTAATCTTCAAAGAAGACATACAGATGGCTAATAAACACATGAAAAGAAGCTCAACATCACTCATTATTAAAGAAATGCAAATCAAAGCTATAATGGTATATCACCTCACACCAGTCAGAGTGGCCATCATCAAAAGTCTACAAACAATAAGTGCTGGAGAGGGTGTGGAGAAAAGGGAATGCTCTTGCACTGTTGGTGGGAGTGTAAATTGATACAGCCACTATGGAAGGTGGTATGGAGATTCCTTAAAAAACTAGGAATAAAACCACCATATGACCCAGCAATCCCACTCCTAGGCATATACGCTGAGGAAACAAAAATTGAAAAAACACATGTATCCCATTGTTCATTGCAGCATTATTTACAATAGAACACAGAAGCAACCTAGATGTCCATCAACAGATGAATGGATAAAGAAGTTGTGGTACATACACACAGTGGATTATTACTCAGCCATAAAAAGGAACGCCTTTGAGTCGGTTCTAATAAAGTGGATGAACCTAGAACCTGTCATGCAGAGTGAAGTAAGTCAGAAAGAGAAAGATAAATATTGTATTCTAACGCATATATACGGAATCTGGAAAAACGGTACTGAAGAATTTATTAACAGGGTAGCAGTGGAGAAACAGACATAGAAAATAGACTTATGGACAAGGGGAGAGGGGAGGAGAGGGTGAGATGGATGGAAAGAGTAACATGGAAACTTACATTGCCAGATAGAAAATAGATAGCCGATGGGAATTTGCTATATGGCTCAGGAAACTCAAACAGGGGCTCTGTATCAACCTAGAGGGGTGGGGTGGGGAGGGAGATGGGAGGAAAGTTCAAAAGGGAGGGGATTCATGCTGAGGTTTGACAGAAAACAACAAAATTCTATAAAGCAATTATCTTTTAATAAAAAATAAATACATTTAAAGAATGAGTTTAGGTTAAATCTTATGAATTCTACTTAAATATTTACACACTGTTGAAGACTGAGAGAAATTAGTCCAACCAAGTCCTGTAATATAATGCATATAATTAAATGGTGCAGCAGGTGTTTATAAATGGGGAAGTTTGCCCTCTAAGCTTTTGGATTGCACCACTCACCCAGTATGTAAACTTCTCTATTAGTAGTTATTGTTTTATATCTTGCTCAAAAAGTAAATCACATCTCCTTTAAGGTAGGACTTTGTTCTTTATCTTTGCATGATGTCAAGGGCAACTCCTTGCCAATAGTGAGTATCCTGCTGATTGCCAGATACCCAGTTTAGTCATTCCCTATTAACTATCTGTCTGGCTTGGTCCTATCTATTTACTGCTCCACAGAGGAGAGTCCATTGGTGATTAAAAGCTATTATTCTCCTTTCATTTTTTAACTTCTTTTTCTGCTTCCTAATCTTTCTCTGAAATTAGGTTGCATAGATATGGTACCCTACTCTTTGTAGACAGGATAAGGAGCTTGAACTTTAGATATGTTAATTTCCCAAGTGTTGATAACAAGCCTGCAATGCAGGTTGATAGAAAACCAAATTTCTTAGTTAGCTGTCCTGGTTTTATCCACTTAACAATACAGGTTTTGCAGGGGATGAAGGACAAGACTTATCATTGTCATTTCAATTCCAAGCAGGATTCCCCAAGCCTTCTACCATTGTGTTCTAGGCTGAGAAATAAGAAGTGGATTTTATCAACAATATACAACTAGAGAACTTCAGACTTTCAAGGGCTCAGCAGGAATCCTTACAGCAATCACTTAGACACTACTTCAGCTCTATTGGGGGCAAATAAGGCAATAATAATAATATTTGCTAGCATTTATTGAACTATTTTAATTATTTTTTTCTTCTAAAGAGCACCTACTATGTTTCAGGCCAGAGCTAAATATTTTATTAATACATAAACCTAAGTTGATCCCTGGATCAGGAAAATCCCTTAGAGAAGGCAATGGCAACCCACTCCCATGAACAAAGGAGCCTGGCAGGCTACAGTCCACCGAGTTGCAAAGAGTTGGACACAATTTAGCAACTAAAGCACCACCACCTTTATGTGGCCTGAGGAAATTTGTTGGTTTTTCTCCCCATTTCATAGATGAGGAAATCAAAGCACAGTACAGTAAGTTCCCATCATACATAAGAGTCCCATTCTGAGAGTGCGTGCATAAGTCCAATTTGTTTGTAAAGTCCAACAGAGTTTGCCTAGGTACTCAACTGACGCATTTGGCTATATAATACGGTGCTGTAATAGGTCTATAATATTTTTCACCCCTGAATATTCATTGGAAGGACTGATGTTGAAGCTGAAACTCCTATAATTTGGCCACCTGATGCGAAGAGCTGACTCACTGAAAAGACCCTGACGCTGTGAAAGAATGAGGACAGGAGGAGAAGGGGGACAAGATGGTTGGATCTCATTACAGACTCAATGGACATGAGTTTGAGCAAACTCTGGGAGATAGTGAAGGACAGGGAAGCCCGGCAGCTGCAGTCCATGGGGTCGCAAAGAGTCAGACATGACTTAGTGACTGAACAACAATAACTTTTCACACAAATAATATGTTTAAAGAAAAAACAAAGAACATATTTTTGACCTTACAGTACAGTACCTTGAAAAGTACAGTAGTACAGTACAACAGCTGACATACAAGGGCATGCTCACATCTTTGAAGGTTCGCAACTTGTAGGTTCATACGCAGGGGACTCACGTAAAGTAACTTGTCCAATGTCACACAACTAATAAGTAAAGGAGACAGATTTCAAACTAGGCTCCAGACTCCAGACTTCCAATCATTGCTTCTAAAGGAACTCAGGACAGGCACCAAAAATCTAAGTCCTTAAGTTTTTACATCTTCAGTATGGTATAGTGGTTAAAAACACACACTCTAGAGTCAGGTAAAGCTGTGTTTTAATTTCATGTCCATTAGTACTAACTTGGGTAAATTATTTAAGCCTAATTCACTGAATCATTTAAGCCCTCTAAGCGCTCTCTCATCAACATCATCTCTATCCTAGTATCTGTCTCATAAGATTGCTGTGTAGATTAAGTGTAAATTGCTTTACACAGTGCCTGGCACAAAGCACCTACTGGAGACCCACGTGCATAAATAGACACAGGGATGTAGATGGGAGACTTGAGACTCCATTCAAATTATTCAGTTCCTCTTCAATCACATTTTGCCATTAAAGAAAATATGGCTAGAGAGAGTTGTTGAATCAAAAGACCTAAGTAATAAAGGGAGACAGGGAGCAGGGAAAAATTGGATTCTAGAATCCAGTTTTGCACAGGGGGCTTCCATTTAATACACTCACAGGGCCTGTGAGAACAGGCTGAGAATCAGCCTTCCAAATGCAGCCATTGGCAATGTTCAGGTCTTATTCTGAGATGACTTAGTGCAGGGAGAGGAAAATGACCCACTCAGGTGAAGTCCTGCTCCAAACGAAGGAGAAGAGGGAACGTGTCAACTGCACATGGTGTAACAAACAAGGAGGGAAGAAGACTGTTCGGCAACCCCGACTATTGTCTAGTTCATTAGGAAGACAAACTCAGCTTCAGACAAGGAATATTAGGGGTGGAAAATTAAATGAAACTTTGCACATTAGGTCTCTTAAGTGTCCCATTAAACACCTGAGACAAAGACTCAGAGAATCTAGAAAATGCAACAAACTAGTGAATATAACAAAAAAGAAGCAGATTCACAGATACATAGAACAAACTAATGATTGCCACTGAGGGGATGGGGTGCAATCCAGGGTCGGGACATTGAGAGGTACAAACTATTGCATGTATAGTAGGCTACAAGGATATACTGTACAACACAGGAAATACAGCCAATATTTTGCAATAACTGTAAATGGAGTGTTGCTGCTTCTACTGCTGCTAAGTCGCTTCAGTTGTGTCCGACTCTGTGCGACCCCATAGATGGCAATAACCTTTAAAAATTATATACTAAAAAATACTATGGCTGATGAAAGCATCTATAGTAAAAAATAAAATGAAAATGAAAAGAAAAAGCCTCATATGTTAAAGTAATATTGCCTAGTAATAAATGTTTTGATTTTAAGATGCATAATAATTGAAGGAGGGTATTCAAAATAAGATGCCTCATAATTTCAAAGATGTTTTAGAAAGTGTTAAAAATTTGCAAGAACTTACAGAACACAACAAATGCAAAATCACCTCAGAGGTCTTTTTTCACAGTTTCAGGAAAGAAAATAAGGTTGATAGTGGAAAATTACATTGGATGTTTTAAAATCACCATTCCAGCATCTTCCCTGGAGCCTAGAAACAGTCCTGCATTCATCCACTAGGTTTGGATTGTTACAGGATCACTGCAAAACAGTGAGAAATAATTAATATGGCAGAAACGCATCAAGTTGTCTCAGTAAGGTCAAATGCATGATGTGTAGAATATAATTAGGAGGTTAAAATGGCCTGTCAACTTTTACAGTATTAGCTGTTTGTAAGGGTCAATACCTTTCAAGGATATGGGTCCAAGAATGAAATTTCTAAGGAGCTGGTAGAATTTTGCTTTGGCTTTAACCACCTAAGGCAAAACATTTTTTAAATCTCTTAAAAATATTAAAAACACATAACATTTTAAAACCATCAGGTACATTCTGGAGTCAGTAGTAAGTGAAACAAACAAATATATCCACTAAATTGAAATCTTTAGTTCCATTCTGGTCAAATTAAAGTGTAACAAACAATTTTCTGACCTCTGCTCCCAAGTCATACCAGAACTTTGGAAAAACCGTCTCTTTCACCATAAAGCAATTTGTGAGATGAGAGAAAAGAGTGGAAGAGAGGGAGCATCTAAGACTTTGTTATGATATCCTAAATATTGATAAACTTATAATTACATTAACAAGTCTATGATAATTATCAATCAGAATTTTTAAAAGAGAAAAATCTCTGAGGTTTATACACGGATATCTGTGCATCAGGATACAGGTTCAGGAAGAATTTGGGGACATAGCTGAAAGGAGAGAGCTAACTTAAGTATGCATGTTTTTGGAGAGGGGTTGCTAGAAAGAGGAAGAAAAATGAAGAGCCTCTTGTCACACTGTATTCTCATGGCCAAAGGGCCCCAGTGACCAGCATGACCACTCCCATCCCTCATGAAGGCCAAATAGTTCTAGTTATAAATAGATGGGCAAATATGTGCTTATATGTATGAATATGTCTCTAGACATATATGTGTCATTAAAATATTTATTGAACACCAGTTATGTGCTAGATACTCTTTCAAACATTTTTAATACATGATCTCATTTAATTCATGAAACAACCTTAGAAGAAAGAGGTATTTTCCCCATTTCATGGAGCAAAAACTCAGGTTTCTATAGGTTATGTAACTTGCTCAAAACGACCCAGCTAATAACTGTACTCTGAAGTCTTTGCTTGTAACACCACAACACGCTGTTTGTTCAAACACCAATGGCCTCCCTCTTTGAGAAAAAGAGGCTCCAACCAAGTGATTGGGAGCTAGGTTCACTAGGTTCATCAGGATAACCCTGGATGTCCTAACTGACTTTGGGGGACTTCCCGGCCCATCCAGCGGTTAAGACTCTGCTTCCAATGCAGGGGGTGTGTGTTCCATCCCTGACAGGGGAATTAAGTTTCCCACATGCCATGCAGCATGACAGAAAAAAAAAAGAAAATCACAAATTGACTTTTGTGACTTTAGAAAATCCCTAAAGTGCCCTGGGGCTTCCCTGGTGGCTCAGAGATAAAGAATCCACCTGCCAATGAAGCAGACGTGGGTTCAGTGCCTGGGTTGGGAACATCCCCTGGAGAAGGAAATGGCAACCCACTCCCCTGGAGAAGGAAATGTCAGTGAAATCCTACGGACAGAGGAGCCTGGTGGGCTACAGTGCATGGGGTTGCAAAGTGCTGGACATGGCTGAGCAAGTAAACAACAGCCAAGTGCTCCGTCTGCCTCTCCACGTTTCCCCATCTCCCCTCCTTCTGGTTGGTCTTCTGCCTAAACTGCTAAAGGAAGCCAGACAAAACAATGTAGGACAGACCAAAGCCAGGCTCTATTAACTACATCAAAACATGTGCCTCTCAGTGCATTGCGTACCTCCAAGAGATTTTATGTCAATAATTTCAACTCCCAATGACCCCCTTTCTTAAACCCACGTTCCTGTTTAATTGTGACCATCGTCATGGCGGGAGCGGATTTCCACTGGCTCTCTTTTGCCAGGTATCAGAGGTCCTATTTCAAGGTTCATATTCCTAAGGCTCTTCAGTGTACCACCCAGTTCTGACTCATAAAACACAATGAGGAATTTACAACACTGATTTTTGCCATTGGCATAAAATTAGCCACCTAATTCCGTGTATGCAGAGGATTTTTTTCCTAATTACTTCTTTATTAAACTACTCATGTCACAGCAGGAGGACACGCTGATGTTATTGTACCTCAGAAACTTAATGAGGTGGTGAGCTGGGGGTCTTCCCTCTGCCCTCCTCCCTGCACGGGCCTGGCAGGTCCTGCCCCATGGGCATCATCTGTAGGCTGCCTTGTCCTCGGGACAACGGGCAGGAGAGCCGCAGCTGGAGTAACCAGTGTCCCGTCTCCCTCTGTGTGTGGGTTCACTGCGGTTTTCTGTGTCCCTCAAAGAAGCCACAGCTCCTGTCACGTGGCCCTCCCCAAACAGCTCTCTCTCTGATTCCCATATACCGTTCTCTTTATATCCAGGGGTGATGGCTCCCTATGTGTGCTAGCCTTGGGATACTGCACCATCTCTTGTTTGTCTCCCTAAACTCTGTCCTCATCTCTTTTTTTTTTGTCTTTAAAAAGTCTTTTATTTATATTTGCTTTAAAATTTTGATAACACCATTACAAGTTTCACAAAGAAAGAAAAATACTCATAACCTAAACACAACTCATAATTTTTGTTAACTCCCTGTTAATAGTCAACATTTTTAACAGTCATAAACATGACATATGAATAATTTTATATCCTGCTTCTTCACTTAACCTACCATTGTTCACATTTTCCCATATATTTTGAAAGTTTATGACTTTCTAAATTGCAGTATTGTTGATTTACGATATTATATTATTTTCAGGTGTAGCACATGGTGATTCAAAATGTTTATAGATTATACTCCACTTGCAGTTACTATAAAATATTGGCTATATTCCCTGTGCTGTCCCATATATCCTCATAGCTTATTTTATACATAGTAGTTTGTACCTCTTAACCCCGACCCCTAGCTTGCCCTGCCCCCACTTTTGTAAAATGCTCCCTTTATTAAACTCCCCTAAATACCCATTTGGCATGAACACTCTCTTCCTGTTTCCTGCACTCTGATAGATACAGATGGCATTCATGTGACTTGAGATTTTCCATGTGTGCTGATTGCCTGTTTCATCAAGTGACGTCGTTAGAGGCTGGATCTACCTGTGCACTGCATGGCTGTGATTTCACTGCAACCACGCTTTCCCTTGTGTGGGAAGAAAACAGTATGGTAAGCGTGTCACCAGGTGTCATGCAGACGAAATGATGCTTACACGTCTTCTGACAGAGGTCTATCTAGGGGTCAGACTGGCCCACAAAGGCCACCTGAGTCCTCAGTATAACTCTGTTTAAAGGCCAAAATGAGGAGGGGAGGGATAAAATAGGAGTTTGGGACTAACACATACACATTACTATATGTGGGCTTTCCCAGTGGCTCAGAGGTAAAGAATCTGCCTACAATGCAGGAGCCGCACAAGATGGGGATTCGATCCCGGGATCAGGAAGAATCCCTGGAGGAGGGCATGGCAATCCCAGTACTCTTGTCTGGAGAATCCCATGGACAGAGGAGCCTGGTGAGCTACAGTCCATAGGNAATCTGCCTACAATGCAGGAGCCGCACAAGATGGGGATTCGATCCCGGGATCAGGAAGAATCCCTGGAGGAGGGCATGGCAATCCCAGTACTCTTGTCTGGAGAATCCCATGGACAGAGGAGCCTGGTGAGCTACAGTCCATAGGATCACAAAAAGTCGGACACGACTGAAGCAACTTAGCACACACATATGTATGCCCTACTATATATAAAGTAGATAATCAACAAGGACTTACTATATATAGCACAGGGAATCAACCCAATATTCTGTAATATATATTTCAATATATTCTATATCGAAAAGAATCTGAAAAGGAATGGATATATGTATACGCATAACTGAACCACTTTGCTGTACAACAAAAACTAACAATATTATCAATCAACTATACCCCAATATAAAATAAAAATTAAATTAGAAAAAAGGCCAAAATGAAACAAACAGAAATGGAGACTTGACATGAAGAAGTAAAGATGATCATCCCATCAGATTTCTTAGAGGAAACCAGAACTTTCTTCTGGAGATCATCCAGACTCTCTGGTTTTCCAAGTTGTTTTCTCGATCCTTCGTGTACCCTACAGTTGAGAGCACATCCTAATATTTCTTGTTAATATGCCCGAGGGTGAGATTAAGTCCTTTCAAAACCTTCAGTTCAGGTTGGGAGGCCAATCAAACCAAATCTCTGCCTTTGAGGAGGAGAGCCGCAGCTGCTTTGGACAGAACCTGGGCCCAGAGTGGGGTTTGCTCTGTTCAGTGCTGGAGACCAACAAGGTCTTCTGCTCTTTCCTGAGACCCCAAGAGGGAGTGTCATAGAAAGAAGTAACGCCACAGCTTTGGTTTTGTTGGTTTTACTTACTTATTTGTTTATTATTAAAACTTGCTTTTTTTTTTTCCTGTCGAATCAAGTGCCGTCTCCCAATTACAGTTAGATTATCATGCTTTACAAATATCAGCACAGTTAGCATCACCTCATCAATAACTGAAATAATAAATCAAACTGTGAATAGGTCCCAGTGGTTATGTCCACATCTAGATTGGTAGGGATTTATACGGTCAGAAATTCATTTGTTTGCTTTCGCTTTTAGCTTTCTTGGTTATGTCTCCAAATAGGAAAGAGCTGAGAGGTTCTTGCTGCTGTGATAAAGAATTCATCAGCAAATAGGCTCCAGTTTGGGGAAATAATTACAATTGAGTAAACCCTGTAGTCAAACCCAAATAAACCCTGCAGTCATCAAAACAGAAGATTGGACTGTGCTGAATTTTTCCGCAGGTCTGGCCATGTCAGCCAGTCCAGCACACGCCTACGCTCTTTCACTAATTGAAGCCCAGAAAAATACTCTTCCAGGACCTGCTGGGAGTTGCACATCAGCCTTGATTTCTCAGGAACCAGGAGCTCCAGTTTATCAAGGACCTGATGGTAGGTGGCCTGCAGTCCCCAGGTGCCGGGCACTGACATCTCTGCAGATGAGTGACTGTGGGCCACCAGGTGGGAGAGCGGCCACGTGCTCGTCCCTAGCTGGCCACGGAGAGCACCTTGTCATTTCCCGCTGCCTCGCACCCTCCTCTCCTCCAGGGAGCCCTTCCTGTAGTTCAGCCTGCTTCCCCATGAACCTAGTGGCCTGCCCCAGAGATTGTTTATTTTTTTCCATGAAGAGGAAGGAGGTTAGAAAGTAGCAAAAGTTGGCCTGACAGTCAAGCAACCTGAACTTCTGTCTTGTACTTGACTTTTGGCAAGCCACTTGGCAACTGTATGCCTCTGTCTCCATCTGTAGAGTGAGATGGCTAAACAGTCTTACTGTGTGCCAGCACAAAGGAGGTGGTGAGAACTAAAAATGGGCACCCATTGCTGCAGAGGCTGGACTCAGGCAGGCTGCCTGGGTTTGGCTCTTGGCCTCAGGAGTTGGCCCTGGCATCAATGTTCTAATCCGAAAATTGGGTATCATATGGTACCTTTCTCAGTGTTGCTGTGAGGATGAAGTGAGTGCACATGTATACAATGATAAGAACAAGTCCTGAGACATGGAAAATGCCAAGTGGTAGCTGGTAGCACTAAAGGCAAGCAGGTGTGTGAGGCGAGGGGGACCTCTCACATGACTTATGTTTCCATCAGGTGTGAGAACTGTGGAAACCCAGCCTTACTCTGAAGGGTAACCTCATCTTAGCCTCACACTGAGTTGCCTGTGGAGCCCGTGGAACATCAGCTCTGTCACAGGACAGTTTTGGGAGGAGACCATACTCCACTGTTTGTTTGTTCTTTTTCCCCTTCTGTCTCAAATGGACAATTTGCAATACGTGATAATACCACCAGCATCTGTTTCTGAACATTTCTACTCATAAGAACCAAAAAAACTCCCAAGAAGAAACTACTTTTCTCTCCGTTGGACTAGAGTCTTTCTGAAACAGCTTTCTATCAGGAGATTAATTATAGAAGTCACGGTATTTCCTGAAAATGGTAAAGCATTTGAAAGGAGTCCTAGGACACTGCTTGATAAATGGCTTGACTCTTTATTGCCTAACAATCCAAAAGAAAAATGCGTGTTTGAAACAGAACAGGATGTAATGGAAATCCAAGTAGATGGACTGTAAAATGGATTTTATTAACTATTTACAGTGGCTATGTAAATTGTTTTCATCTCCGCTTGAGAAAGTTCCCTGTTAGGGTTTCTGAGCCTTCCTTGGTGCTTCTCTGATTTGTGGTGTAAAGATGAGTGGCTCCAAATGTGTGTGTTGTCAGCGAGATCTCCAGATAAGCCTCACTAGGTTACTGCAAACCTTGCCTTTGAGAGGGACTGTGTCCTTCAGAGAGAGCGTCTTCCATTAAAGACAGGAAAAAAACTAAGAAGAAACAGTGCCTTTGCATCCTGAATGCCTCATGTCACCATTGTTCCCGGCAATTTGTCTCTATTGTAATAGACCCAGATGGTGCAGTTCAGTGGTGAGGTCATCTCTTAAAACATAATATGTAATTGACTCTACAACTTGCTTATCTAAATATGACCTTTCTATAGTCCCATTTGTGAAAAGTCCATCCCAGTTCACCCATATGTTTGGAAAGGGTTTCACTTTACTTTTTTAAAACGTTAATTCGCTCTTGTCTCAAAATATACAGTCATTTTTCCATTCTTTGTGGGATCTGTCAAGTAGTTTGTGAATTATGGAGACCCCTGGCTTCTCTGCTCTTGGCCTGCCTTCTGATGCAGTCACTGAACACTGGGAGAGCCTTGAGGCCCTGTGGTGCTCTGCTACCAGCATACGAGTTACCTACAAAATGAGGGCATCCTAAAACCATCTTTTCTATTAAAAAAAAAAGTGAAAATTGATATTTCAAAAGAAGTACTAGGACTGTCATCACAGTAAGAAAAATATCAGAATGCTGTTCTACTTCTTTACACTTAATTATGGTTTAGTATAATTTTTATTTTTAATTATATTTTAATTATATACTGGGGCAGTTGCACCATAGTCTTTTTCATTCTCAGGCCTTCTAAAGTCTTACTCAGTCCTGACAGGGATTGAGTAAGGATAGGACTCCAGGCTGAGATGTTCATGAAAGGGCCTCACACGTGCTACTGTTGCTTCTGTGTTGTAGGACCCATGAGATGGGACCATGAGTCCTGCCTTTCTGTTCTCAGATCACAGCATGATACTGGGCATAACGTAAGTGCACAGTAAAGACCCTTATAATTATACTCACTGTCTCTAATATTAACAGTTCCACTGAGGGGTGCTATTAAGGCAGCTCAGTTTCAGTGACGAAGCTGATGAATGCTCCCTTGTTGGGCACAGCTCTGTCCCTACAACTGGTGGAGGAGAGAAATGGGTTTGAAAAAGTTAGCTTATGCTGGGCATTGTGCTGGTTGCTTTCTTTCATTCTTTTTTAAAATTTTTTAAAAATTGAAGTATAGCTGATTTACAATGTTGTGTTAATTTCTGCTGTACAGTAAAGTGACTTAGTTATACATTCTTTTTCATATTCTTTTCCATTATGATTTATCACAAGACATTGTATAATTCCCTGTGCTATACAGTGTGGGTATGTGTGTTAGTTGCTCAGTCATCTCCAACTCTTTGTGACCCCATAGACAGTAGCCTGCCAGGCTCCTCTGTCCATGGAATTCTCCAGGCAAGAATACCGGAGTGGGTTGCCATTCCCTTTTCCAGGGGATCTTCCCGACCTCGGGATTGAACCCTGGTCTTCTGCATTGCAGACAGATTCTTTACCCTCTGAGCTATCAGGGAAGCCCAATATAGAAGTGCTATACAGTAGGACTTTGTTATTTATCTATTCTATATATTGAGTTGACCAGAATGTTCATTCTGGTTTTTCTGTATGATCTTATGAAAAACCTGAACCAACCAGGGCTTCCCTGCTAGCTCGGATGGTAGAGAATCTGCCTACAATGCAGAAGACCAGGGTTTGATTCCTGGGTCAGGAAGGTCCCCTGGAGAAGGAAATGGCAACCCACTCCAGTATTCTTGCCTGGAGAATTCCACGGACAGAGGAGCCTGATGGGTTGCAAAGAGTCGGACATGCCTAAGTGACTAGCACACACAATATATAATAGTTTGCATCTTCCAACCCTGAACTTCCAACCTGTATTAACTCTTTTTTAATCCTTATATCAAACTCTGAAGTTGATATTAGCTCCATTTTACACACAAAAAACCTGAAGCTCAAAGGTTGATCTACTTGACCAAAGCCCTTCTACAAAAATAAAAGACTGGAACATTAGACCAAGATCTATCTGACTCCAAAACTCACACTCCTTTCATTACATGTGATGCCAGATTACCTAGAGTTCAACAGGTTGATCGCTGGGGTACAAAAACTAAGATAGATGCACTGGAAATAGCTCAGCAAGTCACTATCTAACCAGTTGTGCTTAGCATCAGAAATTAAAATTAAAGACCTATGCATAAGAGTGCAGGTAGGAGTGGAGGTAGAGGAAATTCCCTGCACGTTTTAGGTCTCCAGGGAAAAATTCCTGGGTCTGAATAAATCTTTGAAAACTCTTAGGAACCAGGCCTTAGATGTTTGAGAAGAGCTGGATTTGGGATGGAGCCAAGCACGAAACTAAAGGCTGTTGGATCAGCCTTTGATCTTGTCCCTTTTCTGAGCTGTGAAGGTGGGTGTGCGTGAAGAAGTTGTCAGCATCTGAGGAATGGTGCTGTGATTCTGGCAAAGGAAAGAAGGAAAACACTTCCCATCCTCTTTTCTTCTACCTCAAACACTGATTCAGTTCAAGACTATTTTCAGGAAATCCTGGAATTTCCACAATTAATCAACTCGTGGCAACAGCAGGGAAGCTGGAAAGCAAACTCAGAAGGTCATGGGCAGGGAAGGGTCTGGGCGGTAAAGAGATCTTGCCTTTCTGCCTGAGGGCTATCTACACAGACGTCCCAACTTTGGATGGTTCAGCTTCACAATTCTTCAACTTTACAATGGTTTGAAAGTGATACCCATTCAGTAGAAATTGTACTTCAGAATTTTGATGTTTCCTTTTTTTCCCTAGCAAGTGATATACGGTAGGACACTCCCTTGTGATGCTAGGCAGTGGCAGCCACTGCAGCTCCCAGTCAGCTCTGCAATCACGAGAGCAAAGAACTGGTGTTTTTTCAACTGTTCTCAACATGGATGCTCATTCAGTTTTTCACTTTCAGCACACTAATCAATAAATTACATGAAATATTCAACGCAATTATAATGACAAAATAGGCTCTGTGTTAGATGATTTTGCTCAACCACAGGCACATTTAAGGTGGACTAGGCTCAGCTACAATGTTCTATAGGTTAGGTGTATTAAATGCATTTTGACTTACAATATTTTCAACTTATAACGGGTTTACTGAGATGTAACCCCATCATAAGTCAAGGAAGATCTATGTTTCTAAGTGACATGAGACTAACAACAGACATTCTTCCTAACAACAGAAAGGAAAGAGCCTGAACTAGAAGGGCAAAAGGTATTAAACTACATATATGAAGAATTTTCTTAAAAGGAGGGCAGAGCCATGTTATTCTACAGATTCTTTTGAAACAGGAGTCAAAATTTACCTGCTGGATTGGTGTGGAGCAGAATAAGGTGCAGGCGGGTGGACAGGCAGTTCCCAAAGTTTTTCCAGCCAAAAATTTCTATATGACTCCTTTGGATAATTCCCCATTCCATCTTTTTCTTTTTTAGCCTAGCTTTTCGTTTACTTCATTTATGATACAAAAGAGAAAGTTATTCCCCAATTTCATAAGGCCAAGTCCAGGTCATATAGAATAAGGAAATGGGAAATCTCACAGACTCCAACATTAGACAATGAAAGAAGAAATTCACAGTCCTCTGGTCATGAAATGAAATGAGAAAATGAATTTCACTTCCTCCATGGCACATTGGAACACAATATGTTCCACTTTAAAGAGCAAAGAGAGCTAGGAGGATGGGTTATCATAGGTAATGCTTCTATATCTGGTTTATTTGTCAAACTAGATCTTTGTTTTCTATGATATTTAGATACACAGTGAATTATAAAATATAACATCAAAGGTAAGAGTGTGAATTGAGTGTTAGGTGTGATAAGTCATGAAAAGGAGACGGCTTATGGGTGTGCTGACAAGACATTGAAGAACTCAGGCATAAGGTAATAATGAGTTGTGTCAACTAAGAGACATAAGGAAGAAAGGAGAATGAGATTTGAAAAATAATAGAGAGTCCATGTGGCAGAGAGCTAATTATCTTGACATCTAATCTTCCAGGAGGCTAACAGTTAGTTCACTTGCTAAAAGTCATCTAGGAGTGAGTTACAGAGATATTTTTAAACATGCCATTTTCATAATCCAGCCATGCCTGCATCTGATCGTCAAACCCTTAAGGTCCAAATGTTGGAGCAAAATATGAAATGCTCTTTTCAGCTCTGTGCCTTAGACTCTGGGAGGTTATTAGCAATAATAAGCCCTTTATCACCATTCAGATGAATTTCTGAAACTTGCTACTAGTGCTTTGAGAGATGGCAGCACGTCTAAGTAAACTGTGGAATACTTTGTGTTGCTATTTTTGTCTGATTAGATTGAATGGTTTTAGAAAGGGGACTGGGCAGAGGGATTGAGGAATATTGGAGAAATAAGAATAAAGAGCAAGACCTAGGCAGGGTTCTAGTTCCAGAACTCCCTCTGATGGACTTCATCTTGGTCATTTATAAAAGTTAATAATTACATTGTTTTAGGCACTTTATGTGAATTAGCTCATTCATCTCTGCAACAACCCTATGAAATAGGTTCTATCACTGTTAGTCTTATTTTACAGGTAAGGAAACCGGGGATCAGAGAGATCCCTAAGTAATCTGACCAAGGTCACAGAGTATGTAAACCACAGAGATCAAATTAGGACCCAGCTTTTCCTCCCCATAGAGTCCATGCTCTCAACTTCCTTGCTATTTGACATCTCTGAGCTTGTCAGCAATTACCATGTGTAGACAATGAACCAGACACTGTGCTGGACCCTGAGCCATGTCTGAACATCAAAGGACTTCGTGGGTTTTGGACAGTACACATTTACAGTCTTTGGTTTCAGTCATTCACTGCGCTGTGCTCAGTCATGTCTTTGCGACCCCATGGACTGTAGCCCACCAGACTCCTCCTCTATCCATGGAATCCTCCAGGCAAGAATACTGGAGTGGGTAGCCATTCCCTTCTTCAGCAAATTTTCCCGATCTAGGGATCGAACCTAGGTCTCCTACATAGCATGCAGATTTTTTTTTACCATCTGAGCCACCAGGGAAGCCCAGCCAAGGGTATAGTGGGAATCAAAAAGACACAACCCTTATTCTTATGACACTTACCATCCAGAAGCAAAGGGAGGCATTAAGCAAAGCATTTAAAATTTCTAAAAAATTTTAAGTGTGCAAAGAGCTCTGTAGAAGAAAGGGGTATTAATTTCCTCAATAGAATGAGAAAACCAAATTGTATAATCTCCCTTCAGATTTGATTGTTGCTTTCTTTGCAGGAATTTACATCCCCTGAGAGAACGGAAGCCAAGAGTACAAATCAATAGGCCTACAAAAATGCTGTTCAGGCCATAACGTTTCTATAAAAATAGTCTATAAAAGCCCCATGTGCTCCAATTACAACCTCCTTCCTTCTTTCTTAGGACTTCTCTGAGTGTCCTACTAGGTTTGTTCTGATCTGTAACGTTTACAGAGTGCTGCAGAATTGACCAACACATTCCCAGTGTCATCCAGTTGGGTCTTCCCAACAGTCTTGACAGGTGGCTGCCTGCCCTTCCATTTTGTACATAACGATAATACCTACTGGGCACTCCATTATGTGCCAGACTTAAGCTCAGCACTTCACACACTTTGTTCAATCAATTCCTCATAACAGCTCTATGAAGTAAATATCAAGATACACATTAAGGAAATCAAGGCTTCAAGAAGTATTTTATCTGAAGTTCAGCAGCTGGGAGGTGGAGGAGCTGGCATTGTCTGCTTCATAGCCTCAGCTCATGGGAACTTGATAGGAGGTATGACAAGCCCAAGGCCATACAGGGGTGATGTTAGAACTTGAACTTGAGTGCTTAGTTCTTTCCTCCATGACCCGGAAACCTCCTATACCTAGGTCTGCTTCTGGTGTTTGGGCACATAGGCTAGTGGAAAGATATTTTGAAAGTAACTCAAGTGTAGATAAATTGAGCAATATGTTCCACTTCATTTTAAAGTGACATGGCTATTATCAACTTGTTTCATTTCTGGGAACATAGAAGGTTTTCATTTATAAGGCAGAATCATTAACAGAAGTATTTCCCATGTATGACTGGAGTTGATCCCTGCTGTAGCTTTATTCTGCTTTTGACATGTTTATTATTGTGATAGTAAAAGTCAAGAAATGCAGAAGCCTTGAATGCAGACAGGCCAAAATTAACTTCTAATATAGTCAGCTGAAAGAAACTGACCTCTGAGCCACTATAGTCGTCAAACGTAGATATTACCCAAGAAAGTAAACTTTGAAAGATTTAATGTCCTTAGATGTCTCATTGCATTTTTTTCTGTGACTCAAGCTTGTTCCTCTGAAGTTCTTATGTGTACAGAAGAGTATTCTTTAGAGTGTTTTGATTAAATACTCTTGATAGATGAGTGATACTATTTATATCAGTTTAGTCTATAAAGGCTATGTAGCGATATTCAAGGAATATAGTTGCCCATATTTTCAAATATAAATGGGGAAATCTGGCTAATTTTAAGCAATGTTAAGTTTTTAAAGACTGAAATTTAAGCTATCAAGAAAAGACAAGCAAATCAAATATACTTCAATATAAAAAAAAGAAAAGAAAAAATTGCTTGTTATAAAAAAAGCTATATATTCTCAGGAATAAAAGTATAGGTGAAATAAAAAACAGAGAAACTAAAACATAATGGCTTGAGCACAGATAGAAGAATTTTAAAATCAGATTAAAAATAGAGGATAATTACAGATCAGGTTTTTGAACAGCAGTTTACTTCCCTGTCACTAGATGGGGCTCACTAGTCGAGGTTATTTTCTTTCCAGATTTGCATTTTGTGTCAGACAACATAAAGAATTCAATTGGGATTGGGGTTCAGCATTTTAAAAGATAAGTTATTGGAAGGTATTCAATGGGAATCCTAATAAGATTGACTTTTTTTGTTGACCACAATAGTCTTATTGAGCAAAGCTAGCTTTATCCCAATTTAACATGAAATAGGTCACTATTAGAAAAGACAGCTTTCTTGTGTTTGTATTCGGGATTAACGGATAAAATAAATAGTTCTTTTCTTCCCACAGGGGTTGATGAGCCAGCTTTATTCTAAATGACTGAAGACTTCTGTTCTTTTCAACAAACACAGTCCTCCAATTAGGAGCTGCAAATAAGATTATATGCCCTGAATAAGTCTGAAAAGGTCCTTTTATAATTAGAAAGTTTGTGTGTGGGAAGTGGAAGCAGCATTAAGTGTTCACTGTAGCTTTGTTAAGAGAGTGACATGAAGATTTCCCAAATCCTCATCTGAGTACTCTAAAAGGATAAAATAAAAATCATAGAAAACAGTACATATATTCCATTTCTTTTTTTTCCCCCCTGAAAGCTTTCACATCTAAGCTGTAGAAACAAATTCATGGTTTTTATTTTATCAGGCATATTTTAGAAACAGTGTTATTTCATAGTGCAAAAATTATTAAAATACAAGTGAAAATAATTTTGTTTAACGAATAGAATTAAAATGGCTTTGTCAATATAGAATATTCTGGATATTTTCACTGGAGCCCTTTTTTTGATTATCACTCTGCTACTACTATGACATAATCTTTTGTTAACTACTGCTGGATTTGCTATATTTAGCTCCCTGGCCTGCAGATACACTGTAGTTATTGTATTCGTCTAACCTTGTAGAGCAACCAGGTTTTAGTATGTAGATGGATATTTCCTGGATGAATAAATACCCTCTCCACAGTGTGCTCAAGGACCCAGTGAGATGCAATCCCCACAGCCTCACAGAATAAGATGCAGTCACATAAGGGCAGCTTCCTCTGAACTAAGGATGGGGGAAGGCAAAGGTGACGTGGGAGGGGATGAGCTGAGAGTGCCTAGATATGAGGGGAAAACCGCACCTCAGACACAACTGACAGAAGCAAGTCCAGTCTCCAACTCAGTTTCTTCCACAAATTCACTTTGGGTGCTTACCATACTAGACACTGTCCTGGGCTTATGGACCCCTGCCCTTATGGAATTACATTCTAGTCACTTCTTGACTGTGTGACTCTGTTGTATAATTTTGGGTCACACTTTTTATCTGCAAAATGGGTATAACAATACCTACTTCACAAGGCAAGTAGACTGGAAACAATAAAGCTAGAGGACCCAGAAAGGCACTGACACCTAGGGGGACATTCAAGAAATATTTCAGGAATGCATGAGTATATAGTCAGGAACTAACTCTCTATGGGTTTCCCTGGTGGCTCAGTGGTGGAGAATCCACCCACCAATACAGGAGGCAAGGGTTCTATCCCTGGGTCAGGAAGATCCCCTGGAGAAGGAAATGGGAACCCACTCCAGTAATCTTATCTAGGAAATTCCATGGACAGAGGAGACTGATGGGCTATAGTCCTTGAGGTCACAAAAGAGTTGGACATGCTTTAGTGACTAAAATAACAAGAACTCTCTGTAGCTGGTTTTATAGACTATTAAACCCTTAAAATTAAATTGCAGATATCACCTCCTGACATCTGAATTTTATGTACACATAATATACAAACACACACAGCCACCATTATGAATCACTAAATATCTCAGGAGTAAAAAGATTCTGTTGAGCTTTACTTTGTCTAGTTTAAGTTATGAAAAAAATGGGAAATGAAATTGGATAACAATATTGAATATGATCTTTCAAACTATACTCTCCCTACTTCACTCCTATCCAATCCAAAAATGTAGACAAATCCCTCCCTCAATGTCTAATGCCAAATAGACATTGAATGTGCTTAGCTTCTCACCTGTTGAATTGAGAGAACTTTCATTTCCAGATGGAACAATTGGCTTTATGTCATAGCAAGGTATATTTTATTTCTTTTTATTTTTTTT
>SJYX01020614.1:277008-297581 GCA_006410675.1 Oreotragus oreotragus | reverse complement strand
CCAGCGTTTCTCATGATGTACTCTGCAGAGAAGTTAAATAAGCAGGGTGACAATATATAGCCTTGAAGTACTCCTTTTCCTATTTGAAACCAGTCTGTTCCATGTCCAGTTCTAACGGTTGCTTCCTGACCTGCATATAGGTTTCTCAAGAGGCAGGTCAGGTGGTCTGGTATTCCCATCTCTTTCAGAATTTTCCATAGTTTATTGTGATCCACACAGTCAAAGGCTTTGGCATAGTCAATAAAGCAGAAATAGATGTTTTTCTGGAACTCTCTTGCTTTTTCAATGAGCACCTGTCATACTGAGTTGGGACCCACACAATGACTCCTTTAACCTTATTTACCTCTTGAAAAACTCTATCTCCAAATCCAGTTACATCTTGAAGTACCAGGATTAGTATTTCAAGATGTAAATTTGGGAGGATGCAAATCATATAAGCCCATAACTGGAACCCTTTATCAAAATTAGGAATTTCCTTTGTATTCCTAGTCTGTTGAGAATCTTCCTGCAGGATGGGTTTGGAATGTAATCAAATGCTCTTTCTGTGCCTTTGACAGGATCACGAGTTTCATCCTGTGTTCTGTCATTACAGGGCGTGCATGCTCAGTCTTTCTAGTGTCTGCTTCTTTGCAACCCCATGGGCCGGGCCCACCAGGCTTCTTTGTCCATGGAATTTCACAGGCAAGAATACTGGAGTGGGCTGCCATTTCCTGCTGCAGGGGATCGTCCCCATCCAGGGATCAAACCCACATCTCTTACTCCTACAGTGGAAGGTGGATCCTGTACCTCTGCGCTACCTGGGAAGTCCTTCTGTTAATACAACACATTAATTGACTTCCATTTTAAACCAACCTTGTATTCCTACAATAAGTCCTACCTGGTCATGATGTTAATCCTTTTATACAATGCTAGATTTTTATAATATTTCATTGAGATTTTTGTTTTTGTATTCATGAGTGATCTCGATCTACAGTTTTCTTGAGATTGGCTTTGGTAGCAGGATAATACTGGTCTTGTAAGGTGAGTTGGAAAATCTTCCTCTTCTGATTTCTAGAAATGTTTATACATGATTGGTATTATTTCTCCTTTAAATATTGATAGAATTCCCCCATAAAGTTAGTTGCACTTAAGCTTTTCTTTGTGGGAAGATTTTTCCATCCAATTTCTTTTGCTATGATGGATGTACTTAGATTTTCTATTTCTTTTTTTTTTTAGATTTTCTATTTCTTCCTGACTCAATTTTGTTAATTTATCTTTCTAGAAATTTGTCCATTGTACTTGTCTGTTTTGTTGACATAAAGTTGCTCTTAACACTCCCTTACGAACTTTCTGATTTCTATAGGCTCCGTTGAGGTGCTGTCCCCTCTTCCCTTCATGCTTTGGACAACTTTGTCTTTTCTCTGTTTTGCAGGTATTTATTAAATAAAAATTTTAAACTGTACAATGTGTATAGTAGCTTTATCCATAATAAACAAAACCCTAAAACAACCTCATATTCATCCATAGTAGAATGAAAATAGAGTGAAACACTATCATCTGTTAAAGGAGCAGTGGAAACAACCAACTGATAGAGGCAGCAACACAGACGAATCTCACCGCATTCCACAGAGCAGAGGAGTCCGCGCCTCAGAGCGGGTATATTCTGAGTCCGTTTACATGAAACGTGGGGGGCTCCCCAGGTGGCGCTAGTGGTAAAGAATCTGTCTGCCAATGCAAGAGATGCAAGAGATGCAGGCTTAATCCCTGGGTTGGGACAATCCCCTGGAGCAGGAAATGGCAACCCACTCCACTACTCTTGTCTGGGAAATCCCATGGACAGAGGACCCTAGTGGGGGTCCATGGGGTTGCAGAGAGTCGGATATGACTGAGTAACTAAGCACGACACACATTACAAATAAATGGTGATAGAATGGTGATAATAAATGGCAATAGAATAAATAGTGATTTCTGTGGTGATAGAAATCAGGAGAGGTTTCAGACTTCCCTGGTGGTCCAGAGGTTAAGAATCCCCATGCCAATGGACGGTGCATGGGTTGGATCCCTGGTCCAGGAAGGTTCCACATGCTGTGGGGTAACCACGCCTGGGCGCCACAGCTCCTGAGGCCTGGGCACCTAGAGTCCATGCTCTGCAACAGGAGGCACCGCAAAGAAAGCCCTTGCGCTGCGACTAAGAGGCCACTGCTCACTGCGCCTAAAGCCCGCACACACCAGCAGACTCAGGGCAGCCGAAAGAAAAAAGCCAATACATAAGTGATTACGTTTTTAAAAGGAGAGAAGGTGCTTATTGGGGAACACTTTTTACAAGAAGGGGAATGCATGCCCATTCTCAAAGCCCATCCCAGCCACTCAGCAGGCTCCTGGAAAAGGTCTGGACCCAGGAGGAAATACTACGTACACCACGGTGCAATGCCCCAGGCAGGGAGTCCAGTGGGGCTGTCACGCTGCCTCACACCGCTGCCCCGAGACCTGGGGTGGCAGTGACGATCCCAGGGTCACACAGGGCTCCTTGGTCGGAACCTGGTTCTGACGTTCGGTCTGGCCTTTGCTCTGCTCTGCTTTGCCCCTTCTGGCTCCTGCACGCGGGGCTCACCCTGGCCTCCTCTCACAGTGAGCCAGGCCTGCTCAAAAGTCGCTCCACTCCAGGCCCCAGGGTATAGTTTCCTCCCAATAGCGCTGCTGCCCCGCATGGTATTCCAGCCACGTTTATCTTCAAAGCCCAGGAGCAGGAATTGGGTCTTTTGTTACCTGGAGCAGAGCAGGGCTGTGGGAACTGAATGCACAGGGCCAAGATGGGAATTAAGGCAGGTGGGCACCACGGCCTGGGAGTGTGAAGACGGGGCCTCTCGATCAGCCGCGGGCACCCTGTGCTTGCTGGGTGACCTGGGCCAGGCCTGAGACACACTGACCCCAGCTTCCCCAGCCACAGACTGAGTACCTCGACTTACCTGCCCAAGTGAACTCACATATTCGAAGCTGCTTGGTAAACTCTATAGAAAAAGATCCCTATTTTTATTAAGCATTGCTGGGATCAAGACAGGGTGACCTTGCTTTTGTCCGGTCATCTGTCTGAGAGAGAAGAAACGCCCCAGGCCCTGAGCCATCTAGGGGGACACCCAACCCCAGGCTGGCTTTGGGGCCCTTGTGCCTGACCCTGTCTCCACACCCCCAAAGGTAACCACATTCCATCATGTTCCCCGTCCCCAGCCCCAGCCGCAAAAGCCAGGCCCACTGGCATCTCAGGAGAGCTTCTGAGGAACTGACACCTGGCCTGGCCCAGGGTTCAGGGGTTACACAAACTCCAGGAGGAGGAAACACCTGGCTCGCTGGCCTGTCCCCTGCGAATGGCTGAATAACTTTTGATCTGCCCGAGGGGGACACACTTTTATTTTCTAGGAGCTGTGGGCACCTTCCAGCTGATTCTGCAGGGACCCTGCCAGGCTGGTGTAGTCGGGCCCCAGAGCACCAGGGCAGCCAGCGGCCCTCCTGCCTGTGGGCCCGGAGGCTGACTTGTTCCCTGAGGACTGCAGCCAGCCAGGAGCATCACGTGCTCCCCACTTTCCCCGCTCCAGGCCGGCAGTCACGTGGGTAGGGGCACCAGGGCTGGGGCCCAGCCCCCAGCATCGCTCAGAAGGACCGTCCTAAGGCACCCATGGAGCAGCCCCCGCCCACTCCCCTACAAACCCACCTCCCTGGTGCCCCCACCCACCGGTGGCACCTGACTGGTATGCAGTTACCACCTGCTTATGTTTTATTCATGGCTGGGGGTTGGGACGAGCTTCCCAAGAAAGGAAAGAACTCCCCTGGGGTCTTGCCCAGTTCCTGCCAGCCCATAGAGCACAGGCCCCAGCCTCCCTGGGCCAGGGGCTGGGAAGAGAAGCTGCTGATGAGCCTGGCGGACTCCGTTCCAGCCTGGGCACTGCTAGTATTCGCTAATCTGCAGCCCTGGAATGTCTGCGGGCCAATCAGCAGTGTCTCCGAGGGCTCCCCGAGGGCGCCAATAATCCTGCAATGATTAGCAGGGGCCAAGGGGTCACTGCGAACCACTCAGTAGGTTGGTCAACTGGCTGTTGGCGGGCGGGCAGAAGGGCAGGCCCACGGCCGGGGGAGGGAGGGCGCCCCGGGATGGGAGCTGTCTGCCTCTTTCCATGCCAGCGCTGACAACGGGGGCTGTCCGGACACCGATTACTCAGCAGCTTCCCCTTTGTCTGCCAGCCCCGTGCTACTCCTTGAGATCGTGAATAGCTCCATCCAGTCTGGGAAGCAAGCTGGACTGCTGAGCCAGGCAGAGCCCAGAGCCACCACCAGGCCCATGCTGAGGCTGGAGCTCTCGCCCAGGCCTGGAGGCCGCTGGCCTGGCCTCCTGCCCTTGCTCCTAGCTCTCCTTGGCACAACCTGGGCAGGGGTGCAGCCACTCCAGCTGCAGGAGCAGCAGGTTCCAATGGCTGAAGGTAAGGGGGCCACGGGGTGAGGGAAACGTGGAGATGCTCTGAGGGTCCTAGGGGGCTCCGGGAGCCAGTTCCCAGGCCTGAGCCCAGGGCAGCCTGGTGCAGTTGAAAGAGCCACCCTGGAACATTCCGGGGGCCTGAGAGGGGTGCAGGAAGATGGAGCTGGGGCAGGAGAATGAAGGGGGGTAAGGAAGACCAAGGAGATGCCCTGCAAACTGTGGGGGAGACTGGCTGAGAGGAGCCCCAGGCAGAGGGGCTGCCTCGAGCCCAGGCTGCGGCCCCTCCTCACGCCCAGCCCCCCGGGGCGCATTCCCTGGGTCACCCCACCCCAGCTCTCAACCTCCTTTACACCCACACCTGTCTGTCTCAGTCCCCCTCCTTTCTCCGCCTCTCTCCTCCCCATCCCTCTGCTCCGGTCCCCCATGTGCCCACCGGCATCTGCCCCGTCTGGGGTTTTGCTCCGTAAGTGCAGGGCTGCACCTCATTGCGCCGCGGTGGCCCCAAGGGCCGCTGCCCAGGTAGCCTGACTTTGTCTCCCACCCAGTCCTGAGCAAGAAGGAGAGCTTCCTCCTCGTCTCCCTGCACAACCGCTTGCGAAGCCGGGTCCACCCGCCTGCGGCCAACATGCAGAGAATGGTGCGTACCGGTACCCGCCTGGCTCACAGGGCGGAGGGGCGACCCTGTCGGGCTGGGAGGCCGAGCTGCGGCCAGGCGCCCTTGCACCGGCAGGGCGGGGGGGCGGCCGCCCCTGGCCCACGGCGGGCGGCCGTGCCTGGTCACGGGGAGAGCCACGGCTCCCTCCTCCCGGAAAGACAGCTCGGGCTTTGCTTGCATCCCTTCCCGTTGCCCCGGAGACCAGAAGACAGGGATGGAGTGGGGGCCCCTCCTCCGGGAAAGCGGAGGTCACAAAGGCGTCCCAGCGGGACGGGAGGCTCGTCGGGGCGGGAAAAGCAGCCCGCTGGGCGGGGGCGGGGGCTTGTGTGCGACTTCTGCAGCAGTTTATCCTTCGCCCGGGCCGGGGGGCGGGGGGTGCAGAGTTTCCCAGCACTCCCTCGGGGCTGCGGGGTCGCAGGTGTCACCTTGGGGCCCCCCAGTACGGCCCCCGGCTGCCCCCGCCCACGTAACGGTCCAGGGAGCGAGAGGGGACCAGCGTGGGGCCGGCCAGGTTCCCCATGGCTGCTTCCCACAAACTCCTCCGAGGCGGCGCGCGACCTTGAGCGCTGGGGGTCAGTTTCCCAGGAACAAGAGGCTTTTTAGCTCCTCTTCACTTTCTGCCATCAGGGTGGTGTCATCTGCATATCTGAGGTTATTGATATTTCTCCCGGCAATCTTGATTCCAGCTTGTGCTTCTTCCAGTCCAGCGTTTCTCATGATGTACTCTGCAGAGAAGTTAAATAAGCAGGGTGACAATATATAGCCTTGAAGTACTCCTTTTCCTATTTGAAACCAGTCTGTTCCATGTCCAGTTCTAACGGTTGCTTCCTGACCTGCATATAGGTTTCTCAAGAGGCAGGTCAGATGGTCTGGTATTCCCATCTCTTTCAGAATTTTCCATAGTTTATTGTGATCCACACAGTCAAAGGCTTTGGCATAGTCAATAAAGCAGAAATAGATGTTTTTCTGGAACTCTCTTGCTTTTTCAATGAGCACCTGTCATACTGAGTTGGGACCCACACAATGACTCCTTTAACCTTATTTACCTCCTGAAAAACTCTATCTCCAAATCCAGTTACATCTTGAAGTACCAGGATTAGTATTTCAAGATGTAAATTTGGGAGGATGCAAATCATATAAGCCCATAACTGGAACCCTTTATCAAAATTAGGAATTTCCTTTGTATTCCTAGTCTGTTGAGAATCTTCCTGCAGGATGGGTTTGGAATGTAATCAAATGCTCTTTCTGTGCCTTTGACAGGATCACGAGTTTCATCCTGTGTTCTGTCATTACAGGGCGTGCATGCTCAGTCTTTCTAGTGTCTGCTTCTTTGCAACCCCATGGGCCGGGCCCACCAGGCTTCTTTGTCCATGGAATTTCACAGGCAAGAATACTGGAGTGGGCTGCCATTTCCTGCTGCAGGGGATCGTCCCCATCCAGGGATCAAACCCACATCTCTTACTCCTACAGTGGAAGGTGGATCCTGTACCTCTGCGCTACCTGGGAAGTCCTTCTGTTAATACAACACATTAATTGACTTCCATTTTAAACCAACCTTGTATTCCTACAATAAGTCCTACCTGGTCATGATGTTAATCCTTTTATACAATGCTAGATTTTTATAATATTTCATTGAGATTTTTGTTTTTGTATTCATGAGTGATCTCGATCTACAGTTTTCTTGAGATTGGCTTTGGTAGCAGGATAATACTGGTCTTGTAAGGTGAGTTGGAAAATCTTCCTCTTCTGATTTCTAGAAATGTTTATACATGATTGGTATTATTTCTCCTTTAAATATTGATAGAATTCCCCCATAAAGTTAGTTGCACTTAAGCTTTTCTTTGTGGGAAGATTTTTCCATCCAATTTCTTTTGCTATGATGGATGTACTTAGATTTTCTATTTCTTTTTTTTTTTAGATTTTCTATTTCTTCCTGACTCAATTTTGTTAATTTATCTTTCTAGAAATTTGTCCATTGTACTTGTCTGTTTTGTTGACATAAAGTTGCTCTTAACACTCCCTTACGAACTTTCTGATTTCTATAGGCTCCGTTGAGGTGCTGTCCCCTCTTCCCTTCATGCTTTGGACAACTTTGTCTTTTCTCTGTTTTGCAGGTATTTATTAAATAAAAATTTTAAACTGTACAATGTGTATAGTAGCTTTATCCATAATAAACAAAACCCTAAAACAACCTCATATTCATCCATAGTAGAATGAAAATAGAGTGAAACACTATCATCTGTTAAAGGAGCAGTGGAAACAACCAACTGATAGAGGCAGCAACACAGACGAATCTCACCGCATTCCACAGAGCAGAGGAGTCCGCGCCTCAGAGCGGGTATATTCTGAGTCCGTTTACATGAAACGTGGGGGGCTCCCCAGGTGGCGCTAGTGGTAAAGAATCTGTCTGCCAATGCAAGAGATGCAAGAGATGCAGGCTTAATCCCTGGGTTGGGACAATCCCCTGGAGCAGGAAATGGCAACCCACTCCACTACTCTTGTCTGGGAAATCCCATGGACAGAGGACCCTAGTGGGGGTCCATGGGGTTGCAGAGAGTCGGATATGACTGAGTAACTAAGCACAACACACATTACAAATAAATGGTGATAGAATGGTGATAATAAATGGCAATAGAATAAATAGTGATTTCTGTGGTGATAGAAATCAGGAGAGGTTTCAGACTTCCCTGGTGGTCCAGAGGTTAAGAATCCCCATGCCAATGGACGGTGCGTGGGTTGGATCCCTGGTCCAGGAAGGTTCCACATGCTGTGGGGTAACCACGCCTGGGCGCCACAGCTCCTGAGGCCTGGGCACCTAGAGTCCATGCTCTGCAACAGGAGGCACCGCAAAGAAAGCCCTTGCGCTGCGACTAAGAGGCCGCTGCTCACTGCGCCTAAAGCCCGCACACACCAGCAGACTCAGGGCAGCCGAAAGAAAAAAGCCAATACATAAGTGATTACGTTTTTAAAAGGAGAGAAGGTGCTTATTGGGGAACACTTTTTACAAGAAGGGGAATGCATGCCCATTCTCAAAGCCCATCCCAGCCACTCAGCAGGCTCCTGGAAAAGGTCTGGACCCAGGAGGAAATACTACGTACACCACGGTGCAATGCCCCAGGCAGGGAGTCCAGTGGGGCTGTCACGCTGCCTCACACCGCTGCCCCGAGACCTGGGGTGGCAGTGACGATCCCAGGGTCACACAGGGCTCCTTGGTCGGAACCTGGTTCTGACGTTCGGTCTGGCCTTTGCTCTGCTCTGCTTTGCCCCTTCTGGCTCCTGCATGCGGGGCTCACCCTGGCCTCCTCTCACAGTGAGCCAGGCCTGCTCAAAAGTCGCTCCACTCCAGGCCCCAGGGTATAGTTTCCTCCCAATAGCGCTGCTGCCCCGCATGGTATTCCAGCCACGTNGACGTTCGGTCTGGCCTTTGCTCTGCTCTGCTTTGCCCCTTCTGGCTCCTGCATGCGGGGCTCACCCTGGCCTCCTCTCACAGTGAGCCAGGCCTGCTCAAAAGTCGCTCCACTCCAGGCCCCAGGGTATAGTTTCCTCCCAATAGCGCTGCTGCCCCGCATGGTATTCCAGCCACGTTTATCTTCAAAGCCCAGGAGCAGGAATTGGGTCTTTTGTTACCTGGAGCAGAGCAGGGCTGTGGGAACTGAATGCACAGGGCCAAGATGGGAATTAAGGCAGGTGGGCACCACGGCCTGGGAGTGTGAAGACGGGGCCTCTCGATCAGCCGCGGGCACCCTGTGCTTGCTGGGTGACCTGGGCCAGGCCTGAGACACACTGACCCCAGCTTCCCCAGCCACAGACTGAGTACCTCGACTTACCTGCCCAAGTGAACTCACATATTCGAAGCTGCTTGGTAAACTCTATAGAAAAAGATCCCTATTTTTATTAAGCATTGCTGGGATCAAGACAGGGTGACCTTGCTTTTGTCCGGTCATCTGTCTGAGAGAGAAGAAACGCCCCAGGCCCTGAGCCATCTAGGGGGACACCCAACCCCAGGCTGGCTTTGGGGCCCTTGTGCCTGACCCTGTCTCCACACCCCCAAAGGTAACCACATTCCATCATGTTCCCCGTCCCCAGCCCCAGCCGCAAAAGCCAGGCCCACTGGCATCTCAGGAGAGCTTCTGAGGAACTGACACCTGGCCTGGCCCAGGGTTCAGGGGTNTTGAAAGCACCCAGTCCTAACTGCTGGACTACAGGGAATTCCCCCAAGCATGTGGGAATACCTTTGCTACACGTGGAAGGGTTTTGATGCCTTTTCTTCTTATGCAAGTGGGTTGTGTGTTATTAAATCCTAAGTGCTCGCTAAACGTACCTAAATGTACACTTCCTTTTGCCATTTGTGTTTATCACTTCAGATCTTCAGATCACATTTGTAAGATTTACTTCCATTGATTTGAGCAAGCATGGGAGATTCACTATGAATAAACTGCAATTTTGGGGCATCTGGGGTTACTTAAAAAAAAAAAAAAACTATTCCAAGTTACACCACAACGCATAAATTCCAGCTCAGGCCCTCTTGCACACACGGGTCCAGAGTTCCTCTTAAGATAGCAGTCCCCAACCTTTTTGGCATCAAAGACAGGTTTTGTAAAAGACAGTTTTTCCACAGAGTGGAATTGAGGGAAATGGTTTCCAGATGATTCAAGTGCATTACATTTATTGTGCACTTTATGTCTATTATTATTACATCAGCTTCACCTCAGATCATCAGGTGCTAGATCCTGGAGACTGGGGACTCCCGGCCTAGGATGCACTTAGAAGGGGAGTGGCTGGGTCAGAGGGAGCACACGCCTACAACCTTGCTACCTGTTGTCAAAGTGGTGTCCCCTACTCCACTCCTCTCCGCAAACCAGTTCTCACTTCCCAGTACTGTCAGCTCCTTAATTTTTGCCAACTTGATGCTGTAGAACACTACCTCATTCTGTTTTTAATTTCCATTTCTCTGATTACCTGTGAGACTGAGCCTCTTTTCTGTTCTGCTTCATTGCTAGTTAATTTCATCTTTCCCTTAATAATTTATAAGCATCTTTTCTATATTCTTTATACTTTTGTTGGTCATTTGGTTGCAGATACTTTTTTCTAATATATGACTTGTGTTTTCTTTGTTTATGTGACTTTTTATAAGAAATCTTCAGAGAATTTTAATATTAATGTAATCAAACTTCTCATGTTTTTATTATGGTTCATCCATTTGTTGTATTATGTTTAAGAAATCCTATTCAACTCTGACATCAGGAAGATAGTCTTTCTTTTCTTCCAAAGTTTAAATGTTTTCCTTTTTTTTCATATTGAAGTCATTAAGCCACCAGGTGATGTAGAATTTCATTTTATCTTTTTTTTTTTTTACTTCTGTATTAAGTATTGACTCTTTCCCCCGCGTACTCTAATGCCATCTCAGTCATATACCAAGCTCCTATATCTGCAAATTCTCTCTTCCTGTTGCTTTTTTTTTTTTTTTACTCTGTACATATGTGGTTTAATTATTATGGCTTCATAAAAAGTTTTTTGACAGGAAAATCCCCCATATTGTTATTATTGTTCAAAAGTTTCCTGGCTATTCTTGACTTTTTCTACTAATTTTTTCATATGAACTTAATAAATAGCCTTTACAGGCATTTCTTTCCAATCTAAGTTTGTTAAGATTTTTAAAGTCATGTTCTAATATTATTTTTCACATATGTTGTCCACTTTCCCGGCACCACTTATTGAATAGACTGTCTTTTCTCCATTGTATATTCTTGTCATGGCTCATTTTGTTTCATCTATGCTAAGTCACTTCAGTCGTGTCCGACTCTGTACGACCCCATAGACGGCAGCCCACCAGGGATTCTCTAGGCAAGAGCACTGGAGTGGGTGCCATTGCCTTCCCCGTGTTTCATCTATAGCCTTACCTATTTCCCTTAGGGGCGGGGCGGGCGGGGGCGGGGGTCGCCTCTCGCCTTTCCCTCCTCTGCTTGTGTCCAGCCCCTCCCAGGGGCCCAGGTCCTGGCTCCCGACTCCCACGCGCTCAGCCCTAGTGCCTGGAGTGAGGGTGCTCCTGGTCAGGCCCTGCACTTCCCACGGCCCTTGTGCCTGAGGCTAAGAAAAGAGCACCTCATTAAAAACGCAAGTGGAGCCCCACGCTCAGCCTCTGTCACACGCACAGCTCTGGCCCTGGGCACCCAAGGGAGGCTGAGGCCCTGATGGGCCCCGTGCAGNCTGGAGTGAGGGTGCTCCTGGTCAGGCCCTGCACTTCCCACGGCCCTTGTGCCTGAGGCTAAGAAAAGAGCACCTCATTAAAAACGCAAGTGGAGCCCCACGCTCAGCCTCTGTCACACGCACAGCTCTGGCCCTGGGCACCCAAGGGAGGCTGAGGCCCTGATGGGCCCCGTGCAGCCTCCGTCAGCAGTGAAATCACAACCACTGTCCGCTGAGGTCAGGCCCTAAGTGCAGCATTTTGCTCCCTGTAGCCATGTAATCCTCACACCATCTTATCCTGTGGTTACCTGATTACCCCACCACCACCACCACCTTTTTTTTTTGGCTGTGCCTCATGGCTTGTGGGATCTCAGTTCTCCAACCAGGGACTGAATCAGGGCCCTGAAAACCCAGAACCCCAACCACTAGGCAACCAGGGAGCTCCCACCTTACAGAACCCTAACCACTAGGCAACCAGGGAGCTCCCATTTTACAGAAGAGTATGTTGAGTCTCATGGAGATTTAGGAGATGGCTGGAGGTCACACAACTGGAATGAGGTGGCAGGGCTGGACCAGGACATATGTCATCTTAGTTGCTAAGGTCCCTGTTTCAGAGGAGGGGGCTGGTGGATGGGGGCCGGGACGCCTGGTTGGGGAGAGTGGATTGGGTCCACTCCAGAGAGCTCTGCCTGCTGAGACCAAAGCAGAGGCCCTGGAGACCTCTTACACCTTCTCGGGTCCGGTTTCCCAGCTGGAGCCCCTACACACTCCAAAATCAGAATTAGGGAATAAGACACAGCAGCATGGCTGTTGCAACTTTTTACATCACAGAAGGGACGCCAAGAGGGAGGCTTTCTGACAGTAACAGGGTCAGGCTCACCTAGCACAGAACCAGTTCGGAAGCCCTGGGCACGGCAGAGCTCACATTAGGGACGGGAAAGACTACAGCAGAGGCCCACCCCATCTCCTGGGCTGGCACTCGCCCCCAGGAACACCCGGCCCGTTAGTGGGGTGGAGTCCTGGGCATGGCCTGAGGGTGCCATCACCGGAGGCTCTCAGTGCTGGGCGAGCCGGGCTCTGGGGGGCCAGATGGGCAGGTGGCTTTCCCACAGCCTGGAGCGCCCCCTGCAGGTCCTGCCTGCCTTTCCCTGGCCCCGAGGAAGTGGGCGAAACCAGCTCGGAGCGCTCAAGCCGCCAAGCGCGATCCCTGCTCAAGGGCTCTCCTGTAGGCGCGCCTCTGGTCGTGCTGCGGTGCGGAGCGGGGTTGGGCCAGTCGGGCCTGGCTCGGGGCCCCGACTGATGCTGCTGTGTGTGTGCCCCCCGCCCCCCAGGACTGGAGCGAGAGCCTGGCCCGGCAAGCCCAGGCCCGGGCGGCCCTCTGCGGTGCCCCCGCCCCAAGCCCGGCCTCCGTCCCGCGGGCCGCCCGGCACGTGGGCTGGAACGCGCAGCTGCTGCCCGCGGGCTCCGCGACCTTCGTGCACGTAGTGGGCCTCTGGTTCTCCGAGGGGCGGCAGTACAGCCACGCGGCGGCCGAGTGCGCCCCCAACGCCACCTGCGCCCGCTACACTCAGGTGAGGCCGGCCTTCCCGCCCGGGGCCCCTGCTCGGAGGGGCTGCTGCTGCTGCTGCTGCTGCTGCTGCTGCTGCTGCTAAGTCACTTCAGTCGTGTCCGACTCTGTGCGACCCCAGAGACGGCACCCAACAGGCTCCTCCGTCCCTGGGTTTCTCCAGGCAAGAATACTGGAGTGGGTTGCCATTGCTCGGAGGGTCTACAGTTTGTCCTAAAACTGGTGGTCGCTTTTCCTCCCGTTAGTTGTCCTTTTTTCAGCTTTAAACGTGAAGTATTTAAAAACTAAATCAAATAACGGACTCCCTCTTACCCACTCTACACTTCACAGAATTCTCCAGGCAAGAATACTGTAGTGGATGGGGTTGCAAAGAGTTGGACAGAACTGAGTGACTTGCACTTTCTTACCCACTAACTAGATTTAGACAATGTTAACTATATTTGTTTGTGTTTTTTTTTTTTAATAATTTCTTTTAAAAAATTAAGCTAAGCCAAAGCTCTCCTCTTCCACTCACTTCTGTCCCTCCCCAGAGGTAAATTTCCTGCCCTCCGGGAGTCCAGGTGGATCACTCCCTTCTCCAAGCGTGTTTCCTTTTTCTCTCCCCTCCACAAAATTGTATCTTCACTATGACTGGTGTCATTGAAAGCACCCAGTCCTAACTGCTGGACTACAGGGAATTCCCCCAAGCATGTGGGAATACCTTTGCTACACGTGGAAGGGTTTTGATGCCTTTTCTTCTTATGCAAGTGGGTTGTGTGTTATTAAATCCTAAGTGCTCGCTAAACGTACCTAAATGTACACTTCCTTTTGCCATTTGTGTTTATCACTTCAGATCTTCAGATCACATTTGTAAGATTTACTTCCATTGATTTGAGCAAGCATGGGAGATTCACTATGAATAAACTGCAATTTTGGGGCATCTGGGGTTACTTAAAAAAAAAAACCAAAAAAACTATTCCAAGTTACACCACAACGCATAAATTCCAGCTCAGGCCCTCTTGCACACACGGGTCCAGAGTTCCTCTTAAGATAGCAGTCCCCAACCTTTTTGGCATCAAAGACAGGTTTTGTAAAAGACAGTTTTTCCACAGAGTGGAATTGAGGGAAATGGTTTCCAGATGATTCAAGTGCATTACATTTATTGTGCACTTTATGTCTATTATTATTACATCAGCTTCACCTCAGATCATCAGGTGCTAGATCCTGGAGACTGGGGACTCCCGGCCTAGGATGCACTTAGAAGGGGAGTGGCTGGGTCAGAGGGAGCACACGCCTACAGCCTTGCTACCTGTTGTCAAAGTGGTGTCCCCTACTCCACTCCTCTCCGCAAACCAGTTCTCACTTCCCAGTACTGTCAGCTCCTTAATTTTTGCCAACTTGATGCTGTAGAACACTACCTCATTCTGTTTTTAATTTCCATTTCTCTGATTACCTGTGAGACTGAGCCTCTTTTCTGTTCTGCTTCATTGCTGGTTAATTTCATCTTTCCCTTAATAATTTATAAGCATCTTTTCTATATTCTTTATACTTTTGTTGGTCATTTGGTTGCAGATACTTTTTTCTAATATATGACTTGTGTTTTCTTTGTTTATGTGACTTTTTATAAGAAATCTTCAGAGAATTTTAATATTAATGTAATCAAACTTCTCATGTTTTTATTATGGTTCATCCATTTGTTGTATTATGTTTAAGAAATCCTATTCAACTCTGACATCAGGAAGATAGTCTTTCTTTTCTTCCAAAGTTTAAATGTTTTCCTTTTTTTTCATATTGAAGTCATTAAGCCACCAGGTGATGTAGAATTTCATTTTATCTTTTTTTTTTTTTACTTCTGTATTAAGTATTGACTCTTTCCCCCGCGTACTCTAATGCCATCTCAGTCATATACCAAGCTCCTATATCTGCAAATTCTCTCTTCCTGTTGCTTTTTTTTTTTTACTCTGTACATATGTGGTTTAATTATTATGGCTTCATAAAAAGTTTTTTGACAGGAAAATCCCCCATATTGTTATTATTGTTCAAAAGTTTCCTGGCTATTCTTGACTTTTTCTACTAATTTTTTCATATGAACTTAATAAGTAGCCTTTACAGGCATTTCTTTCCAATCTAAGTTTGTTAAGATTTTTAAAGTCATGTTCTAATATTATTTTTCACATATGTTGTCCACTTTCCCGGCGCCACTTATTGAATAGACTGTCTTTTCTCCATTGTATATTCTTGTCATGGCTCATTTTGTTTCATCTATGCTAAGTCACTTCAGTCGTGTCCGACTCTGTACGACCCCATAGACGGCAGCCCACCAGGCTCCCCCGTCCCTGGGATTCTCCAGGCAAGAACACTGGAGTGGGGTGCCATTTCCTTCTCCAGTGCATGAAAGTGAAAAGTGAAACTGAAGTCGCTCAGTCGTGCCCAACCCTCAGCGACCCCATGGACTGCAGCCTGCCATGGGCTCCTCCGTCCATGGGATTTTCCAGGCAAGAGCACTGGAGTGGGTGCCATTGCCTTCCCCGTGTTTCATCTATAGCCTTACCTATTTCCCTTTCCACCCATATTATTTTTAAGCAAATTTTAGATTTATACTTTTATCGATAAATAAGCATGTATGTCTAAAAGATAACTTTTTCATTCCACACTCTACCAATGTAGAGGGCCCAGGTTCAGTCCCTGGTCAGGGAACTAGATCCCACATGCCACAACTAAAAACAGCTTTGTAAAAAATAATCACAGTACCAACATTAATATATATCTTTAAACGTTAACGCTTCCCTGCCTTCCTACTTGCAGGACTGTGATTCATCTATGTACCGCCTGTTATAATAGTTAATCAAACACTAAAATACTTATGTATTAGTAAACAGTTGTTATCCACGTTCCCAGAAGGTCCCTGTCCTAGCCTCTTCCCGGGAACACCGAGGATGTCTCCTATGTCTAGAATCGGAGCAGGTGTATTTGTCACAGTAGTGGGTCTCTAGGATCCTGCTCCAGCCCAGCGTCTGTTCTGATTGACAAGCCACTGGACCAGCAGGGAAGTCCCTCCAGTATAATGTTGTCTGTGATTTTGAAGCGTGTACTTAAATTTCCTAACTAGGTTTTCTCCTTTGTTGTTTAGTCGCTAAGTCATGTCTGACTCTTTCGCGACCCCTGGACTGTGGCCCGCCAGGCTCCTCCGTCCATGGGATTTCCAAGGCAAGAGCACTGGAGTGGGCTGCCATTTCCCTTCTCCAGGGGATCGTCCTGACCCAGGGATCAAACCCAGGTCTTCTACATTGGCAGTAAGGTTCTTTACCGCTGAGCCACCAGGGAAGCCAGGCTTTCTCCTTTACTTACTTCTAAATTGCTTCCTTTAGATTTTATTACGTTGAATTCATAGAATGTGATCTGTAAGACACTGGTTATCGGGTAGGTATTGACTCTTAAGGCTTTGCAGCTATTAGGCTTCCCTGAGAGCTCAGCTGGTAAAGAATCTGCCTGCAATGCAGAAGACCCCGGTTTGATTCCTAGGTTGGGGAGATCTGCTGGAGAAGGGATAGGCTACCCACTCCAGTATTCTTGGGTTTCCCTCGTGGCTTACTGCTAAAGAATCCGCCTGCAATGCGGGAGATCTAGGTTCAGTTCCTGGGTCGGGAAGATCCCCTGGAGAAGGGAAAGGCTATCCACTCCAGTATTCTGGCCTGGAGAATTCTATGGACTAATGATGCTAAAGCTGAAACTCCAGTACTTTGGCCACCTCATGCCAAGAGTTGACTCATTGGAAAAGACTCTGATGCTGGGACGGATTAGGGGCAGGAGGAGAAGGGGACGACCGAGGATGAGATGGCTGGATGGCATCACGGACTCGATGGACGTGAGTCTGAGTGAACTCCGAGAGATGGTGATGGATAGGGGGGCCTGGCGTGCTGCGATTCATGGGGTCGCAAAGAGTCAGACACGACTGAGCAACTTTCACTTTCACTTTGCTGTTTAGTGAGGGATCAATGTCTGCAAAATTCCATGCACTCCTAAAAAGAATACGCATTCTCTACTTGTTGGAGATATATATATATATGATTACACGGGCATATCTCCCAGCCTCATGCTGGTCATTTTTAGTAGCTACTGGAGTTTGCTGGGTAGCTACTGGAGTTTGTTGTTCTTGGGTATTGACCATTTGTGTTATTTCCAAGTGATCACTGATTCCAATACTTTAAACCTAAGTTTTGAATACTATTACAAACCCGTATCAGGTAGCTATTGATGCCTGACACACTATCCCAAAATTTAGCATCCTGTGATTTTGCAGCCTGGCAGTTTGGGTTGGGCTCGGTTGGGAGTTTCCTCTGGTCTTGGCAGCACTCACTCTTGCAACCGCAGCCAACTGCTGGGTGGGCTAGGAGCTGGCTGTCCACAGTGGCCTCAGTGGATCATCTCTGCCCTCTAAGGTTTTTCAGCCTGCCGCAGGCTTGTTCACATGGTGGCTGAGCATGAGAGAGAACGAGTGGAAACTGCAGGGTCTCCTGAGACCTAGGTTTAAAACGGCTAGACTGTCATTTCTCCAGCATTGTGTTGAGCAACACAAGCCATGGGGCCAGCCATTTTCGAGGCGTGGGAGACTCCTCCTGATGCAAAACCACATTTTGTAGAGAATGGGCTGTGGGGGCATGTGAAGCATTGGGGCCATTTTTGAAACCATTGCAAGGCCTTTGATGTCCAGGTCTTCCTGTGGCCACTCTCTTCGAGCCATCCAGTCTCCCCACCCTTCAGGTGTCTGCAGACCCTCACCTCCCCACCCAGGAGGCCTTTCTGGACTATTCCCACCCATCCTTATAGCCCTGCCTAGCACAGCTGCTCTGCTCCTGGGGTCCGCAGGGAGGTGACAAAACTGTTTATCTGCCTGGTTTGGGGCAAAAATGCCTGCCCTCCCCGGGGGAGCATCCTGCAGGCTGCAGGTCCCCAGACTGGGAGTGGAGGGCAGGGGGCGTAATGGGGTGTCTGAGCCTCCGTGTCTCCTGCAGCTCGTGTGGGCCACCTCGAGCCAGCTGGGCTGTGGGCGGCATCTCTGCTCTGGGGCCCAGGGTGAGCTGGAAGCCTTTGTCTGCGCCTACTCTCCCGGGTAAGCCCCCTGCATGGCAGAGCCCCGCCGTCTCCTGCTGGGCTGCAGGGCAGGGGTGCTCTCAGCCAGGGTGAGACACCCACACACCCACCCATAGGCCTTTACCCCTGGGTCTGCACCCCTGGTGGGAGAGAGCAGCACCCAGGATTCTGGCCATGCAGAGCGTGACTTCTGCTCAGTTGCCCGTTCCTGGAAGCAGCACCTTGCATTCAGGAAATCTGTCCAGTATTCGTTTGGAGGTCATCTTTTCTTTCCTGGGAAATCTCCCTGTCTCACCCAGCTCCCTGACTCCCTGGCGGGGCAAGAAGGAACTAACAGGGGCTGGGGGGCAGGCAACAGGGCCTGTTCCTGGCACGGCCAAGGCCAGCTCCTTGCAGCCCTCCGCTGCTTGCTTTCGCAGAGGGAACTGGGAGGTCAACGGGAAGACCATCGTCCCCTACAAGAAGGGCGCCTGGTGTTCGCTCTGCACGGCCAGCGTCTCGGGCTGCTTTAAAGCCTGGGATCACGCAGGGGGGCTCTGTGGTAAGTGCCCTCACCAGCTGGTCTGATCCGGTGATGCAGAGGAGGGTGACAGGCTGTCCCGGAAGCCCTGGCCCAGCACCCAGGGAGGCACCGGCCTGGCCTGCCCAGAGGAGGCCCGCTCAGCCTTTCCTTTCCGTCTGACCAGAGGTCCCCAGGAACCCATGTCGCATGAGCTGCCGGAACCATGGCCATCTCAACGTTAGCACCTGCCACTGCCTGTGCCCCCCTGGATACACAGGCAGATACTGTCAAGGTGAGGGGCACCTGGAGCCAGGTCAGGGCACCCGGGTGAGTGAAGCGCGCACAGCGTATCCTCATCCAGTAGGCATCCACTGAGCACCGACTGTCCACCAGACCCTGCGCCGTGCAGGAGATTGCAAGTGAAACCGCATCTGGCTCTGGGAGGGTGCAGAGAGGGCAGCTAAGGATCCTGGCTGGATTCCTTTCCCGCCCATCCCCCAGCTCTGTGACCACGAGCAGCTCCTCCCCCAGCTCTCTTGACAAGATCAAACCAAAGATGCCAAAGAGCACAGACGCGCCCCAGGAGGGTGTTCTTGCTGGGGTTGGCATCCGTGCACATCCTCCGCCCCCGATCCTGGCAGTGCGGTGCAGCGTGCAGTGCGTGCACGGCCGGTTCCGGGAAGAGGAGTGTTCCTGCATCTGTGACATCGGCTTCGGGGGAGCCCAGTGCACCAGTGAGTTCCGCCACACAGCCCCCAACCGGCTAGGCACCCCCTGGACCCCTTGGTGAGGGCTGGGTCCCGCCCGGACCAGCCCACAGACGCCCATGGTGTGCACTCTCGCCCACTCCCTGGGTGAACGTGGCCATGGTGGGGGGTCTTTACACCCCAGAAACAGAACTACTGCAATCACAGATTATCTTTTCTGAGAGAGAGAGCCGGCTGTTACATATTTACCAGCTTGGAGCGGGTGGCTGGGGAAGGGGCACCCTGAGCCTAACAGCCTGCAGGACAGGAAGCGTGACCGCTCTGAGGCCCCACACAAAGTCGGGCTCCCATCCCGCCAGCCAAGGTGCGCTTTCCCTTCCACACCTGCGATCTGAGGATCGACGGAGACTGCTTCATGGTGTCCTCGGAGGCGGACACCTACTACGGCGCCAAGATGAAGTGCCAGGTAACGGCTCACCCCACCTTCCCGGCAGCTGCCCCCTGGGCCCAAGCTGGGGTCTTAACGGAGGGACCCTGGATTAAGAGATGCATTCCTTCGACCTCTCAACTTACTAATGCTGGCAAGCAATGCCGATGTATTTAGGACACTGAGAGGTGGGCAGGGAGAGGAAGGCGCGAGGCTTTGGTGGGGATGGCTGGCTGGGGACAGCCTGGCTGGCACATAGGTTTGATGTCCGTGGCCACAGTGGGCGGCGGGAGGGACAGGAGGGGCTGGCCTGCGCTCTGGGGCCAGCGTGACCCAGAGTGGGGGTTACAGGGCAAGGGCGGGGTGCTCGCCCAGATTGAGAGCCAGAAAGTACAGGACATCCTGGCCTTCTACCTGGGCCGCCTGGAGACCACCAACGAGGTGACTGACAGTGACTTTGAGACCAGGAACTTCTGGATTGGTGAGTCCCTGGGTGATGTGGGGGGCGTGTGTGTCCACGCGCGTGCGGTGCTCCTGGGGCTGGGATGCCCACGCCCCTCCAGGGATCTGGGCCGTGGTAATCCGGAGCCCTGCCAGCAGTCAGGGCGTGGTGAGGGCTTGGAGCCCAGAATGGAGCCACAAGTCAGGCTGGTGCGTCCCCTCCCCAAGGAGAGAGCTGAGAGAGAGGAGCTGGAAGTGCCGGGAATGGGGTCTCAGGGCTGGGGTCCCACTGGGCATCGGGTCGCAGGCTCTGGGCAGGCCCTCAGCACAGGGAGCGGGCGGGGTCCGGGACCCTGGGTGCGGGGCCAACCTTGGCTGCTGCGGCCCAGGGCTCACCTACAAGAGCGCCAAGGACTCCTTCCGCTGGACCACGGGGGAGCACCAGTCCTTCGCCAGCTTCGCCTTCGGGCAGCCGGACAACCAGGGGTGAGCCCGCCGCTGCCCACCTTCCCCCCGGGGCCTGCGCGCTGAACCCTCAAACACGACCAGACCCCCACCCGCCCGCCTCCTGCCC
>SJYX01020614.1:264922-275779 GCA_006410675.1 Oreotragus oreotragus | reverse complement strand
GCCGCCTTCAACTGGAATGACCAGCGCTGTAAAACCCGCAACCGCTACATCTGCCAGTTTGGTGAGGGCCTTCCCGTGGCTCCCCGCACCCCGGGCCCGAGGCTCCCCTGTCCCCGGGGGTGTCCGGGTGACAGCCCCGCAGGGTCTGCATACTGGGCCCGAGGCTATCCTGCCCATCCTGGGCCTGCAGGCCCCTGGACCCCGGAGCAGGAGACGGCCCCAGTCCACACAGACCCGAGCTGCACCCGGCTGGGGATTCCTCAAGGTCCCTTGCCTCCGGCCACTGATGCCATCCCACTGGGCCCTGCTGGGTGCGCCCTGGTTCCCTCAAGCGCCTCAACTGTGAGGGCAGAGGTGAAAGCTCGTCTGGCCCCGCAGCGCCTGCTGGGGGATCGGAGCTCCCTGGGGTCCCGTCGAGGCCATTTCTGGGCCTGGTGTGGCAGGGCCCCATCCCAGGACAGTCACCGGCCCTTGCTCTTCCGCTTCCTTTCCAGCTCGCGAGCACATCTCCCGCTGGGACCCAGGGCCCTGAGGTTCAGCCGTGCCCCTCCCCAGCCAGCGCCTGGGTGCATAGCCCCGCTGGCCCTCCTGCCCTCCCGTGTAGAACCAGGGCCTGGCTGGGACTGCAGCCAACAACCAAAGAGGTCTCAGACCTTGCAGGACGTTGGGCAGGGTACAAGCGAGGCCGACAGAGTCCGGTGGAGGAGGAGGGGAGCCTTGGTGCCCCCACCCCCCAGCCTGCTTTTGATCAGGAAGATGGGGCTTACGCAGGCCCTGAAACAGGAGTCTGGACCAGCAGGGAGAAGCGCCTGCTCCAGTCCACCCAGGCTGGACCCTCTGGGGCAGATGGAGGCTCCTCCCCACCCACGGTGCACCCTACAAAGGATTAAACTAAGTTATGGATGAGCCAGACTTGCACACGCTCCCTGTGAGTCGGGGACTCAGACAACCCAGAATGGTTCTGGCAGACTGGCCTCCTCCCACGCGCCCCGCTCCCTGCTCAACCACAGGACCCAGGCCCCGCTCCGGAGGCTTTCAGACCCTCGGTCCTGAATAAGGCGCAGACTCAGGAGCCTCATTCGCACCGCTGACTTCTAGCCCCTCTCCCCTCTGCCTCTGCGGGCTCTGGGTTTCTGTTCGCACCTCCCCCTGTATTCTTACGACTGCTTCTCCGCGGCTCTGCTTTCTTTATGATGACCTGAACTTGGGTCGTTACGGGCCCGTGGCTCCCTGTTCCTAGGGTGGTGAGAGGCTGAGTCCCAGCAGGTACTGCCATCTGTGTCCAGAATGCCGCCTGGCAGCTTGTACCAATGTCGAGTCACTGTGCTCGTTGGAAGGACAAGTATGGCCTTGGCTTATGGAGCTGGGAGAAGCAGATCAGCCGGAGTTCTTGGTGGCAACCAACAGAAACACACAAACTGCCCTGGCGAGTCATGACAGAAAAGGAGCTTATCAAAAAGGCAATGATTGTTTTAAACGGGCAAAGGATTTGAAGAGACAGTTCTCCAAAGAAGATGTACAGATGGCCAACAATCACGTGTTAAGATGTTCACCACCACTAGACATTAGGCAATCCGAAAAGAAACCAGGAGGAAATACCACTTCACATCCATTAGGGAGGCTGTTAGCAACAAAAGGGACAGTAACGAGCGTTGATGAGTGTCAGTAATGCCTAATGCCAGGCGCGTTAGGCATTACTGACAGATGAGGGCGGGGACTCGTTGAGGCCTCGTACATTGCTGGTGGGAAAGCAGAGTGGTGCAGTCACCGTGGAAGGCGGTGTGGCGACTCCTCACAAAGTTAAGCACCTATCTCCTAGGAATCACTGAAGAGACATGAAAACAAGTTCTCAAATTCTTAAACACAAAGTTCACAGCAGCATTATTCACAAGAGCCAAAAGGTAGAAACAACCCAAAAGTCCACCAATGTGGACTGCTAAACATAGCAGTGTATACATGCAATGGAGTATTATTCAACCATTAAAAGGAATGAAGGGGGCTTCCCGCTAGGGGTGGTCTATTGGCTAAGACTCTGTTCTCCCAATGCAGGGGATCGCAGGTTTGACCCCTAATCAGGGAACTAGATCCCACCTGCTGCCACTGAAAGACCCTGCGTGCCACAGCTAAGGCCCAGTGCAGCCAAACAAATATTTTATTTTTTTAGAAAAAGGAATGAAGTACTACTAATACAGGCTACCAGGTGGATAAACCTTGAACACACTGTTTTAAGTGAAAGAAGCTAGTCACAAAAGATCACATATTGCATGATTCCATTTATCTGAACTAGTCAGAGAAGGATAAATCCAGAGATGCAGACTGGCAGATGCCAAAAGAAACGGGAAAATGAGGGTGTGGGTTTTATTTTGAAATGATAAAAATGTTTTGGAATTTAGAGAGAGTTAGTGGCTGCAGAACATTGTAGATATGTTCGGTGCCACTGACTTGGTTAATTTTACGTTATGCAAATTTCTTCAGTTTTTTTTTTAAGACAGTGGTTGGTCACAGGACCCCTGATAGAGTGAGAGTCGCGCTGGGGGCCTGTCTGGCCAGAAACAGTGCTCCAAGCTCTGCTGCAAAGCCCANTATTATTCAACCATTAAAAGGAATGAAGGGGGCTTCCCGCTAGGGGTGGTCTAGTGGCTAAGACTCTGTTCTCCCAATGCAGGGGATCGCAGGTTTGACCCCTAATCAGGGAACTAGATCCCACCTGCTGCCACTGAAAGACCCTGCGTGCCACAGCTAAGGCCCAGTGCAGCCAAACAAATATTTTATTTTTTTAGAAAAAGGAATGAAGTACTACTAATACAGGCTACCAGGTGGATAAACCTTGAACACACTATTTTAAGTGAAAGAAGCTAGTCACAAAAGATCACATATTGCATGATTCCATTTATCTGAACTAGTCAGAGAAGGATAAATCCAGAGATGCAGACTGGCAGATGCCAAGAGAAACGGGAAAATGAGGGTGTGGGTTTTATTTTGAAATGATAAAAATGTTTTGGAATTTAGAGAGAGTTAGTGGCTGCAGAACATTGTAGATATGTTCGGTGCCACTGACTTGGTTAATTTTACGTTATGCAAATTTCTTCAGTTTTTTTTTTAAGACAGTGGTTGGTCACAGGACCCCTGGTAGAGTGAGAGTCGCGCTGGGGGCCTGTCTGGCCAGAAACAGTGCTCCAAGCTCTGCTGCAAAGCCCATCTGGGTAGACTCCTATCCGCACACAGGAAGTGCAGAGCCTAGCCCACAGCAGCGATACGGGAGCCACCTTTGTGGCGACTGAGGCTGGCAATCCAGCGTCCTGGTGAGCTTCTAATGCCCCAGACGCTGTATTTCCATCCAGCTGCAGCCTCTCCCACCAGCCGGCCTGGCGCTGAGGCACTTCCCCACCAACGCGTATTCTCAACAACGAGACAAGGCTGCGCTGGAAGGGGGGCGGCTGACCACAGTGGGCCTCCGTGTTGGGTCACGGGCCAGTGGCATCAGCATCACCTGGGATCTTGTTAGAAAAGCAGATTTTCAGCTGCCCCGAAGCTAATTTGAGTTCTAACCAGACCTCTAGCCACTTCAGATGCAGGCTCAGGTGTGACAGCCTGACAGAGGCAGTGTCTGGGTCTAAAGTCACCTGAATTGGAGGACAGGCTCTGACACTTGCGAACTGTGTGACTTTGGGCAACTTATTAACACGTAGGGGTCCCGCTGTCCCAGTCTTCCTGGAACCGCCCTGGTTTCAGCACTCACAGTCCCAGAAACCTGGGAAGCCTCTCTGTCCCAGACAAACAGGACAGTTGGTCCCCTTAAAACATCTCTCTGCCTCGTGATTCTTTTCCGTGAAATGAAGAAGATAAAGCGAGTTAATACATCAAAGTGTTTGAAACAGCCCGGTGAGAGTAAACGCTGATGAATGTCAGCTGGGCTGAGCCAATACCCTCACTTCTCAATTCCACTGTCAACATTAGACCGTCTAAACTTCATTTGTTAACCTAATAAAATCGTTAAATAAAGTGCTTAAAACTGTCCCTTACAGAATAGTAAATGCTCAGTGAGTTTTAGCTATTCTTATTTGTATTCTTATTATCTATTAGCTAGTATTATTGGGCCACAATCGAGTCCACGGGTTTTGGTTTTATGTATATGTGGTTTATTTGGCTGCTCCGGGTCTTAGTTGCAGCATGCGGGATCTAGTTCTCTGACCAGGGATTGAACCCAGGCCCCCTGCATGGGCAGCATGGAGTCTTAACCACTGGACTAGCAGGGAAGTCCCAAGTCCAGGCTTTAAGTGACCATCAGAGCAGACCATTAGAACCATCCCAGACACTCATGGTAGCCCCAGTTCAGTTCAGTTCAGTTGGTCAGTCATGTCTGACTCTTTGAGACCCCATGGACTGCAGCACACCAGGCTTCCCTGTCCATCACCAATTCCCGAAGCTTATTCAAACTCATGTCCATTGAGTTGGTGAGGCCATCCAACTATCTCATCCTCTGTCATCCCCTTCTCCTCCTGCCTTCAGTCTTTCCCAGCATCAGGGTCTTTTCCAAGGAGTCAGTTCTTCGCATCAGATGGCCAAATTCATCAATATTCCAATGAATATTCAGGACTGGTTTCCTTTAGGAGTGACTGGTTTGATCTCCTTGGAGTCCAAGGGACTCTCAAGAGTCTTCTCCAACACCACAGTTCAAAAAGCATCAATTCTTCGGCGCTCAGCTTTCTTTTGGTTCAACTCTCACATCCATCCATGACTACTGGAAAAACCATAGCCTTGACTAAGATGGACCTTTGTTGGCAAAGTAATGTCTCGGCTTTTTAATATGCTGTCTAGGTTGGTCACACCTTTCCTTCCGTGGAGCAAGCGTCTTTTAATTTCATGGCTGCAGTCACCATCTGCAGTAATTCTGGCCCCCCACCAAAATAAAATCTCTCCCTGTTTCCATTGTTTCCCCNTCTCACATCCATCCATGACTACTGGAAAAACCATAGCCTTGACTAAGATGGACCTTTGTTGGCAAAGTAATGTCTCGGCTTTTTAATATGCTGTCTAGGTTGGTCACACCTTTCCTTCCGTGGAGCAAGCGTCTTTTAATTTCATGGCTGCAGTCACCATCTGCAGTAATTTTGGCCCCCCACCAAAATAAAATCTCTCCCTGTTTCCATTGTTTCCCCATCTATTTGCCATGAAGTGATGGGACCGGATGCCATGATCTTTGTTTTCTGATTGTTGAGTTTTAAGCCAAAATTTTCACTGTCTTCTTTCACTTTCATCAAGATGCTCTTTAGTTCTTTGGTTTTTGCCACAGAACCCTAAATATCAGTACATTCCACCTCATCTAACATTATTTTCCTCCTTCCCCACTCTGCACCCTCAGAATCCATTCCCAGATCATTTTGCAGGTTTTGCCAAAATAGCAAAATCTCATGGTTCTTTTGGTGTTTCAATATCCTCCTCCCAGATTTGATGTCATTGGTCCCTGGGGACCTGCCGAGATCTGCCTTGTTATTCAAGTCTGGAGAACATGAGGGGTAATGGGGCAGGACACACAGGGGTCTCCTTCAGGGCAGGGGCATTCCAGAGTGTATTATTTAAGGAAATGCTAGCTGCTGACCTGGTTGCACATGTGCAAAGGGGGATGGAACCCAGGCTGCACAGGGCCCCTGCTACCTACAGCACACAGCTCCCCACTCACCCAGGGCGCTGGCATTCAGGGGGTCCACTCAGGAAGCAGGAGGGTGGGTGGTTACTCGGAGGATGCCACGGGTTAGTGCAGGAAGCAGTGCCTTCAGTTGCCACTGGCCACACCTCAGCCACACAGCACACTAAGCGCAAGGGAGCGTGGGCACGTCCACCTAGACTTGTGCCCAGGAGGAAAGGGATCCGGGTTTGGCAAAGAGCTAATGAGTTCCTGCTTCCTGGACCTTCAGAATAAGCAGGAAGAGTCCTTTTGGCCGTCGGGGAGCCTCTGCATGGGTGGGGTTCTGTGTCCCACACACCTTCCTGATGGGCTGATGCTAGTTGCTTCAGCTTTCCGCTCTACAGTCTTCCCTAGTTCGAGGCACAGCGAGGGTGTGAAGCCACCTGAGACCATCATTTTATGCTGTTGTTTAGTCGTTAAGTCGTATCCAGCTCCTGCAGCTCCCTGGACTACAGCCTGCCAGGCTCCTCTGTCCACTGGGCCTTCCAGGCAAGAACCCTGGAGTGGGTTGCCATTTCCTTCTCCAGGGGACCTTCCCGACCCAGGGACTGAACCCTAGGCTCCTGCGTTGGCAGGCAGATCCTTTACCATTGACCCACAAGGGAAGCCGGTGTCATTTTATAACCATTGATTAGCCCTTAAGTTTGGGTTGTAACTCTCTGAACCTTGCCACCAAAGGTTTAAAACTTCCCTGATTTTCTAACCATGTCTTGAGCCCAGAAGCCTTGAGCCTCTAGAGCCGGGTCTTTCCTCTAAGCTGCTGGTGCTGCTAGCACAGCGCCCTGCCCGACAGCCTCTGATTGCAGAGTAACCTTTATATGCTTCTGTGGCAAGAGCAACCAGGTCCCAAAAGCCGGTCCTAGCTGGGTGCCTTGTTCTGGGCACCACAAGATTAGCTGTCTTGCCATGGCATGCCAGGCGGCTAGTGTCCTGTCCCCTAATGCTGGCTGGATTGTCACTGGCCTCTGGCTGCCTGCCAGCCTTACATCACCTGCATTTCCCACAGGGCTTCTAGTTCCATCCACTTCTGGTCCTATTTTTGTTATCAACCAAGATTCTTACCTTTAAGTAAGAGAAACTGAGTCTGGTGACTCTAAGCAGAAACGGAATTTGTCCAAGATACTGGTTAGTTCCCAGGAGTTCTGGAAGGTTGGAGGGTCAGATCTGGAAGAAACGCCCTGCCTCTGCTGGGCACAGATGCCACAACAGGCACCATCACCCGGGGTGGACATGCCACCTCCTCTGAAAGCTGGAGGTCGCTGCTGCCGCTGCTGCCATCAATTGCTGAAATGGGCTTCTTCCACTGGCGGCTTTAACTTAAAGTTGGGCGGGTGGGTCTGATCGGAGGAGCCAGGTCATGCGTCCAGGCCCTTGCTGCAAGGTTAGGAAAGGGAGGCAGAAAGGGGCCTTTTCAGCTTATTTCACAGCAGGCAGGCTCTGTCTTAAAGCTGGAGGATACTTCTAACACAGGAAGGGGTCTGCAATGTGGGAGAGCTGAAAGAAAGACTCAGGTCCACGACAAGAGGCCACCTGGCGCCTGCCACCTTGGCCTGCAGCACTGGCCTTGTTACCCCGCGCTCTAACCAGGCGCTTCTCCAGCCTTTGGATTCTGTGCAGGGGAAGGAGGGTAGCAGGGCACCCCTGCACAAAGGCAGTGAGGCCTGGAGGTGCTGACAGAATCGGGCTCTGCTTATAGCAGAGCCCATCAGTTAGGGTCTTTCAGTAAGTCCTCCACCTTCTTGGAACACAGTGGTTTCAAGGCAGGGGACTGAGATCTTATTGCTCCTCTCAAGTTGCTCTCCATGTGACCCTGGGCACCTTCCAAGCCTTTCTGTAAGATGGGGAGCATCAGGATTTCCCTGGTGGTCCTGTGGCTAAGACTTCACCTTCCAGTTCAGGGGATTCTCCCTGGTGGGAGAACTAAAGATCCCACATGCAACAGAGCAGCTAAGCCCAAAGGTCCCTTCAGATCCAGAATTTAAAAAAAATAAAAAGATGCGGCACATGCACCTTGCAAAGTTGTTATAAGGATTAAACAAGATGATGGATGTAAAGTTTGTAGCACAATGCCTGGCAAATAGCTGGAATTCAATCATCGTTGGCTGCCGGTTCCAACTGTACTATGGGGATGATACGATCACCCTTCCCCCTCTTCCTGGGAGCTCTGTGAGAATCATGGACATCCGTGAACTCGGGCGATGTGTCTGGGAATCAGCGTGGAACTCTGGGGACAGCTGTTCAGTATGGCCGCCTCCGTCAGCTGTTTTCTCTTACTCTTGCCCCTTCCGTCAGCTCGGCCTCTGTCTCAGCCTTCTTCTTTCTTCCCGTCTGAAGGCACATGCACCTTGCAAAGTTGTTATAAGGATTAAACAAGATGATGGATGTAAAGTTTGTAGCACAATGCCTGGCAAATAGCTGGAATTCAATCATCGTTGGCTGCCGGTTCCAACTGTACTATGGGGATGATACGATCACCCTTCCCCCTCTTCCTGGGAGCTCTGTGAGAATCATGGACATCCGTGAACTCGGGCGATGTGTCTGGGAATCAGCGTGGAACTCTGGGGACAGCTGTTCAGTATGGCCGCCTCCGTCAGCTGTTTTCTCTTACTCTTGCCCCTTCCGTCAGCTCGGCCTCTGTCTCAGCCTTCTTCTTTCTTCCCGTCTGACTGCCAGCCTCTCCATCCTTGCATCATCATTATGATTCCCATTCATTAACTGTCCTACCCACATTCTGGGTGCTCAAGCTTTTCACAACCAGGGGGAATGCAAGCGGGTGTCCCCTAGGAAATCGCTCTGGGAGTCTTTATAAGAGGTGATCACGGAGCAAAGACCTCTTCCCTATTTCCTGGTTCTTGGCCCCTATGATTATGAATCTCTACACTGTCACCTGTACCTTACATTATACATCAACTATATTTCAATTTTTTTAAATGAAAAATAAGAAGAATGTCCATGGTGGTCCAGTGGTTAAGAATCTGCCCTGCAATGCAGGGGACACAGGTTCCGTCCCTGGTCTGGGAAGATTCCACAAGCCTTGGGGCAACGAAGCTCTTGAGCCACTACTGAAGCCTGTGTGGTCTAAAGTCTTTGCTCCGCAAGAAGAGAAGCCACCACACTGCAATGAAGAGTGGCGCCCCCACCCCACCCTGGACACAGCTCCCCACTCACCCAGGGCGCTGGCATTCAGGGGGTCCACTCAGGAAGCAGGAGGGTGGGTGGTCACTCGGAGGATGCCACAGGTCAGTGCAGGAAGCAGTGCCTTCAGTTGCCACACCTCAGCCACACAGCACACTAAGCGCAAGAGAGCGTGGGCACGTCCACCTAGACGTGTGCCCAGGAGGAAAGGGATCTGGGTTTGGCAAAGAGCTAGTGAGTTCCTGCTTCCCGGACCTTCAGAATGAGCAGGAAGAGTCCTTTTGGCCGTCGGGGAGCCTCTGCACGGGTGGGGTCCTGCGTCCCACACACCTTCCTGATGGGCTGATGCTAGCTGCTTCAGCTCTCCGCTCTACAGTCTTCCCTAGTTCGAGGCACAGCGAGGGTGTGAAGCCACCTGAGACCATCATTTTATGCTGTTGTTTAGTCGTTAAGTCGTATCCAGCTCCTGCAGCTCCCTGGACTACAGCCTGCCAGGCTCCTCTGTCCACTGGGCCTTCCAGGCAAGAACCCTGGAGCGGGTTGCCATTTCCTTCTCCAGGGGACCTTCCCGACCCAGGGACTGAACCCTAGGCTCCTGCGTTGGCAGGCAGATCCTTTACCATTGACCCACAAGGGAAGTCGGTGTCATTTTATAACCATTGATTAGCCCTTAAGTTTGGGTGGTAACTCTCTGAACCTTGCCAACAAAGGTTTAAAACTTCCTGGATTTTCTAACCATGTCTTGAGCCCAGAAGCCTTGAGCCTCTAGAGCTGGGTCTTTCCTCTAAGCTGCAGCGCCCTGCCCCACAGCCTCTCATTGCAGAGTAACCTTTATATGCTTCTGTGGCAAGAGCAACCAGGTCCCAAAAGCCGGTCCTAGCTGGGTGCCTTGTTCTGGGCACCACAAGATTAGCTGTCTTGCCATGGCATGCCGCAGGCGGCTAGTGTCCTGTCCCCTAATGCTGGCTGGATTGTCACTGGCCTCAATTGCAGAGTAACCTTTATATGCTTCTGTGGCAAGAGCAACCAGGTCCCAAAAGCCGGTCCTAGCTGGGTGCCTTGTTCTGGGCACCACAAGATTAGCTGTCTTGCCATGGCATGCCAGGCGGCTAGTGTCCTGTCCCCTAATGCTGGCTGGATTGTCACTGGCCTCTGGCTGCCTGCCAGCCTTACATCACCTGCATTTCCCACAGGGCTTCTAGTTCCATCCACTTCTGGTCCTATTTTTGTTATCAACCAAGATTCTTACCTTTAAGTAAGAGAAACTGAGTCTGGTGACTCTAAGCAGAAACGGAATTTGTCCAAGATACTGGTTAGTTCCCAGGAGTTCTGGAAGGTTGGAGGGTCAGATCTGGAAGAAACGCCCTGCCTCTGCTGGGCACAGATGCCACAACAGGCACCATCACCCGGGGTGGACATGCCACCTCCTCTGAAAGCTGGAGGTCGCTGCTGCCGCTGCTGCCATCAATTGCTGAAATGGGCTTCTTCCACTGGCGGCTTTAACTTAAAGTTGGGCGGGTGGGTCTGATCGGAGGAGCCAGGTCATGCGTCCAGGCCCTTGCTGCAAGGTTAGGAAAGGGAGGCAGAAAGGGGCCTTTTCAGCTTATTTCACAGCAGGCAGGCTCTGTCTTAAAGCTGGAGGATACTTCTAACACAGGAAGGGGTCTGCAATGTGGGAGAGCTGAAAGAAAGACTCAGGTCCACGACAAGAGGCCACCTGGCGCCTGCCACCTTGGCCTGCAGCACTGGCCTTGTTACCCCGCGCTCTAACCAGGCGCTTCTCCAGCCTTTGGATTCTGTGCAGGGGAAGGAGGGTAGCAGGGCACCCCTGCACAAAGGCAGTGAGGCCTGGAGGTGCTGACAGAATCGGGCTCTGCTTATAGCAGAGCCCATCAGTTAGGGTCTTTCAGTAAGTCCTCCACCTTCTTGGAACACAGTGGTTTCAAGGCAGGGGACTGAGATCTTATTGCTCCTCTCAAGTTGCTCTCCATGTGACCCTGGGCACCTTCCAAGCCTTTCTGTAAGATGGGGAGCAT
>SJYX01020614.1:151178-263015 GCA_006410675.1 Oreotragus oreotragus | reverse complement strand
TGGGGGGTGGGGGGGCGGGTACAGAATCACCAACTTCCTCCCAACTGATTACTCGATCAGGATTGCCAGCACCTCGGGACCCTGTTGCTGGTCTTCCTGTTGCTCCTCGTGAGCAAGCAGGTGCTGGATGAATGCTCTTAGTGATCGTGTTGCAGGAAGTCTTGTGAACAGGAAAAGAAGGCGCTCATTTGTTACTGTCTTGGCAGCTAAAAGTGGGCCATGGATTATGATCATAGATTCAGGAGGAAAGGGGGTGGGCTCAGGGAGGGGCCTCAAAGTCACAGGTGAAACTCTGGGATCCCATCCAAACCCACAAACAAAAGCTAGAACTGACCTAATGGCGTTCCATTCATTAATTCAGCAGATATCTACTGAGCTCTGACCAGGTGGCCAGGCCCCAGGTGAGCTGTGGGAATACAGCAATGAGCAGATTCCCCTCCGTCTGCCACGAGCACGGAGCTCTGTGCTCAAACGGTGGGCGCTGAAGGGGCCCGAAAGGAGGTGCCCTGCCCTGACTGCTGCACAGACTGCCAGGCTTGCTGCTCAGCCCCGCTCTAAACCAGTTCAGCGGACTCTCTGACTCCCCCGCCGCCAAGAGAGAGGGCAGCGGGGTGTCCTCCCGCAGCCCAGGCGGGCAGAGGGCCACTGGGGCCCTGTCAGCAGCCAGCCCAGGAGCCCAGCCCAGAGGCAGCTGCGGGTGGGCGGCCGGCGGGCACACTGCAGGGCTAACCCGGCCAGGGCTGGGGTGCCTCAGGGGTCATGGGCGTCCCCCCTCCTGCCTGTGACGGTCCCACGCCAGGCCCCAGGGGCCTGGGCGATGGGGCTGGTTCCCGAGGTCAGTTTGGGGGGAACGGAAGAGCAGCCTCCCCACCCTCAGGGCTTCTTTTGCCTTGAAGTGAGTCAAAGGGACACTGTCTCAGCACCGGGTCCCCTGAGAGTGGAGCCCAGCCCTGGACAGCTGGGCCGGGTCCGGGGGCCGGGCACGCTGCCCACGGCCTGGGCACCGCCTCCCTGAGAGCGGCGGGGCGGGGAGGGCCGGCCCGGGGCGGCCCTCCGCTCTGCGCGCGGCTCTCCCTTCAGATCGGACATGGCTCGGGAGCCCAGGCCCGGCGCTGCCCGGCGGGGCTGGAAGAGGCCGTGGGGCACGGCCGCCTCCCGGTGAGTCCGGGGTTGCCTGCCGGGGAGGGAATCTGACCACGGCTTGTCTGGGGTCCTGGGCTCCCCGGGACAGAAGCCCCCGGAGGCCGGCTCAGTGGCCAGGCTGCCCACCGCGGCCCCGGGGCAGGCCGGTCTCCCTCGGCCACAGGTTTTGCCCGTAAACTGGGGGTTCGGTCCAGCTCACTCCAAGGCCCCTTCTAGTTGACATAACCCAGCCCCCTTCCTGCTGGGGGTGCCCTCTCCCCTCACCGGCATCCGGAGGTTGTGGGTCCTCCGAGCAGAACCTCTCCTGCGAGGCACTCGGGAGCTGTTTCTGGGTATAGATGTGTGGGAAGTAGAAAATGGGAACCTTTCTGGATGAACTCGTCCCTCTAGCTTGGGAAGCCTCAAGGAATTTTAAAGAAACCTTTAAACGTTTTCAGAAAGGCACTCAGCAACCTCTGCCAGCCACCGTGCCATTTAGGGGAGTGTGTGGGGACCGGTGGGCCCTTGGCCCGCTCCGTGGGGGTCTGCAATGCCTGTGCTCCGTTCCTGGCCTGTCTGCAGACACTCGGTGGTTTCTGTCTCGCCGGTAGGAGAGGCAGGAGGCAGTCGACAGGTGGGCGCTGTAAGGTACTGCTGCTGCTGCTAAGTCACTTCAGTCGTGTCCGACTCTGTGTGACCCCATAGACGGCAGCCCACCAGGCTCCCCCATCCCTGGGATTCTCCAGGCAAGAATACTGGAGTGGGTTGCCATTTCCTTCTCCAATGCATGAAAGTGAAAAGTGAAAGTGAAGTCGCTCAGCCTGTCCGACTGTTAGCGACCCCATGGACTGCAGCCCACCAGGCTCCTCCGTCCATTGGATTTTCCAGGCAAGAGTACTGGGGTGGGGTGCCATTGCGCTGTGTAAACACCTGGTACCGAAGGTTCTGGTTTCTTTTGGTCTCATCTCCCTGGAAGCAGGACGGCAGGGCTGGGTGGGGGCCGCTGTGAGACGCTTCTGCACCTCCAGGCTGACCTCAAGAGCGATTAGGCCAAATCTCTCCCAGTCCGCGGCAGCCTGAGGCTCTGGGTTACCTTTGACAGGGTGGACTGCTTTTTTCACTGCGTTTGTTTGGGGCTGATGAGTAGATGCGTACTCATAGGTAATGGACTTTTTGTTGTTGTTAATTTATTTTACTTGGAGGCTAATTACTTTACTGTTGTGGTGGGTTTTGCCATACATGGACGTGAATCAGCCACAGGTGTACCTGTGACCCCCCATCCCGAACCCCCCTCCCCCCATCCCCCCTCCCCCCTCCTCGATCCCATCCCTCTGGGTCGTCCCAGGGCACTGGCTTTGAGTGCCCCGCTTCATGCTTCGAACTCGGACTGGTCATCGACTTCACATACGGTAATACACAGGTAACATAGATTTTTAGACCTGGGTTTCTCCAGTGAAGCAGGACTGCATATACGGCGTGTGGTTTGCCTCCCATCTCGTGTGGGAGACTCTCATCTGGGGTTGATAGGGTTTTGTCAATGTCTGTCTAATGGGTTGTAACTGGCCCCTTCCCACAGTTCTCTGCCCTGTTTTTGCCATGTGGCCACTTTGATGCTGGGCTCTCCCTTCTTCAGTTCCAGTTGCCTTCTTCTGACTTCATGTCCTCCCGGCCCCTTGTCCAGCAGGCTCGGCCTCAGTCCTGTAGGTGCCTGTGGAGGAAGACAGAAGCGATGGAAGAAATGCCAGCTCTCCTTCAGAAATGTAGACTTCACTCGTGGGTGCCAGGCACTCAAGGCCTGGGGCAGGGGTGGCCTCTTCAAGATCCATGTGTCCTCAGGGGTCTCCAGTGGGGAGAATGAAGCCCTCGGTGGGGGGGGAGAGGGGGGGCGGGCGGTCAGACAGCAGACTGCAGGAAAACGTCCGAAGCGGGGTGGGGTCCTGGCAGCCCCCGAGGTGCTGGATGCCTTCTCTGTGAGAACTGGTCAAGTGCAGGGCATGTGCCTTGGGTCTCAAAACAGCATCTGTCAGCCGAAAGGGAAAGGTTTGTGGCAGAAGTATTGCCCCATGTCCCCTGGCCTTTGGCCCTGAGGTCTGACCTCCACGGTCGGCACCATTCTGGCATTGTATTTCTTCTTTTGTGGGAAGTGGCAGCCTGCAGACTGTAATCATTAGCCCAGACCAGGGGACAGAAGGGGCTGTGGACCCCGGGAGGGGCAAGGCTATAAACCCTAGAGGAAACTGGGGGTGTGGGGGTGGTAGAGGGCAGAGCAGGGATGATCTCAGGCCCCCGACCTGCAGCAAGCCCAGGTCTAACCTCTAACCCCCAAACTCAACTCTGTCTCAACTCCCGTAGCTCCCAAGTTTGTACTCAACAGTCAGTGAATCACTGTTACTTAGTCATTTTTAGGTATTTTAGAAAGTCATTTTTAAGGGGGGAAGAAAGGAATTTAAAAGAAAATAATCTGCCTCCTGCATTGGCCGGGAATCGAACCCGGGCCTCCCGCGTGGCAGGCGAGAATTCTACCACTGAACCACCAACGCCTCAGCGGAAAACTTCTTGTGCTAGCTTGGTAGTCATCTTTCCGCCGCCACGGCGCCCCTCCCCTGCGCTCCCGAGTGGAGTTGCAGCCCCGTCGGGAGCCCGGACCAGCGAGGAGGTTCCGCGAGGGGCCGCGTTCCCTCCCAGCCCCCGCGGCGCCGGAAGCGTGCCCCCTTCTCCCCTTTCTCCCAGGAAGGGCCTTCCACCCCCGGGATCAGTGGCGTCCCGAGGCTCCCTGGCCGCCCACCCAGACTTCCTGAGACCAGAAGGCAAGGTGGGGGCGGCCGGAAACCTCATCCGCAGGCCTGGGGGCCTCGCGATGAAGGCGAAGGTCTCCCCCCGAATGTCCCCCGTCTGCCCCAGGGCCCCCACCAACCTCTCTCCACGTTCCTGGGCGCAGGGCAGGGAAGGTTATTTCAGAAACTTCCCTGACCCTCCTCACAGCCCCCTCCTCCCCACCCCAGCGCCCTGCTTGCTCCAGGGGAAACCAGAAGCTGCACTAAAGTTCAGGGGCGGTAGCCCCAAGGGATCTTCCTGCCCAGGCCGGGTCCAGCACCCCCTCGACGCCCACTTCCTCTCACTGCAGCGAAGGTGCCCGGGCCTCCGCCCTCACTCTGCCAGTCTGGCCCTGCATCCCGGCCATTCCCATGCAGGATTAAAGGCTTTTGTAGTCCCTCCACAGCTTTGAGCCCTGACTTAACTCTTCCCTTTCATCCTTTGCCAGACTAAGAGCCACACCAAGATTAGCAGTGCCTGGGTCAGCCAGAGGAGCCCGCAGAAGGCCCAGATCTGACTGGCCAAAAGCCTCTGGGCAGATGCCCCTCCTGCCACCAGGAGCCACCTGCAAGTTTCCCACGTTCAGAGCCCAGCGACGGGGAAGCTAGTTTGCTGGGGTCTCCCCAAGTGACCTTGGTCAATTGCCTAGGGGGCTCTTTTGGTGAAGAATCCTGGGATTCTAAGGAAAAGCTGCAAACATGTTTCTCCAAATTAAACTGAGGTCTAGGCAAGAACTTGGCCCTGGGCAGTGATCCTCTCCCCACTTCTATTATAGCAGAAGCAGCAGCAGCTACAGCCTGAATTACGAACTGCACCAGGAAGACGGCCCCTGCAGGTAGGTGGGTCCTCCAGGGCTGCCTCTGGGTGCACGGGAGGCTGGTGGCCTGACTCCCTCTGTCCTGTCCCCACAGGGGGTATGAACACCAGGGGGTCCCTCCCCTTCTCCACCACGTGCCTGTCAGGATCCGGAGGGCCCACCTGGGCACGGGGGTCAAGGGCTGCTTCAGCCCCCACAGGGCCCCCAGAAAGAGCCAGCTGCCCCCCGAGATAAAGCGTGAGTGAACGGGCACAGCCCTCACCGGCAGGGCTAGTGGGGAGCTGGGAGGCCCTTAGCAGGGAGGGTGGGCTTAGAGGTCCCAGCAGCAGCGCGCTCTGCCCCCGCCCGCAGTCCAGACGGAGGAGCTGCACTGCCTCAGGGGCGAGCTGAGCCACATCAAGGCCCAGGTGGACCGCCTGCTGGAGCACGTGGAGCTCATGGAGCAGCGGAGGGACCAGCTTCCAGGTCAGGCCCCCAAGGCCGGGCCCAGGCCGCACTCCACAGATGCCAGGTTTTCCCACTGCTGAGGGTACCCGGGGTCCAGCCTCGGCTCCCCCTGGCTGCAGGGCTCCTCCTCACCCTCCCCGGGTGCACAACCCCCATTCCTTCCGGGTGTGACCCACCCCCCCCTCTCCCACTCAGCAGCTGTCTGGAGCTAGAGCTCGTCTCACGGCCCACCGCATCTTGTCCTCTCAAGCCCTAGACACCTGAGATCAGTGCTGCACATCGAGTGGGCTCTGTGGGGTTAGCTGGGCCTTCAGACTCGGCCACTGACCAGTGACTGTGCCTGTCCAGGGAGAGAGGACTGTGAACAGAACAGGGGCTCTGGGAGTCAGGGATCCTTTTGCGGAACCACTGAACCCAGCCAGGAGCCCAGAGGCCCGAGGGCCCGTCCGGAGGCGGAAGGCTCCCAGGAGCACACGGACCCGGAGGCCGTGGTGAGTGGCCTGGCACCTCCCCCATCCTCACCCTCCTTGTGTTTGGGTCCTTGTTTGTGCAGGAGACAGCAGTGGCTGCAGGGAGGCGACTGACTTCTGTCACAGGCAATGTCCGGAAGATAGGGCCCTGTCCTATTTTTCCCCCCTTAATTCCCTTGCATTGTCCTGTGCTCCCCACGGAAGCCGAAGCACACGGACCTTCCTGGACTGAGAAATCCAGACCTGGATCTGATAAAAGCCTTCTGTGCAGCTCCCAAGAGCCCCAGTGTTCCCTACTGTGCCACGGCCTCTGCTACCGGTGGTCCCTGAAGTGGGCCAAGCACCCGCTGTTGTCGGGACCCTCTCAGCGAGGCCGGGCTGCTGCAGGGTTAGCAGTAAGGAGCTTCCTTTCTCCCACTTGCCCAGCTCTGGCTGCCCCTTGGCCTGTTGGGCCAGGGGACCCTTACTGCTCCCCAAGATGGAATCACATCTAGGAAAACTGGGCTGAGTGGACAAAATGCCATGTGTCTGGTGGTTCTGGGTTCACGGGTCTCAGGAAGAATCTACAGTAGCACCAAGATGCCAGAGCTGCCAGGAAAGGGAGGCGGGGGTTGGAGGCTGGGAGTTGTTAGCAGACGGCCCCTTCCCAGCCTCACCGCGCTTTGGCCCTCTGTGCTAAGGCCCTGCTTCTGCTTCTCCTACAGGTCAAGAATCAGGCGTCAGACCAGGGCTGTCAGTAGCAGGCTGGAACCTCTCCAGGTTCATCAGCTCCAGGCACGTTCCTTGCCTTGTTTTCTCGAGGGTCTCTCAGCAGCACCCATGCCACCCATTCTGGAGCCAGGGCGATGGAAATGGAGGCGTGGCTCAGCCAGGGACCCGGCCCTAGTGCTGGTTTTAGCTTTGTCCAGATGGCAGTCTAGCTACTGCAGGGAAGGGGGGCGGCCCGCAACTGCCCGGCACCAGCGCACCATCTCATAGAGCCGAGGCCCGCTCTTGCAAGCAGAGCTGGATGCCCACCCCCCGGAGCAGCGTCAACTCTCTTCCCCTCTCAAAGCCCCCAGTCCTGTTTGGGTGTCCACAGGGTTACCATTTGTTTCTTTTCTGCTGTGATTCTATGTATTTCAGATCTGCTTTGGAAATATATATTATGTCACTGGGGGCAAATAAAGTTTGTATTTTTCCCCCTAGTCAGGGATTCTTAGTGTGGTCCCCAGGCCTCATTCTGGTCTCTCAGCTGCCTCAAGCCAGCCTTTCCTACAGCGGAGCAGGCCCCTAAGACACACAAGCTCAGGTCACACCAAGCTGGTGCAGGGAGGACCCCAGGCGGCCCTTTCACCAACTCAGACCTCAGCACAAACCTGCAGGGCTCAGGAGCCACACAGGGCAGAGCCCACCCTCCTGGTCAGACAGGCCCGCTCTGCCCTACAGAATGGCCAGACTCCCATCTCCAGCGTCCAGAAACTCTCACTCCTGGCAGTTCCAGTGCCCTCTCACTAGTGGACCAGCAACACCAGGACACATTAAAGGTAATGCTTGTCACAAGCCCTGAGAACAGAGTCCCCAGCTCAGAAGAGCCTTATTCATTAAAGTCGGTACCAAAAACAACAGAATGTTTCAGATTGTAAAAAGTTTTTGTTTGGGTTCAGATATACGTGGAAGGCACAGCCCCCTTGGCCCCGCTCTCAAAAGCAGCCCAGTTATTCAGGAGGGAGTCCCCGGCTGGCCTGCATAGGGTCCATCCCTTGCAGGACAACAGCTCGTTTTCCCGATGAGTCCAGCGGAAGTCCTTTCCAACTTAGGAGCCAAGATGCGCTGGCAGGTTTCTTCAACTGGGTCGTGGCTGGGAGTCAACTCAATCAGAAAAGTTTCTTCAACGAAGCAACCGCTCCAACACGGCTATTCTGACCACGCCTCCGCAGATCCTCTCCGGTGCTCCCGGTTCTCAGCTCGGGGCACGCGTCTGCAGGCCGACGGCGCGGGTCCTTGTGGCGGCAGCTGCGGCTCGGTCCTTGGCGTCCGTCGTTGCTCGGGTCTCTGGCTCAGAGGGGAGCAGCGGCGCCCCTCCGGCGGGCGGCCCGCACCAAGCACTGCTGGAGAACTGGGTAGAGGCGCTGGCAGCCCTCGAGCCCCAGGCGCACGGCCTCCGCCCAGCTCTCGGTCGGGCCGCCCTCCCCGCTGCCCAGCAGCCCAGCCACCTGGTTGAGCACCGGCATGAGCGCCACGGTGAGGCCGGCGGCGGCGCGCTCCTCCTCCAGCAGCGTGGGGTCCAGCAGCCAGGCGGGCGCGGGCGCCGGTGCGCGGCTCAGGCCGCAGCCCACCACCAGGTCGTACATCTCGACGCCCGCGTCGGCCAGGGCGAGCGCGGCGGCCGTGAGCGCGGCGGCCAGCGCCGAGCCGCCGTCCTCCAGCAGCAGCGCCGACACCTCCAGCTGCGCGCGCGGGTAGCGGCCCAGGCGCACGGCCGGCTCGAGCGCCTCCTGCAGCGCCAGCGCCAGCTCGCGCTCCTCGCCGCCGCCCGGTGGGGCGCGGCGCCGGCGGCCCGAGAAGGGCGCGCGGCGAAAGTCGCAGAGCAGGCGGCCGCGCAGCGCCGCGGGGGCCTCGCCGCCCGCCCCGGCCGGGCCGCCGCCGCGCTCACCGCCCTCGGCCGGGCGCGGGCCCGACACGGCGCACAGCACCTTGGTGCCGCCCGCCTCCAGGTAGGCCGAGCCCTTGGCCTGGCTCAGCAGCCCGGCGCGCGCGTACACCGGCCGCAGCCGTGCCGGGTCGCGAGGGGCCGGCGCCTCGCCCTCGTCGGCCGCGTACAGCTGCGGCGGCTGCGACTCCTCGGGCCCGCGGATGCGGCGGTGGTCCCCGGGCATGGCGACGCTGCTGCCGGCCGGCTCCGCGCGTCAGCCGGGCCCTGTGCGTCGGCGCTTCCGCCCGCCTGCCCGGCCGCGCGAAGGTGCGCGGGAGAGCGGCTGGCGCCACACCGCCCCCTGCCGCCCCGGAGGGGGACGGTGCGCGTCGCGGAGCCCCGGGCCACCGCAAGGACGGCCAGAGCTGGGTGCCTGGCTGAATCAGACGGGCCTGCAGAAGTGGGATCTAGACCGGCCCCGCTGACCTCTAGCCTTCGCGCCAGCGCAAGCCCAGGGCGTGGGTCTTCTTCCGCTCACTTGTGAAGCTGTAATTGGCCCTGCACTAGTGACACAACCGTATACGTGTTCCCCCCACCGCCTTGTCCAAGAGGTCCCTTTGGTACTGTGTCCTGGCCGGCGCAGCGTGTGGAGTGCATTTGGAACTCTCTCCCGCACTGCGGACTGTGTGAGCTCTTTGTACCCTCACACTCCTCACCTGGCTTGCCTTTTTGCAGCCAGGGCCTCAGCACCCTTCCTGTTTCTCCGCTTCTTCACCCCCAGGCCTTGTGACTGGTAGTCTCTGCATCTTCTCTCAGCACAAACCTGCTTTTCTGCTCCCTCCAAGTCAGCAGGGCTGAGAATGATTCAGGGCCAGCCTGCTGTACTCAGGGGACTTGAAGTCAGCCAGAGAGGGCACAACGAAGTACTACACACTACAGCTCCCAAACCCAGCTGTCTTCAGGCTGGGGTAAATGGACAGAACCAAGTCAGTCTCCATCTTCACCGTCCAAGTTAGGTCCTGAAACCTGGAATGACCTGGCAGTCAAGGGTGTGGGAGGAGGCAACTGATGTTCCTTAAAAACCTCCTATACCAAGGAATGTCTCTGACCTCACATCCAACCTGTACATCAGGAGAGGAAAAGGCATACGAGACTTATAAATGAGAATGTTCTCCTGTACAAAGCACCAAAAATAAAAATGAAGCCTCTCTCTGCTGCCAGCAACCCCAGGGACCAACTTCCACTGAATAATTCATTCCTCTATTACCCTGTTCTGTGAGCCATCCCCACAGATGTTTTGACACAAATCCAGGGACCGTTATTCTCAAAGTTCAGGGGTCTGGGGCTGGACTCAGCAAGGACCACAACCAGAAACCAGTTGGAACCGCAGCCACTGGTCTACAGACACCCAGGGAAGCACAAGTTACCACACTGGGGACACCTACAGGGGGGAGGGTGAGGGGAGGAGGAGTAAAAAAAAGCACGTGGCAGTGTTGTATCAAGTATTGCACATGGTCTTTTTATTCTCTGCAGCAAAAAATGATTCCTCCCTTGAGGCCCATAGCACTGAGTCTGCAAAGAACTCTCTACAGACAAAGTGTGATGACGAAAAAGCAATCCTGGGGTAGTAGTTCTAGATGGATGGTGCGGATGTGCTCAGGGCAGAAATGTAACATGGGCGTTGAGTCACAGGCTGGCTCCCAGGTTAAGTTCTGGTTACTGCTGGGTTAGGGATTGTTTAAAGGTCTCAAGATTCAAATGTCCTTGTGGTGGAAGGAGAGCTCCTGGCTGGATGGGTGTGCCTGGGTCAGGGAACGAGAGGAGACGCCTCCTGGTGGACCCGCCCTTCCCTCTCAGTTCTTCACATCTCCCAGGCGCAGCTGGGCAAAGGAGGTGGCCAGCTGCAGCGCCTCCTGCAGGCAGCCCACGTTCTTGCCCGTGGCCTGAGCAGACACGTCTTTGCCACCGCCTTTGCCATCCATCAGGCCTGACACTTGCTGCACCCACTCACTGGCCTTCAGGCCCCGGTTGGCTGCATTCTAGAAGACAGGAAGGCGGAGTGGGAGTCAGGAGAGAGGATGGGATTAAGGCAGACAAGGAGAGGGCTGGAGCCAGACACCCAATCCTGCCCCGAGGGATGCCGCCAGGGCTGAGAGATCATACAGCTGGTACCACAGCCAGGGTGATGCATACAGAGCAGCAAAGCCAGCATGGTTAAACGTATTCACCAGGGGGCAGGACCTGAGACTGAAGGGTACTAGAGAGGTGACAGGTGGGCAACAGAACGGCATCTCCAGCAGGCTGCATGCGCACATACACACACACACACACACACATCCTGGCAAACAACACACACACACACACATCCTGGCAAACAACACACACACACGTCCTGGCAAACAGTGAAGAAAAATCAGGCTCACACACACACACACGTCCTGGCAAACCACACACACACACACACGTACGTACGTCCTGGCAAACAACACACACACACGTCCTGGCAAACAGTGAAGAAAAATCAGGCTCACACACACACACACACGTCCTGGCAAACCACACACACACACACACACACACACGCACACACACACCTGGCAAACCACACACGCACGCACGCACGCACGCACGCACGCACGCACGTCCTGGCAAACAATGAAGAAAAATCAGGCTCCCTGAGAAGAGCTGTGGACATCACCTCCCACAAGCACAGGGCTGCCTGAGTGAGACTGCAGTGGACATCACCTCCCACAAGCACAGGGCTGCCTGAGTGAGACTGCAGGGCTTTCTGACCTGGGGGACTTGGCACAAGCACGTGATCCTGCCAGCCTCGTTATCCACTGTGAAGAGCATGGCAGACGTCTGGGGGGAATGCATCTTAAAGAGCTTCAAGGCTTCGTTCAGGGCCTGTGGGGAGAAGCTGGCATCAGGCCGTGGAGCTGGGAAAGGGGGCCACACTCTCCTCAAGTGCAGCGGGTTTGCAGGACTCAGTTCTCGGGGTGCCCCACCCATCCCCCTTCTGAGAGCAGGTGCTGGTCCTGGAGCCTGGATGGGGGCCCAGCACGGGGCCTTGCCCACCCGGGCTCAGGCTGGCCATCCACCTCCAGGAGCCTAGCTCTCCCAGCACCGGCTCCTGCCGCGGGCTCAGTCCAACTCAGTCCCGGAGGGTGGGCCCTCAAGCAGCTCCTCGGCTCCCAGCCACAGGGCGCACACCAGCCCCCAGAGGGCTGAGGGGAGCCCGCGGGGAGGAGAGCAGCGGAGGGCACAGGGAAGCGCGGGGGCCCTGCCCAGCGTGCCTTGGCCGAGGCGCCGCTCTCCACCTCCAGGATGACCAGGGGCTGGTTGGGGCTGCTGTCGATGAGCTGCTTCGTTTTCTCCAACACCTGCACGGAAGGAAGTCCAGAGAGAGGCTTCAGGTCAGAGGCCCAGACCCCCAGATCACAGCCTGCACAGCCTCTGCTGGGTGAATCTTCCCAGCACTGCCGAGACCTACCCGCTTCTGCACATCGGCTTTGCTAGCCCGGTCTAGGTCATCCATGACCTTCTTCAGGGACTTGAGATTCTCTCGGAATTCATCCTTCTGCCACTGAGGGATGATGGCAGTGGCCAGGGCCTGGAACCAGAAGAGGAATACCACTGGGATCTGGACCATCGGGAGCTGGGATGTGAGCCCAGCCCAGCCCACCCTTCTGGCTCTGAACACCAAAGTCCCCCAACCAGCGTCCAGAAAGAGATAGTGAAAGTGCTAGTCGCTCAGTCGTGTCTGACTCTTCGCAACCCCATGGACTGTAGCCCACCAGGCTCCTCTGTCCATGGGATTCTCCAGGCAAGAGTACTGGAGTGGGGAGCTAAGCCCTTCTCCAGACGACCTTCCCCACCCAGGGACTGAACCCAGGTCTCAGAGAATACAAAANGATAGTGAAAGTGCTAGTCGCTCAGTCGTGTCTGACTCTTCGCAACCCCATGGACTGTAGCCCACCAGGCTCCTCTGTCCATGGGATTCTCCAGGCAAGAGTACTGGAGTGGGGAGCTAAGCCCTTCTCCAGACGACCTTCCCCACCCAGGGACTGAACCCAGGTCTCAGAGAATACAAAATCATAAAATGCTCATAAAGTGACTTGAAACCAGGAGACCTGTAGAAAGTGGGCACCCACAGGACCTCTCCCAAAGCCCTCAACTCCAGTGCCCACTAGTGCTTGGAAGGGGCTCTCCTGTCATCAGCAACAGGGGCAGCAGGCAGATTCCAAGGTCCACAGAGCCCCTCTGCCAGGCTGCCAGACATCAGCAGTCAGTCCCAACGCCCATGGCCCCAAGAACCACGACCTGTGGAGGGAGGCTGCCCTACCTCTCCAAGGTCCGCAATCTCTCTCTGCACGTCCTTGTTCGGCGTGGTCTGGACCTTCACTTTGGCCTCCACAACACAGAGAGATTTCTTCAAGCTCTCCGCTTTCCTGAGGGCCTGCGAGGAGAACAACCAGAGTTGTAAACTCTGGGTCAGGGAACCTTGAACTTCACAATTCTGCCGGTAAACTGTGGCAGGCTCTGACATAACACCCCCACAGAACATCAGACCTTTCTCTTCCTTCAGGGAGCAGGTGTCTGCAGCCGCATGCTCCAGAAGGGAGCACCCTCCTCACACACCGGGCCAGTGGATCTGGGGCTCAGGGGTGACCAAGAATTCACGCATCAGGAGCCCTTTGCACCCATGAAATGACCACTCCTCAACCCTTAGCACGTGTCAGGCATGAGCTCCAGTCCCCACGCCCAGAGCAACTGCCCCCGCTACTCCAAGCGTCTCAAACTAGGTACATGCCCCCAGGGAGAGGCGGCAAACTGCCAGGGGCACGGGGAACACGGGAAAACACAGTCTCCCTCCTGGACATGAACGCGTGACAGCAGAGCTTACCTGCATTTTAACAGATTAAGATAGCTAGGAAGTCTCACGTGACGGTGGCTTTCTCCTCCCAGTCACGAGTAACTGGAGGATGTTTGGAGGGCGTGCTGGATGTCTGAGTCTGACCACAGTGGCCGTGTGACCAGCTGCCCTGTGGATTCACAGCCTGGGCCCACAGACCAGCCTCATCCGCTCACCTTCTGGGCTTCAGCCCCTGTAACAGCAACTATCCTCCGGATGCCCTTGGCAATAGCTTCTTCACTCACGATCACGAACACTCCTGCGTGACTTGAATTCTGCAGGTGTCTGCATGGCAGAAAGCAAAGTTCATGGTCCTCCCCGCACCTGGGAGCCCTCGGCTGGGAGCAGGAGCCCTAGGAGGTGGCGGCTCCCGGGGAAGCTTCCTCGGGGAACAGGGGAAAAGGCCCTTCATGTTTAGTCGGGGTACAGCTCTGGCCAGGAAGAGGAAGGCAGTCAGAGGAGGCTTGGCTGGAGCTGACACCGAGCAAGGAGCCGCTCCTCCAAGCCTCAGTTTTCTCGTACGTTAGATGCGGAAAATTCTCCTTCTCAGGACAGTTATCTTCTGTCCCTTCTGAGAGTGTCGATGGATTACCTTTAAAATATTACCACAAACCCTTCAAAAATCGCACTGCTCAGAGTACCTCACCTCAAATGCTCATTTACTGTGTCATCCACAAGAACCCTGACCCCAACCCTCACCTGCCATCCACCTGCCAGAGACTCACAGGAGGCCCTGGATGGGCCCACTGTGGCCTTAGGAATGTTCTTTTCTCCATGATTCCTTTGGAAGCAGGAATTTCCCAGGCCACCAGACTGTTCCAGAAAGACCTCAAGGGATACGGAGATCTTCAAGTTGGCAGAAACAAGTGACTGCCCACAGCCAAACCGAGTCAGGTCTACTGTGCAGCCTAACATAGGGGCTCTGAGACAATGAGGTTATTAATTCCCCAGATGCGCCTTCAGCTGACAAAGAGAACTACATGAGGCCCAGGGAATGGAAAGAAGCTAAGACCAGGTCAGAAGCGCCAGAGCCCTGCTGAATCATGAATTCGCAGGCTTCTCTTGTCATCTGTCCAGGGAACCAGAGCAAACAGTCGTGAGGTTACAGTTAAGGTGATATTTTCACTTTCTCCTCCTAAGAAGAGCATTTCACCACATACTCAGTAAAGTCAATGTCAGACACCGAGGGGTGTGATGGGAGCACGAAGATGCTGGCTTCTGGGAGAGCTGCTTGGCACCTGCATTTCTGAGGACTCTTCTTCAACCTCAGACAAACGAGAGCTGGTCTAGCCCAGTACCCACATCCTCCGAGAGTAACCCAAATTAATAAGAGCAGGTCCACCACTGCCCCCGAGGTACTCACGTTCCCCCACAGAACTCAACAGAAGTGAGCGAGCCAGCAGGACCGGAGGGATCATCCAGCAGCTCAGACACCGGGACCCCAATGGAGACGACTCGCACAGGGTCAGGGTAGGTCTCATCAAACACAGCCCGCAGGCCCTGGATGGCTTTAGCTGCTGCCAGAGAACAATCCTCGGTATAGACCGGCTGCCAAGGAAAAAGGACAGGAAAAACAGGTGGGAAGAGATCTTCTCTGGGGGTGCAGTAGGAAGCAGGGAGACTGCGGTCTTACAGGCAGGGCTCTGGTTTCTGATCCTGGCTGTGCTGATCATGGCCCAGAATAAAGCCCCATACGTAAAGTCAAGGAGCTCAAAATAGGAATTTCCAACTATTTTGTAAAATCATGCACCAAATCGGAAATGGATATGCTGCTATACATAAACCAGACCTAACTAGAAGAGCGCTGGTTGTCCTGAGGAGGAGGTGGACCAGAGACCCCTCACTGAACACTAGCACTGCCCCCTACCCAGTGCAGCCGAGAATCACTGTGATGAGCACTGTGTTCACAGGACAGAATACGGTTCAACAGAGGCAGAGCATTTGGGCGGCAGCGGCTCCGTAAATGGTGCAGGAAGGAGAGAAGTTCACGACTCAGTTCACGTGTAATCCAACCTACCTTGGCTGCCTCAATCATCTCATTTACGATCTCCTCAGCCCTCTTGATCTGCTGGGTGGACATGGCTCCCTTGGCAGTGAAGTCAAAGCGAAGGCGGTCAGGCGCAACTAGGGAGCCTCTCTGGTCAGCCTCCCCCAGCACAGAGCGCAGGGCGAAGTTCAGGATGTGAGTGGCCGTGTGGTTGCTCATGACAGGCCTTCGTCGGGGCTGCACAGGGCAGAGCAGGCTGGTGGAGAGGTCGGTGGTGGACTGCTGGTCGGTCCCCAACTCCCACTCACCCCTTCCTCCCAAGTCCTAGAGGTTTTAGCTGGACATACGGCTGTGCAGAAGAAAGCCTACAGCGTCCCTCAGAGCTAACTGTGGCCAGGAGAGTCAATTCCAGTCAGTGAGAAGGGACACATTCCCCCTCAAGGGAAGGAACAGAACCCCACCCACCCCCACAGATGTGTATAAGAGACAGGGTCTAGGTCATGCNAGCTAACTGTGGCCAGGAGAGTCAATTCCAGTCAGTGAGAAGGGACACATTCCCCCTCAAGGGAAGGAACAGAACCCCACCCACCCCCACCTCCCCCACCATCTACAACAGGAGGTGGCAAGTTACGGACTGTGGGCCAAATCCGTCCTGCGGTCCGTTTCTATAGCTAGGTTTACCAGAACACAGCCCACCTGTGTGTTTACACACTGTGTACAGGGCTTTTGTGCCACAAAAACAGTTGTGATAGAGACTGTATGGTTCAGAAAACCAAAAATATTTACTATCTGGCACTTTACAAGAACTTCCCAGGTGACTCAGCAGTAAAGAATCCACCTGCCAATGCAGGAGATGCAGGAAACCCATGGGTTCTATCCCTGGGTTGGGAAGATCCCCTGGAGGAGGAAATGGCACCCCACTCCAGTATTCTTGCCTGGAAAATCTCCATGGACAGAGGAGTCTGGCGGGCTACAGTCTGTGGGGCGTGGGGTCGCAAAAAATCAGACATGACTGAGCAACTGAGAGCAGGAAACCCATGGGTTCTATCCCTGGGTTGGGAAGATCCCCTGGAGGAGGAAATGGCACCCCACTCCAGTATTCTTGCCTGGAAAATCTCCATGGACAGAGGAGTCTGGCGGGCTACAGTCTGTGGGGCGTGGGGTCGCAAAAAATCAGACATGACTGAGCAACTGAGCATCCACACATGCATGCAGGCAATTTACCAAAAAAGCTCACCAACCCCTGGTCTAGAGAATGGCTCTGACAGCAAGCTTTTTGGAACATGAAATCAAGAGTAACACCCCAGGAATGGTGGAAGAACAACAAACAAGAGCAAGGCCCTCTGACTTTGTGAGGAGGGTCTCTGCATCAGTGTGGACTTTCAGGTGAAAAGCACATTTCCACTTCTGTTTTATGCTACTATTATTTTGGAGCTCTGGCACATGCATTAGAAACTGTTTCTTAATATGGGATCCTTGGCTCCTGAAGTATCTGAGGTAAAGCTGGAGAAAGGCAATCTATGAAAACGAGCCTACAGGATCTCAACTGCAATCACTGTGGTCTTACTTGGGATGTTAAGATTTAAATTTGTTATAGCCCTCATAAAATTTACTCCTGTACCTTACTTGTAATTACCTATTTATAATTTCACTTAGAAGGGATAATAATGATGGACCAATTTAAAGCCAAAGGAAGAGGTGAATTCTTTTCACAACGTATCAAATCACCATGACGTACACTTTAAATATCTTACAATTCTACATGCCAGTTATGCCTCCATAAAGCTGACTTCTTTTTTAAAAGGGGGAGGGAGAGGATCAGTAATCCTGTCCAGTGCTGACCAGCATAAAGCAACTCACCTCATCAATAAACAGCCGGACCTGGTCCCCCACCTTCAGGCTGCCGTAGAGTGTTCCTATGTGCAGCACATACCCTCCTCGGACCTGAGTGTTCTTCACTGTGAACTCAGTTTTCTAAGAGTCAAGGAGGAGACCAATAAACAACTAAATAAATAAACCCAAGTGTGTGTGTGTGTACACACGTACGGGTATATATACATGCAAACGCAGATAAACATATATATGAATTCTCTCTTTGCATGTTACACACGTAACATTAATTATTATATATATGTATGTATATACATTAATATATATACAAGCCACCATACACCCGTTGTTTTATTATACACACACAGCACTTTAAATATGTAATAGATGTGTATGTGTACACACACTCCATTAGGGAGCATCTTAGAGAATTAAAGCCAGGGTAAGGAAACTCAAGTCCACGCATCTGGAAACTTGTCCAAAACCAAAGAGCCTACAGTGGCAGAGCGACAGGCCGCATCCAGGATGAGGATCCCGTCCCGTTCCCCACCCTCCCCCGTCAGAGCTGGCTCTCCTCATTTCTGAGGGCAGCCTGGAGGACCCGAGCATCACTAAGCAGCCTGGCTGCAAGGATCCTGCTGTGAGGGGAGCTGACGGTGATGAAGCCACACAGCGCAAGCAGCAGCGCCCATGGCTTCAGAAACACTGGCCCTGGGACAGCCCAAAGAGCGGTGGTGTCTGTCCCTCAGGCCCGGGGGCACCCAGACGCAGGCCGTGGTCAGCTGCCCGCCCCCCAGCTAGCGAGGAGGAACTGCTGGCTCACGTCTTCGCTGCTGTCGTCGACCTTCACCAGGTACCCTTCGTCGTAAATCTGCCCTCCCTGCTCGGCGTAGAAACAGGTCTTGTCCAGCACCACTCCACACTCCTGGCCCGTGGACACTTCTTCCACGAACATCTTGTCCCGGCGCAGAGCCATCACTGTAGCCACTGCACTCTCAAACACTGTGCACAAGGAGAAAGACACAGAAGATGATTTCACTCTCACATTCTCAGCTGGATTGTGCTGGATTCTATTTCTCAAACTCTCCTGAGGTCCTAACTGCCTACTGTTCTGTTGGAAGCCAGCCTATTAGTCTCCACAAAAGGGCTTAACATGCTGGTCTATGGGAGAGCACAATACTCAGTTCACTTCGGTTCAGTCGCTCAGTCGTGTCCAGCTCTTTGCGACCCCATGAATCGCAGCACACCAGGCCTCCCTGTCCATCACCAACTCCAGGAGTTCACCCAGACTCACCTCCATCGAGTCAGGGATGCCATCCAGCCATCTCATCCTCTGTCGTCCCCTTCTCCTCCTGCCCCCAATCCCTCCCAGCATCAGAGTCTTTTCCAATGAGTCAACTCTTCGCATGAGGTGGCCAAAGTACTGGAGTTTCAGCTTTAGCATCATTCCTTCCAAAGAAATCCCAGGGTTGATCTCCTTCAGAATGGACTGGTTGGATCTCCTTGCAGTCCAAGGGACTCTCAAGAGTCTTCTCCAACACCACAGTTCAAAAGCATCGATTCTTCGGCGCTCAGCTTTCTTCACAGTCCAACTTTCACATCCATACATGACCACAGGAAAAACCATAGCCTTGACTAGGCGGACCTTAGTCGGCAAAGTAATGTCTCTGCTTTTGAATATACTATCTAGGTTGGTCATAACTTTTCTTCCAAGGAGTAAGCGTCTTTTAATTTCATGGCTGCAGTCACCATCTGCAGTGATTTTGGAGCCCCAAAAAATAAAGTCTGACACTGTTTCCACTGTTTCCCCATCTATTTCCCATGAAGTGATGGGACCGGATGCCATGATCTTCGTTTTCTGAATGTTGAGCTTTAAGCCAACTTTTTCACTCTCCTCTTTCACTTTCATCAAGAGGCTTTTTAGTTCCTCTTCACTTTCTGCCATAAGGGTGGTGTCATCTGCATATCTGAGGTTATTGATATTTCTCCCGGCAATCTTGATTCCAGCTTGTGTTTCTTCCAGTCCAGCGTTTCTCATGATGTACTCTGCATATAAGTTAAATAAGCAGGGTGACAATATACAGCCTTGACGTACTCCTTTTCCTATTTGGAACCAGTCTGTTGTTCCATGTCCAGTTCTAACTGTTGCTTCCTGACCTGCATACAGATTTCTCAAGAGGCAGGTCAGGTGGTCTGGTATTCCCATCTCTTTCAGAATTTTCCACAGTTTATTGTGATCCACACAGTCAAAGGCTTTGGTATAGTCAATAAAGCAAAAATAGATGTTTTTCTGGAACTCTTCTGCTTTTCCCATGATCCAACGGATGTTGGCAATTTGATCTCTGGTTCCTCTGCCTTTTCTAAAACCAGCTTAAACATCTGGAAGTTCACGGTTCATGTATTGCTGAAGCCTGGCTTGGAGAATTTTGAGCATTACTTTACTAGCGTGTGAGATGAGTGCAATTGTGTGGTAGTTTGAGCATTCTTTGGCACTGCCTTTCTTTGGGACTGGATGAAAACTGATCTTTTCCAGTCCTGTGGCCACTGCTGATTTTTCCAAATTTGCTGGCATATTGAGTGCAACACTTTCCCAGCATCATCTTTCAGGATTTGAAATAGCTCAACTGGAATTCCATCACCTCCACTAGCTTTGTTCGTAGTGATGCTTTCTAAGGCCCACTTGACTTTACATTCCAGGATGTCTGGCTCTAGGTGAGTGATCACACCATCGTGATTATCTTGGCCTTGAAGATCTTTTTTGTACACAATACTCAGGGGTGACCAACTGACCCGGTTTGCTTGGGACCAAGGGATTTCCCAGGATGTGAGAAAACATTGGGACAATTCTGGGAAAATGGGAGCTACTGAACAGAAAGCTGATAAGCAGCTTTTGAACTTGATAAGCAGGAATTTAACAGTAGTAATAAATTCCCTTTCCAAGGTCAATTCATAAAGAGTATATTCATTTTGTGGGGTTCCTTGGATAGATTTAGGAATCCCTGCTGGAGTGAAAAAAGAAAAAATAGGACGTCCCTGGTACTCCAGTGGTTATGACTCCACATTTCCAATGCAGGGGGCCCAGGTTCAATCCCTGGTCAAGGAACCAGATTCCCATGCCACAACTAAGAATTCATATGCTGCAACTAAAGACCCGAAGTGCTGCAACTAAGACTCAACACTGACATATAAACAAACATTAAAAAAAAGAAGAAGAAAGCACAAACATGTAGTGCCTATGTATTTGAACAGTCTTAACTTCAGAGAACTACTGTTCTGATGCAAAATTCAACAGCCATTATGAATTTTATCAGTCAGTATCATTTTCCTTGTTTCATAACAAGATGTTATTAATATAATTAGTGAAAACTGGGTATAAGGTACAAGAGATCTCAAGTTAAATTTATTTTTTACAACCTCCTGTGAATCTATAATTATTCCAAAATAAAAGAGACAGAAAGTTAATCACGAAGGGCCTCTCTGAGCATAAAATTACCCAACATGACCCCAGAGCGCTACAGGTGAGGCTACAATGGATATTTTGGGTTCCCAATCTTGAGACGCATTGCTTGAAAACCAGCCCAGATGAGCAAATGAACATACCGTAGGTCCCACTGGAGTCTGAATGGTAACTGTACTTCGGGGAATCATCCGTTGCCTCCAGACCCTTTTCCCGGAGCTCTTCAATTGCATAAATGTCCAGCATAATGAGGTCCTCCCCACCAGCTCCCTTGCCCTGTGATTTCAGCTGCCAGCAAGAGAATTAAGCACAAATTACCTTAATGTCAGAGAAAAAGAACCCTGAAGGACTCAAAATTGCTAAACCATGCCCCACGCAAAGCTCTGAAACAGAGTTTTTCTGATCTCAGCACCATGACATTTGGAGCCAGGAACTCTTGCTCTGGGAGGCTGTCCACTGAAGGAGGCTGAGCAGCACGCCTGGCCTCGACCCACTACGTGGCAGCAGCACTTGCCCCCCAAGCTGAGAAACCCAAGAAATGTCTTTAGACATTACTGCCAAATCACCCCCACTTGAGACTCATTGGTCTTGGGAAAAACAGAAATTTCAAAAACTTTAATGGGAGGAAACTCGTGCTTTGCAGCCAAGTCCTGCCTTGCTTGGCGCCGAGTTTCCTACTCACACCATAAACACTGTACCTGGGCCAGTTTCCTCTCCTCGTCAAAGCCATCCATGTCCACCACCAGCCCCTTCTCTTCAGCAATCAGTGCAGTGAGATCCACGGGGAACCCGTAGGTGTCATAGAGGAGCCAAGCGGTATCCCCTGCACAGCACCAAAGAGGCAGGAAAGAGTGACAGGGACGAGGGAGGAGGTTCGGGGGGGCACATGTATGCTTACGGCTGATGCACGGCAGAAAACAACACGGTACTGTAGAACAACTGTCCTCCCGTTAGAAATAAATAAATTTTAAAAGATTAAAAAATGATAGAAACAGCCTCCCTCTCTTCCACTGCAAGCCCTTCCCAGGAGGAAGCTGGCAATGACAGGGGGAATTAGAGAGCCATGCAAGTCAGTTTTGGTTCTGTTATCAGAAAATCCATCAAATCTTTTGCAATCAACCTGGGAGAAGCACAAAGGGTCCCTGGAAAGCTCTGTTTCCTAACCTGAACACAAGTGTGTTCAGTTTGTGGGAAATACACCAGGCTTTCACCCTGTACATTATACTTCCATAAAGAGTAAAAACTTTTGGAACTAACTTTCCTGTCAAGTAAAAAATAAACTTGTAAAACATTATATACTATTTGTTCCCATTTTTACTTATGAGCACACACATCCCTATATATATCTGTATTCAAACTGAGAAAAGTCCTGACTGGTTAGTTATATGCAAAATTCCAAAGAATTGTGACTTCTGAAAAATGAGTCAAAGAGGATTTTCACTTTTTACCTCTATACTGTTTGAATACTTTGCCACAATAATATATTCCTTTAAAAATCTTATTATTAAACCTCATTTCACACCAAAGCGGTCTAACCAGGCTATGCTCAGCCTTTGGAAACACAAGAGTCTACAATCAAGTTTGTGAGAAAGGGCTTGCCTCTTCCAGGAAGATGAACCAGCCTGATGAAGAAAGAAACAAATCAGTTCTTACCAGGAATGGTTTTGCTGTCTTCCAGGCTCTGAATTTTCCTGTCCAGGATACGACGCCCTCTGCTGAGCGTCTTAAGAAACTGCACTTCTTCTTCATTAATGATGTCCTTCACCATATCTGGGTCCTTCTTCAGCTCAGGAAATGCATCTCCCTGGCAAATGGGAAACACAGGTTTGAGGCCAATAAAGACAAGGATTATACTGTGACTCTTCTAAAAATTCTCATTAACAGTGCGACATTGCCCACCCTACCCCAATTAAGGTGTGCACTTTAGTACAGAAGAGGTGAGCAGGAAATACACCTACCAGAGACTGTACAACAACGTCTACTAATGTAGCAAAGAAACCCCTGCTGGCGTTGAGTTTCTCATGAGAGTATCGAACAGCCCGGCGGAGAATCCGTCTCAACACATACCTGTTGTAAGAGGCAGAACCCAAGACCCTGCTAGACAGCATTCCCAGTCAAGCATTTTGTAGAGGGCCTTTGGAATTCTACCAAAAGGCCTACTCTTTGAGAGACTCTCCTAAGGCTTTTTTTTTTTGCATTCCCCCAAGGTCATGAACATTAATTCCAGCATAAAACTCATGCTTTGTGGATGTTACTACATATCCACAAATACACATCAAGGGTAACCTTGGTTTATCTTCCAGCCTTGTTCTTCTGAACCAGAGATGGAGGCAGGAAGTACAGACCAGATGGCCGACTTGATGCCCACAACACCAGGTCCTGCCTGTCAATAATTAAGATGCCTTGTGTTAATTAGTATCTACCCTGCCCCTGTCAATATCTTATCAGGCAACTTTAAATACAATCCTTATCATCTTGTACTTGGCAGTAAAAATTTAATATAGTGAACTCTGCTCAAAGTGAGCTGAAACTTCCTTTATTCCTAAAAAAGGGAAAAAGAAGAATCCCTCCAACTACCTAGATGACAAATAAAGCAATAATGAAGTGCGGCTTTAAGTTCCACAGAGCCAAAAACTCACTGTCAGTCCTAACGCTGCACCACGTGTAACGCACTTACCCCCGCCCCGTATTGTCAGGTCGGCCGCCATCGGACAGGGCCACAGTGATGGTCCGAGCGTGGTCAGCCAGCACTCGGTAGGCCATGTCAATCCCGTCAGCGTCCTCCGCACCCACTTTCCCAGTGTACGGCCGAGCACCTGTGCCCTGCGGGTAAAAACCAGGAGGCAGCTCACTGGGAAAAGGCCCTTCTGGTGCTGCCTTACCCTAGAAGGTTCCAGAGGACTTGAGGGCGGGGGGCGGATAGGAACAAGGGGTGAGCATCTCACTAGATCCTGTAATCCCAAGAAAGGCGACAGGGGCGAGAGTAAAGACCCTCTAACCAGGCCCCCACACTCAATAAATCACAATGCCTTGTGCTTCTTCAGAACACTGTGTTATTAACAATAAAGCTGGGAGATGGTCACAGGTGCCCTCACATGGCAAAGCATACAATTGTTTTATTTTTGACAGAACTAACAGCCAGCCTGGAAACCTCCACAGAAGTCTGCAATAGGACCAGTACCTTCCGGATGGCTTCAAAATAAGGGACGAAAAGGTCAGTGTCATAGTTGGACATCTTATTCTGCAGCACGGACACCAGTCGCTCCAGGCCCATCCCTGTGTCAATGCTTTTCTTGGGAAGAGGTTTCAGAATGCCATCGGTTTCCCTGCAAGATCCAGAAAATGGAAGCTGAAACACGGACTCCAGCTGCCACCTCTTCCTGCTGGGTAAACCTCACTTAGCTGTTTGTAGGCTGTGACTGCCATTGGCTTCTGCCTATTTTGGTGGGAAGAAGGGAGTGCAGAGGAAAAGGGAAGAAATAATCTGGGATCCATTACAGAGTGAGGCAAGCTTCAAGGAAATGAGCTTTAGAACAGCAGGTCAAGTTATAGCAAATTATGCCTTTAGCACTGGCCCACTGGCCCCAAAGACAGGATGAGAAGACAACCATGCGCTCAGAGTTCCTCTTGCTCTGCGCAGCTTGAGGAAAGCTGCTGCTCTTAACAGGAACAGTTCAGGACCGTGAGGCGACCTGTTATACTGGATGAACACAAGGTTCCAGATCTCCAGCACGTTGGGGTCATCCTGGTTGACGAGGTGTGCTGCATCCCGACCACCAACACGGTCATAGTGGATCTCACTGCAGGGACCACATGGGCCCGTGTCACCCATCTCCCAGAAGTTATCCTTCATGTTGCCGGGGAGGATTCTGCTGTCAGCCAGCCTGCACAGAGCGGGAAGAAAGGCCCAGTTACAGCCAGCGACAGGATTCTGCACAGATTTGCATCCCAGAGAAAAGGAGATCCTTATGCATTTCTAGAAAGAGAGCTCACTCTTTGGCGATTACTAATGCCAAGCCTGCATCAAATCCTGCTAAAGAAGCACAATGTGATTCAAGAGTCACTACAACAGAATATAAAATACGCATGTTACAATCACAACTAAGTGAAAATATGCAAATATCTAGATAAAGCTGAGAAAACACATAAAAGTGAAAATGTTTACGCTGAATATGCACAGAATCAAACAAATTTCTTTCCAAATGTTCTTTCATTTTCATAAATGAGGACAATTATGACAGTGTTTTTTAAAAAGCTGCCTATCATTTAAAGTCACCTCCCTATGCCTCTTCATGTTGGCTTTCAACAACAGAATGATCAAGTAAACCTACTAAGAAAACAATGGATGCAGCAAAAGATAATTACTCCCAGGCAGCTCCACCTCCCAATTCACACCCTAAAATAGGACATGGCTGCTGCTGCTGCTAAGTCACTTCAGTCGTGTCCGACTCTGTGTGACCCCATAGACGGCAGCCCACCAGGCTCCACCGTCCCTGGGATTCTCCAGGCAAGAACACTGGAGTGGGTTGCCATTTCCTTCTCCAATGCATGAAAGTGAAAAGTGAAAGGGAAGTCGCTCAGTCATGTCCAACTCTTCGTGACCCCATGGACCACAGCCTACCAGGCTCCTCTGTCCATGGGATTTTCTAGGCAAGAGTACTGGAGTGGGGTGCCATCGCCTTCTCCGTAGGAAATGACAATGCATTCCAAGTCCTAAGACCCCACTCTGGCACTGAGAGTAGGAATCATTTTATTTTTTCATACTCATACTCTCAACATGCAAGTTGCATTCTTACCCCAAGTTTTGCCAGATCTGTTTGCACTCCAGGTCTGGTTCTAAGCCAGCTGCTTCGTCCCCACCAAAGTAAGTAACGTAGAGTCTTTCAACTGGAATGCCAAACTCTTGGGTAAGAAGTTCTAGAGCCATCTTACATGCCAGTTCCTACAACAAGATCAAAAAGATGTGGAATGTGACCAAACCAAAATCTATCTAGTATGAATAGAAGAGGGCCAAAGCAGTGTCTTCACCATAAACAGTCAAACTCAGGATCAATTTATATAAGAAATCCAAATGTAAACTGAAATCATCAAATTACAGGCACTGCTTTCAGGAAGTCTTAGAATTAAGAAATGTCCTTCACTTTTGAATCTCAAAATGCCAACAGATCTCCTCTTTGAACTTACCTTGAAGTAATCTCCAAAGGACCAGGAGCCCAGCATCTCAAAGAAGGTGTGATGATAGACATCCTTGCCTACGTCGTCCAGGTCATTGTGTTTGCCGCCAGCCCGGATGCATTTCTGAGTGTTGGCAGCTCTGCTCAGCTTTGCCATAGGGTGAGATGGGTCAATAGTATTCAGAAAGATGGGTTTGAACTAAAAAAGAAAAGGAACATTTCAACTTTTAAAGAGATGCAGATATATCAGGTGGTTGGATGCTGGCAGGAAGAGACCACACACTAAACTGTCCACTTCCAGAGATGATCAGCCTGCAAAACCGAAACTTATCAGAGGCAGGTGGCCCTGTGGGCTGCAGCAGAGGCAGCCTGTCTTGCAGCAGCGCCCCCCCGGCCCTAGTTCTCTAACGACTCCCATCAATGCCAGTAACACCAACTGAGAGACAGAAAGCCCCGCCAGATCTAGGATAATGGTCAAGGTTGATGCAGTGAAACCAGTGCTTCCTCTTAAGTCTCTAACAGTCAAGTCATACCATCTTTCTAGAAGAATTTATTCCAAACCTGACGTGCTGGCCTGGTAGTAAAGGTGGTAAGGAAAAAAAAAATTTTGAGACCTTTTAAAGGAGTAGAATCAGCGCAACTAGGTCATACTAGCTTCATAATCACACCTGGCTGACGTGTGATTAGCTACAGAATTACCATCATTGCAGAAAGTTCTACTGGATAGTCCTGCACTAGACCACAAACTCCTTAAAGGAAAAACTATCTTACTTAGCTCTGTATAACCAGCACGTGGATAGAACGAGCAGATGCCTAACAAATACTAACTGAAAATGTACAAACAATCAAGCGAAAAAAAAGGTATTTCTGATTAAGAGCCATTAGAACAGGTAAGGGGCTTCCATGGTGGCTCAGTGGTAAAGAATCTGCCTGCCAATGCAGAAGACCCAGGTTCAATCCCTGGAGAAGGAAACGGCAACCCCCTCCAGTGTGCCTTCCTGGTAAATCCCACTGACAGAGGAGCCTGGCAGGTGGCAGTCTATGGGATCTCAAAGAGTTGGAGATGACTTAGCAACTAAACAACAGAGCACATAAGTTAAACAAATGACTCTCTGAGTTCAAATCCATGCTCCAGCATTTATCAGTCTCATGAGCTTAGGCAGTTTTACCCGAGCCTTCAGTGCCTCAGGGGGATGGTACAGAGTGAGCATCAAATGTGTTAATGTACGAAAGACACAGAACAGTGCCTGGTGTATAGGAGGTGCTACTTGCAGTCTACTAGTTACAGTTATTCAGGGAATGTTTATCAACCTTGGACTTTGTGGTCCTTCTGCCAAGTACAGTCAGTTCATGTGGGAGAAGACAAAGCCTAGATATGCCTAAGAAGGACAGAACTGTTTCAGTGTTCCAGAAAACCCACAACCTTGAAAGAATCCACCTAAAATTAGCACCCTCAATTTCAGGTGTATGCATGGGATTCACACACATAATGGAAAACACTTTTATAATTTCATAGTTCACGTTACACAAGGTGGAAAATGTTTCCACTGCTGCCACTTTTCAAAGCCAGAGAAGAGACATGGGACAAAAGAAAATGTCAGCTTATCCCAGAGAGGGTCATCCTAATGGCTGGTGGGCCCATCGAGCTAAGCGGGGCACCCAGAGAACCTCCAAAAGAAAGCCCTGAGGGCACCATCTAACCTGAAGCCATTTCCAACTAATTAAACAGTTTTTCATGTCACAGGCATATTGAAACACCTTTATCAACTTGTGATGCTCCCACTATTTCAAGAGAAAACTCTTGTCTCCTAAAACTTTCAAGTATCTTTTATAGATCAACTGCCCCACTAAGTTTCTTTAGTAGTAGATCCAAATTGACACTGGTGGCAGTAGCGTCAAGAAAAAATTAAAAATCAATAAAACAGTGCATGGCCTAGAATGGGAATGAAAGCAAAGCCTTAAAAGAATTCTGAAGAACTGACTTATTTTATAAAGAAAAATACAAGGACAATGAGAAGATGAAGGAGAACCACAACACCTGAGTTAACAAGTCTCTTCAGGGCTCAGTAAGAATAACCCAGACTCTGATTCTAATAAAACAGCTTTTTCCTTAGGAAGGAAAAAAAAAAAACAGAACGGCAAAACATTACAGACTAGATGCAGGCTGTATTTTTTTTGAGAGGCATACAAGGTTAATCCATGAGTATTAGGGTCTCTCATCATAATTAAAAATAACAATAGCTAATGTTCAAGTACCTACTTCAAATATTGTGCTAAACCTTTTATTTTTTGGCCTCACCCGAGCCCCTTGCAGTGGAAGTGTGGAGTCTAAACCACTGGACCTTCAGGTAGGTAAGTCCCTGTGTTAAACACTTTTAATGAATTACTTTATTTACTCCTCATTGCAACCTAAAGACAGGCACTATTATTATTTCTCTTCTCACACACAAAGAAATGGAAGTTCAACAACATAAGGACTACACAGTAAGTGACAGAATTGGGATTCCGTAGGACTTCAGGGTTGCTTTGCTGCCTCCTACGTGGACAAAAAGGCAAGGGGAAGGGGAAAACAACCTTACCTGGTTCATGCCTGCGTTGGCAAAGAGCAAAGTGGGATCGTCCAAAGGGATGGTGGCAGATGAGTGAACATAGGTGTGTTCATTTCTCTTGAAGAAATCTATAAAACGCTGCCGGATTTCACCTGCTGTTAGGGTTGAGTCCATCTTGAAAATAACCCTAGGGAACTAACCAAAGGAAAAAATGAAAGAAATGAGGGGAAGTGAAACTAAGAGATAAGTAAACATTACACAAGACTCCTAGCTTCTCAGGCCAAGTCAAAGCAGGACATGGGTAAGCTGTGTGTTCCTAAAACTTCTATGTTGTAATGTCCAAGGGTAAAATTATCATCGAAGCAAAACATGCTGCACTAGCAGACAACTGCACATGCTCTTCCTTCCAGGGCCAACCTCAAGTTCAATACACCAACACATTAAGTGGAATAGGAGGTGGTTTCTTCAGGCATTTATTCACTGCAAAAATGTATGGAGCACCCACTGTGCCAAGCCCTATGTCAGGAATTAGGAAATGAGAATAAAACCTCATGGTCTAGCAGCAAAGTCCACTGGGGATAGGGGAGGCTCAGGAGAAGACCTGGGTTCCAGTCCAAGCTCCAAGTCTTTAAGGGAGCTACTTACTTCACCATCAAGAGGCCTGTACTCGACAGGACCCTTCCAGCTCTGTCTTCACCCACATGTCTAGAACTGTGCCAAGTTTCACTATCCCCAAAGCCAGAGCCTCCAGGTTTGGCCTGACCATCTTGGGGAGGCTGTTGCCAGCAACAATGGACCTGGAGATGGGCTTATCTGTAAAAGAGACTACCTGCAAGTAGCAGGAATATACCTGCCTCAACTTAGTTCCAGAAGCCAACAGGTAAACTGCTGTCCTCCCAGCTGTTAAGACTGCTGGGAGTGAGGATGCTGTAGCTGCAGTAAGGAGGCAGAGCTCAGAATCTGTGAAAGAGAAAGGGAATCAGAAGAGAGGGAAATCAGGAACTAAAACAGATTTACAGTTTCCAGTCTCTTTCATTTATATTACATGGCTTCTCTGACAGGTGGGTGAGAGAGCAGTGGCATGGGGCTGTCCTGCCATACAGCTCTGGCTGTCTGGAAAAATAAGGAACCATCTCATTCACAATATTATCTAAAATGTCTCTAACCTTAGACCTAGCTCTAACCTTTAAAGTCACTTTGTCCTACACTTGTTTCCCTTCTTATAAAACAGTAGTACCTATCCTGCCTACACCTGGGGTGTGTGGTTCAAAACGCCTCCTGTATTTGGAAGCAACTGGTAAATTGGAACAAACTGGATACTATTACTTTACATCCCTTACCTCAAAGTTTTCTTCCTTCTTAGGAGGAAGATACAACAAAGAAAGATGTATACAGCAAACATGATGAGATTGTGACTCTTAGATTTTATGTCTAATCCCAATTTCAATTGATTTATTCACAACTCAATCAACCCATTATTGAAACAAAAAGGCCTTTGAGTCAAAGAACTGACTAAAATTTCCATAGCTGAGGACTTTCTGTTGATGCCAAGGAGTCAAGGCTACAGTTTCTAGAAACTCTGTCACACCACATTCCTCCTCGACCCTCCTCAACATGGCTCAATGCATCTTAATAACGGTGGCAACAATGAACACAGGGTGCTAACTCCAACGGAGCAACAGCATCATAGCTGTTGCACAATGTTCGTTGCTCCTCCTCTAAATGTGCCAGAGAAAAATGAACAGTTCCATTTCAAGTGACATATGGATTTTCCATCTCTGCTTATTCTTTCAACATACTGAATCCATACTATATGCTGGGAACCAAGATGAATGAGAGTCTACACCCTTAGTGGGGAGATAGTCATACCCAGAAGTAACTGCAGTATGATATAAAAGGAGCCAATACATTGATGTAAAGCCCTATGGAAGCTGGGACTATTAAAGGCTCTATCACTACAACTCACTCACTTATTCAATATAAATATACAGGAAGGTTACACTGGACACAGAGGTAGCACAGAGGAGACCAGATTCCATACCCCAGCAGGAGCTGCAGCCTCTGGGTTTAAGGTTCCACCCACTGGACCTTTCTAATATGCTCATTTACCAAGTAAGCTGATTACCCTATTCCCCTCTTTGCTTTTTCCTAATTTCTCATTGTTGGTATCTCAACTTCAAAGAGATTTATTTAAGGAAGGCCTCTCCTTCTTGATCAGATTTTCCCTATTGTAGTTTCAGAGCCCCAGGTGCCTTCTGCCATAATTTCCACATGCATTTGAGGGCTTGATGTCCATCTCCCCAAGAGGCTGTAAGTTCCAGCCCAGTGGGAATCATGACTGGAGGTTTTGCTCTTCACTAAGGGAATGTTCTCAGCATCCAGTACAGTGGTTGCTAAGTATTTCATGCTATAGGAATCCTTTAAGAGCGAACTGCGGATGAATTTAAAGCACAGCGGTAACAGACTGATAGAAAGTAATCGCTGAATGTGACGGAGCATGGCAAGTGCCTCCAGAAGGGCCTGGACTACAATCAGTTACTTAGCTACCATCAAGAACTGTGGGGCGGGCGCGGACAACTGAGGGAACGGCTCACACAGCCTGATCCTACCCGTCCTGACCACGCTTCCAGGCAACCCCGCCCGCACCTAGGGGATTAAAACCAGGGCATATAAAACCTCCGCCTGGGATCGGTAGTCGGCGACCACGATGATCCCTCCAGGGTCTCGGTCCTCAGCAAGGCCACCCAAGGCCAAAGTCACCCCAGCGTTCCAGGGGTTTGACAAAAAGCCACTTCCCGGCGGCAACCTCGCCCAGCGGCCGCCTCAGCCTCGGTTCCGGCCCGGGCCCCGGTACCAGAGGCCTGCCACACAGGACCTGGCCCAGGGACCAGACGCCGGGCCCAGCCGCTATCTCGGCGCGGCAGAACCCTCTCAGTCCAGTCTGCTTCTCCCGGGGTCGCAGCTCCTGACTTCTCCCTCGGAGCCCACTGCCCAGAACCCTCGGTTACCTGTTCCCACAGACGCGCAGCGGCACGGGCCTCAAGCCGCGGCAGGCTGCAGCACGCTCCGCCCCGTCCAACCAGAGAGCGCGGGGGAAAGCGCCTCGCCGCGCCTTGCCTTCCCGAGATGTTATTGGTCAAGCTACATGCCAGTCAACTGGATTACGTATCAGCTTCTTAGTTGGTTCCTGGGAAGGCGGCTCTACTTCTGGCTGACGCAATGGCAGGGAAAGAAGGGATTGGGGCCCATCACGTGACGAGTAAGGTTGCGGACTGCTGTAAACTGACATTTCAGTATCCGTAAGATAAGTCGTGGGCTTCCCTGCTGCCTCAGACGGTCAAGAATCAGCCTGCGGTGCGGGAGACCTCGGTTCGATCCCTGGGTTGGGGAGATCCCCTGGAGGAGAGCATGGCAACCCACTCCAGTGTTTGTGCCTGAAGAATCCCCATGGACAGAGGAGCCTGGCGAGTTACAGCCCATGGGGTCACAAACAGTGGGACACAACTGAGCACACAGGATAGATCCTAGTGGTTGATTTGGCTAATGAGGGGAAACAGTGACGTGTGTTTGGTAGAGGTCACAGCTCTTAGCATCTAGTTGTGTTCGTTGTGTTGTTATAGAATGGCATGCGGATTCTGATATGTTATGCCAGTGGAGGCGCTTGTCCTTGTCAGACCTTGGATTTGGTGTGCAAGAAATAACTTACTCTTTGAGAGACAATTAAATTGGCCTCTGGTCTTCCATTTGCCTTTGAAAATAATATTTATATGCAAAGCATTAGTAAACATTTCCTTTCTGCTGTTCAGTTGCTCCTTGCGACCCCATGGACTGCAGCACACCAGGTTTTCTTGTCCTTCACTATCTCCTGGAATTTGCTCAAATTCCAGTCGGTTGGGTAGGTGATGCCATCTCATTCTCTGTTACCCCCTTCTCCTCCTGCCCTTAATCTTTCCCAGTATCAAGGTCTATTCCAATGAGTCAGCTCTTCACATCAGGTGGCCATAGTACTGGAGCTTCAGCATCAGCTTCCAATGAATATTCAGGGTTGAGTTCCTTTAGGATTGACTGGTTTGGTCTCCTTGCTTTCCAGGGAACTCTCAAAAGCATCACTTCTTCAGTGCTCAGTCTTCTTTATGGTCCACCTCTCACATCGGTACAGGACTGCTGGAAAAACCAAAGCTTTGACTATATTTTGCTTAATTTTTCGACTGTTTATGAGGCAGATCAACTGGCATCGCATTTAGAGATGAGGTAACTGTTTTGCCTAGGTACACACTGAAAAAGTTAAAGAGCCAACATTCAAACCTGTGTGTGTGTAACTCCAAAACCCATGATCTTAACCTCTGAGACAGGAGGTAGATGCCTGCCCCTGCCCCTGCCCTGCTGCGGCCCCTCGCCCCCGCCCCCACCAGCCCCAGAATAAAGCAATTGGAGATTCATTCCATAAGGACCGAAACTCCAAGACAAGCATAGTGGGACAATGAAGGGAGGAGGCTGGGTCCTACCCAGATACATACTTCTTATTTTCACAGTNTCTCTTATACACATCTTGCCCTGCTGCGGCCCCTCGCCCCCGCCCCCACCAGCCCCAGAATAAAGCAATTGGAGATTCATTCCATAAGGACCGAAACTCCAAGACAAGCATAGTGGGACAATGAAGGGAGGAGGCTGGGTCCTACCCAGATACATACTTCTTATTTTCACAGTCAAGAGGACTCCCTGACCACTTACGTGCAAAAAAGCTTCCATGGAGGTCAAAGAAGAATTATGCCAAGGGATGTTCTCTACCCATATGCCTTTTCTGTAAAGTCCATCTTGGCTAAGAGATGCATGGGCACACAGGGGAGGATCCTGAAATACACGAAATATGGATTGTGAATCAGACGAATCAAAATCACTGGCCAAAGGAAACCCAGGAAACTGGGAAGAGATGCCCCTTAAAAGTGATTCAAACTTTCACAAGGGTGTGATTCAGTGACTCTCTCTCTCGCCCTGAGTCCCAATCAGTTCAGTCACTCAGTCATGTCCAACTCTTTGTGACCCCATGGACTGCAGCATGCCAGGCTTCCCTGTCCCTCACCAACTCCTGGAGCTTGCTCAAACTCATGTCTATCGAATCAGTGATGCCTTCCAACCATCTCATCATCCTCTGTCATCCCCTTCTCCTGCCTTCAGTCTNAGTTCAGTCACTCAGTCATGTCCAACTCTTTGTGACCCCATGGACTGCAGCATGCCAGGCTTCCCTGTCCCTCACCAACTCCTGGAGCTTGCTCAAACTCATGTCTATCGAATCAGTGATGCCTTCCAACCATCTCATCATCCTCTGTCATCCCCTTCTCCTGCCTTCAGTCTTTCCCAGCGGCATCTCCAATATTAACCTACATCATCTTGTATATCTAAATACAAGAGTATAAAATGTGCTGGTCATCCCTAAAGATATGTTAGGAGAACACAAGTTTGCATCCCCAATGCACAGTGAGGCCAGACAACTCAAAACGTGGGTATCTAGAGCACAGAAAGGTTTACTGCAGGGACAAGCAAGGAGAACAGGTAGATGCTGCTCAAAAACCCCAAACTCCCTGATGGTCTGGGGGAGTTTTTATGACAAAATTTGGGGTGAGGGCTGCAGGGTGTGTGACTCCCTTCTGATCAGTTGGTGGTAACAGGGTGGTGCTCCAAGAATCTTATGCCCAGGCTGAAGTTGTCGGGGGGAGGGGGGGGTTGCCAAGGAGGAACTCAGTTCCTGCCAGAGAACTCAAAGATACTGTATGCATAGTCCTTGAGAAGGAATCAGGACCTTACCCCAAAACTGCACTATTGTTTCTAGACTGCTGTTCTCTTGTTTCCACAGTCCCTCACTTCCCTGATTAGCAAATGTTTGAATCTACCCTTTGGAATTCAGGAAGGGTCAAGGAGGCTAAATGAAGCCTAGTTCCTACAAAGGCTTGTACGCCCAGGATGGCCCCACAGATTCCTGTTTGGTCTCAATATTACAGAAAAATTTTATCCTTTTTGTTAGGGGAAACATTGACTGAAACCACCCACCCTGGCCAGGCACTGTAGTAACCATTTGAGTATTTTATGACAAGAGGTCCTGGTAAGGAACAGGAAACTAACAAGCCCCCACCAAGGGGAAGAATTAGGGAAAGGTCAAAAGGAGACACCACGTGTCCTACTACCTCCCAGAATCCTTCTTGCTGGCATCCATCTTGGCTGAATAATGCCTGCACATCCAGAAAGGACTCTAAGACAGAATTAGTGGGCAAAGACAAACAGGAAATTAAGTCCATCACCATAAAACCTGAGACTTGGCAGAGCAGTTCTTCTGGGTTCGCATCCCCTGCTCCCCACCCCGGCACCCCTTCCCAATAAAGTCTCTTACTTCGTAAGCACATAGGTCTCCTCGGACAATTCATTTCTGAGTGTTAGAAAAGATCCCCCTTTCCAGCCCTAGGAGTCCCCCTTCCTGTAACATTTTTGTGTAAAAGAGAATACTACTGGGGCTTCCGAGATGGCTCAGTGGTAAAGAATCCGCCTGAAATGCAGGAGACCCGTGTTCAATACCTGGGTCAGAGAGATCCCCTGGAGAAGAAAATGGCAACCACTCCAGAATTTTTGCCTGGGAAATCCCATAGACAGAGGAGCCTGGTGGGCAGTCCAAGGGGTTGCAGTAGAGCCAGTCAGTTGACTTAGCAACTAAACGACAAACACAGATAGAAGGTCAAGCTCAAAAGCTAGTAAAAAGTCACTTGACAGTAAAGTATTAATAACCGTCATCACACCTAACATCTATTAAGCATTTAGCATACAGTAGACACTGAATCTCACAACTCCCTTACAAAGAGTTACTTTATTACCTTGCTAGTAACAGCAGAGGTGGAAACAGTGTCGGACTTTATTTTGGGGGGCTCCCAAATCACTGCAGATGGTTACTGCAGCCATGAAATTAAAAGACGCTTACTCCTTGGAAGGAAAGTTATGACCAACCTAAATAGCATAATGAAAAGCAGAGACATTACCTTGCCAACAAAGGTCCGTCTGGTCAAGGCTATGGTTTTGCCAGTGGTCATGTATGGATGTGAGTTGGACTGTGAAGAAAGCTGAGCTCCGAAGAATTGATGCTTTTGAACTGTGGTGTTGAAGACTCTTGAGAGTCCCTTGGACTGCAAGGAGATCCAACCAGTCCATTCTGAAGGAGATCAACCCTGGGATTTCTTTGGAAGGAATGATGCTAAAGCTGAAACTCCAGTACTTTGGCCACCTCATGCGAAGAGTTGACTCATTGGAAAAGACTGATGCTGGGAGGGATTGGGGGCAGGAGGAGAAGGGGACGACCGAGGATGAGATGGCTGGATGGCATCACGGACTCGATGGACGTGAGTTTGAGTGAACTCCGGGAGATGGTAATGGACAGGGAGGCCTGGCGTGCTGTAATTCATGGGGTCGCAAAGAGTCGGACACAACTGAGCGTCTGAAGTGAACTGAACTGAACAGCAAAGGAAACTTAGGCACCCAGGTGCGCAGGCGCAACGCTTGCTGCCCCCTCCTCTGATTGGCTGGTGGGACCGGCTTCCATGCATCAGCCAATGAGGCTCTGGCTGTGAGCGGCAGTTGGCCGAGGTAACCGCCATGCTGAGTGGCGATGGCCGGGGCTGCTGGCCGGGTACGTGGCCGCGCCTTAGGGCGCTTTCGGCTTGCTCTGCCTGTGCGCGATGTGAGTATCCCTGAGCGAAGGTGTGAGAGCCTCTTTCCCGTATTTAGGTGTCTCCTTCTCCCGACGCCCCAACGGGGGCAGGGGGTGGGCGGTGGGGAATAGGAATAATAATAATAGCTGGTATTTAATCAAACGTTCGCCACAGACCATGCGCTGGGCAGAAGGCTCTTAACCTTGTGATGTTGAATCCTCGAACCCTGAGATGGGTGTTTACCATTATTTCAGAGGAGGCAGGATGCAGGCGATTGAATTTAAAATCCCTGGATTCCTCGCTCCATGCCCTACTTTGGAAACTAGTTTCCTTCTTAGCAGGAGTCTCACAGTGTTCAGGTGTTGAAGGTGGACATAGGAAAGTCTAGAATCCTGAGGCTTGTTAAGTTAGTTTGTTTTTAAGAAAAATCTATACACACTAAAAGCATTTATGGGGAAGATAAGCACTAAAATTCAGGAGATTGTCTCTTGGGATGGCAGTGCAGGGGCTTCATTTGAATCATAACTGTTGTCTGTTACAGAATTCCCTTTCCTGTTTGTCTGAAATACAATTTTAAAAGGAAAACACGCACATGAAAAATAACTTCCATAGGATGAACTGTACACAGTTTCCTCCCAGTCCAGACTTTAGAGCCTCTCAGAAGCAGCCACTGATACCACTTTTGTGTGTGTATTATACATTTTCTATAGTATATACAAGCATATTTGTGTCTGTATTGTTTTCACAAGTGAATTCTATTGTATACAGCCCTGCACCTTTGATGATTTATCTTTAAACTCATTAAACTTAAAGGTTCTTTAACCACTTTTACTCCTGTGATCAATATAATTTGGCAAAAGAGTTCCAGGGTTGCTTCTTACATAATGAGATGTAGGTCATGGCCTGCCATATGCATATTTACTTTTTTCTTCCTGCACATCCTCATCTGTAGGGTCCAAAAGAATCTTCTCCAAATTAACACTGTAAAAAGTGTTGGAGAAAAAGAATCCTGGCAAGAAGAGGACTGCAGGAACTGCTTTACCCTTTTCGAAACATTTTTACTTACACTTTACAAGTAAAATTCCACATAGAGCCCACTATTATTTGAAATTAATTTGTTGTGGTGCATTAGTGGCAAAGTGGGAGAAGTAGGGATTCATTTCTCAGGTTTCAGAGAAATTGCCCAGCTTCCTTCTAGTGAAATAACAAGGAAACAGATCTTGTTTGATCCCAGTTAAACTGTCATACTTAATCCTTATTTTATCCTTTTTTCTTATTTTACCTCTTCTTAAAGCCCAATATATACATTTTTATTCCTTTTAAAAAATGCTCCCAATCATAGAATGCTTATGTGAGACAGCTGGGATTCTAGCCCAGACAAAGCTAACTCTAAAAGTCACACCAGAATGGGTTGTTCCCTCGAATGAACTCATTTGCTCATTAAGCTGCTCCACTCGGTCCTTTTTCATCAGCCTCCTACCAGCTTCATTGCTGATTCTTGTCATCATTTCAGAAACTGTTTTCGTTCCACAAACCTACTTGCTCTTTGTCTCTGATATTCTACCTGGAACACATTTCCCCAGAACCCTCGTTGAGTATTTTTCAAGGTTCAGTTCAGTTCAGTCGCCCAGTCGTGTCCGACTCTTTGCGACTCCATGAACTGCAGCACGCCAGGCCTCCCTGTCCATCACCATCTCCTAGGGTTCACTCAGACTCACATCCATTGAGTCGGTGATGCCATCCAGCCATCTCATCTTCTGTTGTCCCCTTCTCCTCCTCCCCCCAATCCTTCCCAGCATCAGAGTCTTTTCCAATAAGTCAACTCTTTTTTGAACTCACAGTTCAAAAGCATCAGTTCTTCGGAGCTCAGCTTTCTTCACAGTCCAACTCTCACATCCATACATGACCACTGGAAGAACCATAGCCTTGACTAGACAGACCTTTGTTGGCAAAGTAATGTCTCTGCTTTTCAATATGCTATCTAGGTCAGTCATAACTTTTCTTCCAAGAAGTAAGCATCTTTTAATTTCATGGCTGAGTCACCATCTGAAATGATTTTGGTTAGATTCCTGTAAGTGCTGTTGCCACATCTGTGGGACAAAATTTAAATCAAACAGTGTTTGAGACGGCTGATTCCCAATACTCTAGCTAACACCTGGACATTAAAAATTTACCAACCCAAAAAGCGAAGGAAAAAAGAAAATCTGCTTGCTTCAAATTCATTTTGCTCACTATCCGTAATGGTTTTGTATATTGGTACATTCAATGTATGTGAAAGTGAAAGTGAAAGAAAGTGAAGTCACTCAGTCGTGTCCGACTCTTTGCAACCCGTGTACTGTAGCCCACCAAGCTCCGCCGTCCATGGGATTCTCCAGGCGAGAATACTGGAGTGGGTTGCCATTTCCTTCTCCTGGGGATCTTCCTCATCCAGGGATCGAACCCAGGTCTTCCACATTGCAGGCAGATGCTTTAGCCTCTGCACCACCAGGGAAGCAAAACCTCCTATAGAGACACAGAATATCAGAGATGTTCAAGGGAGGAAAGGAAGCCAGGTTGAAAGAAGGGGGAGGAGGCGGGAGAGGAGGGGGCGAAAGGGGTGGCCTTACAGACGTCTCCTGCCACCTACAGATACCCAGGCGTTATGGGACTTTTCCCTGGGCCTCCAGAGATGGTAGGACTGGAACTCGGCCCCACCAGAAATCAGAACCAGAATTCGAGTTCTTTGCCAAGAGGAGGTGGTCAGTCTCCAATCCTCAGCTCAGGCTGAGGGCCCTTCGACCAGATTCCTGCGTCCAGGACCGGGGGACTAGAAAAACAGGGATGGGTAGGAAGGGTTAAGGAGAGGAAATAGAGAGGGAAGGGGAGAGAGGTCAATTAAGTCTCTCGTTTCCTACCCGTCGAGGCACTCTGGCCAGTTGTCCGTGTCAGGAGGAGACCAGGGACAAAAGGGTCCCAGAGCCGCTGGGTCTGGTCCATTGGCAGGCAAGCTGGCCTCTGAGAACCCCGAGTGGTCAGGATGTCAGTCTCAGTGAAGAAGAGTCCCCGCCAGAGTCGCCATTTGTTGTAGGAAGGCGGACCCCTTCCAGGGCCCAAAACTGGGCTCTTGTCTAACACTCGGAAATGAATTATCCGAGGAGACACGTGCTGACAAAGCAAGAGATTTTACTGGGAAAGGGCACCCGGCTGGAGAGCAGTAGGGTAAGGAAACCCGAATGGTTTTGTGTATTGGTACATTCAATGTATATGAGCACGTTCTATGTCACTGTGGTGGAGGAAAATGTGGTTTTGCTCTTTGGTTGAAGAGCCAGTTGACAGGAGCTTAGGCACTTTAACATACTACCTTAGTCTACGGTTGTGGACGTTGGATAAGAAACTTAAGAGCAATGAAGAGGTGGAGGTTTGAAGGCGACAAAAACGCCAGCCCAAAGAGGGAGAGAGTTCGGCGGGCCGGCGCGGACTCTGACGTCACTGGGGCGCGCCGCTTCCGGTCCCCAGCTCCGGAGCTGGTGACTTCTCCCTCCCCGGGCCGGAGCGGCTCCGGATTGCTGATCGCCGCCCAAGCCGCCTCGTTCGCCAGCACCTGCATCCCAGCCTGTGCCCGTGACCATGGCCACCGACTCGTGGGCCCTGGCGGTGGACGAGCAGGAAGCGGCAGCCGCGTCGGTGAGTTGGTTTCAGCCGTGAAAGGGTCAGGGGGCCAGTTTTGGCCGGGGATCAGATCCTGGAAAAAGTCACTCCCTGGGTTGGTCCGAGCCGGGATGGGGTGCGTGTGGGGATGGAGCCTGGATCCTGATTCTGACTTTGTTTCCCCACCCGCCAGCCCCCTTTCCCCCCCCCCGCCCCCCGAAGTTACATAAGCACAGGTGAGCGCTTCCATCGGGAAAGAGCCAGCCGCCCGCCTGTCTTCCTGGAGTCAGGATTGCACTTAGCGCCCTGAACTGTAATTTAGATGTCATTTTCCACTTCCCCGTTCTGAGTTGCTTGTGTCCAGGAATCATGGCTTACTCATGTTTGTGTGCTTCCTCAGCTTGCTCACTGATGATGAATGATCCACTCTGTGGGCCCGGCAGTCAGTAAATCCTCTCGTGATCCGCTTAACTTTGTTGTGGGCCTGACACACAGTAAGCAAGTTATATGTTAAACGGTACTGTGTAGAATTAATTTTTCCCGCCTAAACACTCGCATTATGGTAGTGCTTTGATCCCGCTTTTTTGGTACCTCAGTTCAGTTCAGTTGCTCAGTCGTGTCCGACTCTTTGCGACCCCATGAATCGCAGCAGGCCAGGCCTCCCTGTCCATCACCAACTCCCGGAGTTCACCCAGACTCATGTCCATGGAGTCGGTGATGCCNTGGCCTCTGAGAACCCCGAGTGGTCAGGATGTCAGTCTCAGTGAAGAAGAGTCCCCGCCAGAGTCGCCATTTGTTGTAGGAAGGCGGACCCCTTCCAGGGCCCAAAACTGGGCTCTTGTCTAACACTCGGAAATGAATTATCCGAGGAGACACGTGCTGACAAAGCAAGAGATTTTACTGGGAAAGGGCACCCGGCTGGAGAGCAGTAGGGTAAGGAAACCCGAATGGTTTTGTGTATTGGTACATTCAATGTATATGAGCACGTTCTATGTCACTGTGGTGGAGGAAAATGTGGTTTTGCTCTTTGGTTGAAGAGCCAGTTGACAGGAGCTTAGGCACTTTAACATACTACCTTAGTCTACGGTTGTGGACGTTGGATAAGAAACTTAAGAGCAATGAAGAGGTGGAGGTTTGAAGGCGACAAAAACGCCAGCCCAAAGAGGGAGAGAGTTCGGCGGGCCGGCGCGGACTCTGACGTCACTGGGGCGCGCCGCTTCCGGTCCCCAGCTCCGGAGCTGGTGACTTCTCCCTCCCCGGGCCGGAGCGGCTCCGGATTGCTGATCGCCGCCCAAGCCGCCTCGTTCGCCAGCACCTGCATCCCAGCCTGTGCCCGTGACCATGGCCACCGACTCGTGGGCCCTGGCGGTGGACGAGCAGGAAGCGGCAGCCGCGTCGGTGAGTTGGTTTCAGCCGTGAAAGGGTCAGGGGGCCAGTTTTGGCCGGGGATCAGATCCTGGAAAAAGTCACTCCCTGGGTTGGTCCGAGCCGGGATGGGGTGCGTGTGGGGATGGAGCCTGGATCCTGATTCTGACTTTGTTTCCCCACCCGCCAGCCCCCTTTCCCCCCCCCCGCCCCCCGAAGTTACATAAGCACAGGTGAGCGCTTCCATCGGGAAAGAGCCAGCCGCCCGCCTGTCTTCCTGGAGTCAGGATTGCACTTAGCGCCCTGAACTGTAATTTAGATGTCATTTTCCACTTCCCCGTTCTGAGTTGCTTGTGTCCAGGAATCATGGCTTACTCATGTTTGTGTGCTTCCTCAGCTTGCTCACTGATGATGAATGATCCACTCTGTGGGCCCGGCAGTCAGTAAATCCTCTCGTGATCCGCTTAACTTTGTTGTGGGCCTGACACACAGTAAGCAAGTTATATGTTAAACGGTACTGTGTAGAATTAATTTTTCCCGCCTAAACACTCGCATTATGGTAGTGCTTTGATCCCGCTTTTTTGGTACCTCAGTTCAGTTCAGTTGCTCAGTCGTGTCCGACTCTTTGCGACCCCATGAATCGCAGCAGGCCAGGCCTCCCTGTCCATCACCAACTCCCGGAGTTCACCCAGACTCATGTCCATGGAGTCGGTGATGCCATCCAGCCATCTCATCCTCTGTCGTCCCCTTCTCCTCCTGCCTCCAATCCCACCCAGCATCAGAGTCTTTTCCAATGAGTCAACTCTTCTCATGAGGCGGCCAAGGTACTGGAGTTTCAGCTTTAGCATCATTCCTTCCAAAGAACACCCAGGGCTGATCTCCTTTAGGATGGACTGGTTGGATCTCCTTGCAGTCAAGGGACTCTCAAGAGTCTTCTCCAACACCACAGTTCAAAAGCATCAGTTCTTCGGAGCTCAGCTTCCTTCACAGTCCAACTCTCACATCCATACATGACCACTGGAAAAACCATAGCCTTGACTAGACAGACCTTTGTTGGCAAAGTAATATCTCTGTTTTTTAATATGCTATCTAGGTTGTCTGTGAATTTCTGGAGAACAAAGACTATTTTTTTTTTAATATAAGTGATAAAGTTTCATATGCACCTAAGGAGTCAGTTTTTTCCTCCCCAAAGAAAACAGCTGTTTCTCTTGACATTGATCTATGATATTGACCTCCTTGTTCCCTGAATTACATGCTTGCTTTGCTACTTCTTCAGTTTTCTGTTTTAGATGTTTATTGATTTTGACACTCTGGTCCATCCTCCTTTTCCCACCACAGAAGCACACCTTACTATTCCTCATCTTTCCACTGTGATTTTAGTTAGATCAGTTTTCTGCGTTTATATTAATAACTCAAATATTTTTCCTATATGACTTTTTCCTTGGCATTTATGTTTTTGTTTCGTGCTTATCACCAGTTCAACCCCAGGCTCTTTGCTAATCGCCTAAGTTTATCTCAAGATGTCCCCCCACACACCAAGTATTCTGTTAGTTCTATTTCTCCAAGGTCTTGTAGCCTGTTTTGAACTGTACGAATTGCCCCAATTTGTTTTAGAGGCTGGAGGGGAACAGGGCAAATTTCTCTTTGCCCTCATTCAGGGGACTTGCCCCTCTTCTCTTGTACTGGATCCTGTCATTTCTTCATCCCCCTCTACATCTTTCTGGATTTGGTGCAGTCATATATCTACCAGCTTTCTGAAGGTATATGGGAAGTCAGTCTTTTAAGATACTGCCTTTCTGAAATTAGCTTATTTTGCCCTATCACTTGAATAATAGTATTGCTGGATGTATCATTAATTGTAGGTTGGAAATTATTCTCCTGCCAATTAAAAAAATTTTCTTTTAAATTGATGTCTGTGCTGGGTCTTCATTGCTGCTTAGGCCTTTCTCTAGCTGTGACGTGTGGACTTCTCACCACGGTCTCTCTTATCGCAGAGCACGGGCTCTAGGGCGTGTGGGCTTCAGTAACTTCGATTTGCGGGTTCAGGAGCCGCAGCTCCCGGGCTCAGGTTCTAGAGCACAAGCCCAGTAGCTGTGGTCCCGGGCTCAGTCGCTCCATGACATGTGGGATCTTCCCAGATCAGGGATTCAGCCTATGTCTCCTGCACTGGCAGAGAGAGTCTCTACCACTGAGCCACGAGAGAAGCCCCACCTGCCAAATTTTAAAGACACTGTTCTACTGCCTTCTAGATTTCTGTGTGTGTTGTTGAGATGTCTGAGACCATCCTGACTACTGATGTGAGCCCCTTTTCCCTTTCTAAGCTTGAAGAATCTTCTGTTTGTCTCCAATCATCAGAAAATTCCTGATAATGTGTCTTGATATGGGTTTATTTTCACTCATTTTATTAGGCCTGGGGTGGGAACTTCATTCTGAAAACTCTTGCCCTTGTGTTATGGGAAGTTTTCTTGAAATTTTTCATTGTTGATTTCTTCTCCTTTGTTTTTATTTTCATTCCCTCATTTCAGACTCTTATTAGCTGAATGTTGAGTCTCATTAATTTTTAAAATTTTTAAAGTCAAGTTTATTGTGATATAAAGTAAAATTCACCTTGTGCTACAATTCTGTGAATTTTGACAGAGGCATACAGTCCTGTCACTACCACCACAGTCAAGATATACAACATTTCCACCACTCTAAAAAGTTCCCCCAAGCTTTTTTTGCATTCATTTTCTTGTCTCTACCCTTCTTTGGCAGCTGCTAATATGTTTTCTGTCATTTTACTTACACCTTTTCCAAAATGTAGTATAAATGGTATTATACAGTATGCAAACCTTTTGAAAAATCTGGCTTTCAGTAGTTTGTTCTTTTTTTATTGCTGAGTAGTATTCCATGTATGGGTGTACCACAGCTTGCTTAACCTTCTGTTGATGAACATTTGGGTATTTTCTAGTTTGAGGGTATTTCTGAATAAAGCTGTTATATACATTAGCATATACAGATTTCGGTATGGACTTATGTCTGCATTTCTCTTTGGTATATATCTAGTAGTGTGATTTGTTGGGTTATATGTTAAGTGTATGTTTAACTTTGTAAGTTATATACCACACTGTTTTCCAAAGGGCTGTAGCATTTTGTATTACCACCAGCAACATCTGAGAGCTTAGTTGCTTCACATTCTCAGCAGCACAGCATGGCCAGTTTTTTCCTCCATTCTAATAGGTGTATAGTGATATCTTACAAGATTTTAAGTTACATTTCCCTAATGACTGCAAAGAGATCCAACCAGTCCATCCTAAAGGAAATCAGTCCTGAATACTCATTGGAAGGAATGAGGTTGAAGCTGAAACTCCAATACTTTGGCGACCTGATGTGAAGAGCTGACTCATTTGAAAAGACCCTGATGTTGGGAAAGATTGAAGGCTGGAGAAGGGGACAACAGATGATGAGATGGTTGGATGGCATCACCGACTCCATGGACATGAGTTTGAGTAAACTCTGGGGGTTGATGATGGACCGGGAAGCCTGGTGTGCTGCAGTCTGTGGGTCTCAAAGAGTCAGACACGACTGACCGACTGAACTGAACTGAATGACTAATGAAGTTGAGCGTCTTTTTATGTGCTTTGCCACCGGTATGATTTCTTGAAGTGACTTTTCAGATTTTTTGCCAATTAAAAAAAACTGATTGATAATTTAAAAAAATGATTGTTTTCTTATTACTGAGTTGGGAGAATTCTTCATGTATTCTGGATATAAGTCCTTTATCAAATATGTTATTTGCATAAATATTCTCCCTGATTGACACTTAACATTTGAAGTTTCTTAACAGTACTTTTTGAAGAACAGATACTTTAAATTTTGGCTAATTCTAATTTGTCAGTTTTTTCATGATCAGTTCTTTCTGTGTTCTAAGAAATATACCTTACCCAAGTCCACAAAGTTTTTCACCTGTATTTTCTTCTAGAAGATTTGTGGCTTTAAATGTCACCTTTACGACTGTGATCCATTTTGAGTTGATTTTTTATGTAGTAGGAAGATTGGGTCAACATTACCACAGTCAATTTTAGAACATTTTCATCATCCCAAACCCCCTATTTCTCCTCGGCCCAGCCCTTTGTAGCCACTAATCTGTTTTCTGTCTCTTTAGATCTGCCTATTCAGGACGTCGAATATAACTGGAATCCCATCATACGTGCTCTTCTGTGGCTTTTTTCACTGAGCACATTTTCAGGGTTCATCCAAGTTGCAGCATATATCAATACTTCATTAATTTTTGTTGCCAAATGATGATATATAGATATGCCACATTTATCTATTCATTGGTGTCCACTGATGGGCATTTGAATTATTTCTACTTTTTAGCTATTATGAATAATGTTGGTACGATCATCAGGTACAAGTTTTTGTATGAACATACATTTTCAATTCACTTGGGTATCTATCTAAAAGTGGCATTGCTGGATTATATAGTAACTCTGTGTTTAAGTTTTGAAGAACTGCTGTACTGTTTTCCAAAGTGACTGCATCATTGTATCATCTTTATTATTTTTTTTTTTTGAGATTAGTATCACCTATGAGAGGCTCTATTGTGTAGAAGTTAAGACCAAGACCTAAGACTTTGTAACCAGACAGACTTGGATTTGTATTCTGGGTCCCTCCCTCACTTATTAGTTGTATGACTTCTGGCAAATTACTGAACTTTCTGTGCTTCAGTTTCCACATCTGTTAAATGGGCATAAACAGAGTATCCACCTCATTAATTTTTGGACATACCTGAAATAAGTGCTGTTTATGTAGTAGCTATTATTATGGTTGTAGTTTTCTATAATTCAGTTTCTTTGCAGGAATCTTAAATTACGAGTTCATGTTGTAGAGATTATCTGAACTTGGATACGTTTTATTCTAAAACTGAACAAATGAGTAAAGACACCTGTGTCCTTCTGTTTTGTGGCGCTCCCCCTGAGAACCTCCACAGGGATGGCATGATGCGGGTGACCGTGACGTGCACAGTGCGCGGTTGTTGTTGACGTGCTAAATCGTGTCCAACTCTGCAACCCCAGCGCTGTAGCCCACCAGGCTCCTTTGTCCATGGGATTTTTCCAGGCAAGAACACTGGAGTGGGTTGCCATTTCCTCCTCCGGGGGAACTTCCTGACCCAGGGATTGAACCAGGGTCTCCTGCATTGGCAGGCAGATTCCTTACCACTGAGCCACAAAGAAAGCCCTTCTGTTTTAAATATTCCTCTAGCTCCATTTTTTACTCCTTTAAGAAAATATTAGGTCCCGTTTATGTTTACTTCCTCGTCCCTATTTGCCCTTCTTTCTTCTTGGGAAATTCCAATTCAGAGGAGGGTAAAGAGAGCGGCAAACTCTGAGGAGTGAGCCCCTGAAGTCGCCTAATTCACTGCTGTGCGCAGAGCAGTCCTCATTCAGCGTAACTCCCTTACCATTAAATCTTCCTTCTGCTGTGTGAGAGTCCTCTCTCAGGACTTCCCTGGTGGTCCAGTGGTTGGGACTCTGCACTCCAAATGAGCGGGGCACAGGTTCAGTTCCTGGCTGGGGAACTAGGATCCCTCGTGCAGCAAGGCATGGCTTAAAAAAAAGCAAACGATCCTTTCTCAAGTAGCTTTCGAATAAAATACAGGGTATAACTTAACAGTTTCCAATTATTTTTTACATATATTAAAAAGTAAAATATTAATTAAAGGCATTAAAAATGTAGATATTATAAGGTGGGTATTTTGGCTTTTGGTTAATCTTTTCGGATTGCAAAGTGGTGTTGAATGAAGTTGCAAGAGAAACTGGTTTCTCCTTTTGGTTCAAGTAAGCAAAGCAAAGGAAGAAATCTGAAGTTCATCATAAGTTTCAGCGTTCAGTTCACTGACACTGTAGTGGATGATGCAAACTTCATTGTCCTGGTGCTTTTGCTGTATAAGCTTTGAGATTGCTACAGCCAAGTGAGGGCCAGAGTATGTTTTCAGAATCTGCTGGAACCTCTCCAGAATTCTGATACACTGTAATCAGAACATCTCTTGATTTCATTTACATTGTTGCAATGTATAGAGAAAGTTGATAGCATTTTATTTAACTACTTTATTTACTCTGTTAGCTTCAATTTTAACAATATACCAACAAAAGAATAGGTTGTCCTTTTATCATTGAATGTTACAGTAAAGGATATTTCTAACTTATACATCAACGCTGTCACTTATTTTAGGTAGCAGTTATCACCCTAGGAGTACTGTTAACCCTGCTCTTGTAAATATTGCCAGTAAGTCTGTCTGTTTTTTTTTTTTTAACAGCCTTAAACTAGGTTCATTGGCAGGATGTGGAAGACTACTTCAGTGATGACTAGAATATATTAAGCACCTACTACATATATGGGGCTTCCCGGGTGGCTCATTGGTAAAGAATTTGCCTGCCAAGCAAGAGACCTGGGTCCGATCTCTGGGTTGGGAAGATCCCCTGGAGAAAGGACTGGCTACCCACTCCAGCATTCTGGCCTGGAGAATTCCATGGACCGTCTGTGGGGTAGCAGAGTCAGACACAACTGAGTGGCTTTCACTTTATATTTCATATACTGTGCTGGTTTCCTCATTATCTATCAGTGTGCTCTGTATCCTTCAGAATTAATGAAGGATTGTTAACTGCTTTATAGTGGTTTCCTTATTTGCCAATTTCCCTTCTTGCCAGCCTCTCTAGTGTCTTTTCCCCCTTCCTCTTCCCTCCACCCCAACACCAAAATAGACAGACACCAGAAACTCCCCTTTACAGTTTCCATCAATAGAAGTGAAGTTCCTCCATTCCCAGCTAATGTTTTCATTCCTCTCTCCACTTAAAAGACAGAAATGAACCTCAAGACATAGAAAACCTGTGCAGGTGGTGCTTTAAGAAGCAGCCATTTGATAATGGTGATTTTCATTCTTTTTCCCTTCTCTCCATGATGTCTTAAGCCCTACTTAATATTTTGACTAGAGCACCTGCTCTGTCCTTGATCCAAAGGAAAACTAAAAATAGAAATATCCCCTGACTTTATCTTCTGTCCTAGTCTTTCCTTTGTTTTCCTTTTGGCTTTATTGAGGCTATAATTGACAAATTTTTATAATAATAGGGGAGATAAGTCCTTCTAGGATATCCCTAACAGTGTTTGATCAAAGTCCTACTAAATCTTTCTTTAAAATGTCTTTCCTCTGTCCTCTTCCTTTCTATTCCACTTCATCCTGTTCTGTACCTTGATTGCACAGTGTGCCATGGTGCTCTAGGCTGTTCCCGATTTAAATACCAGACATCCAGCCCAAGGCAACCTGAAGGAGAGGCTGCACCGTGGCGTGCTGTGGCCCTGGGGCCTGAATCAGCCTGAAGCATAACTGATCTGCACCCACAGATGCTTTTCATCACGGACCTCCCACGTCGGTGGTCTCTGTTTGAAGAATGACTGCATTTTCCAGTATCTCTTTAAATTTTCTCGTTTGAAAAATGAGAGTGACAACTCACATGGTATTCTGTTGAGAGATTGTGATAAGGTGTGTAATCAGTGCATTAAGCAAACTCACAAATTATTATTTCTAGGGATTGCAGTTAGGAAGTGTGGGTTTTGAGCTGTTGTGTAACCATTTTTTTCTACTGCTGTTGCTAACTTGTGTCCAACTCTGAAACCCCATGGACTGTAGCACACCAGGCTTCCCTGTCCTTCACTATCTCCCAGAGTTTGCTGAAATTCATGTCCATTGTATCGGTGATGCTATCCAACCATCTCATCCTCTGTCACCCACTTTTCCTTTTGCCCTCGATCTTTGCCAGCATCAGGGTCTTTTCCAGTGGCTCTTTGTATCAGGTGACCAAAATACAGGAGCTTCAGCTTCAGTACTGCTGTACTTGTGGGATATTTTGTTTATTCTCACTCTAACGTTTAGTAAACAAAAGGAGCCCAGCAGAACAGCCTAATGAATATGGCCTAATGAATAATAGGTCACCAGAGTGGTTCATTTCTTCCCAGCTTTACTAGAGGAGGCACTATTGATGCAAAATCTTTTAAATGATTTTCCTGACACTTCTCCCCCCATATTCTCCATTTAGCTGAGCAACTTGCATCTTAAGGAAGAGAAAATAAAACCAGATGCCAATGGTGAGTAACTAAATGCTGTTTTGAAAACAAAAAATAATTTCCTTTAGTATTTGTTTTAATATAACAACTGGAAAAAAAATTATATACATACCAGACAGGAGACAGGCAGATACTGGCAGTTACTTGATTTGGGAATCAACAGACTGGATTGTTTTGTTATGCTTCATATAAATATGAGGATAACTAATTGGCTTATAAATTATTAAATATATCACCAACCATGAAAATATACTGCCAATGATTGTTTTTAAAATATTCCTAAATTTGAGATGAGATAGACAAAGTATGAGCAACCTGAGGGCTAACCTGTTGTAATTATTCTGAAATCATATCTACAAAATCTAAGATGTCTATTGAATTTTTGTTCATGTATTTAAAGTTGTAAGGGAGAAATTGTAACATTTACCTTACTCAGATCTTTTTCTGTATATCTTTATATAACTACAACACTGAATATCTGTTTCTATTAACGGTTTATACACATAGACTCTTAATGGCACTGTGATGTTTATATATTGATGAAATATGATTTGCATAGGTTTTCCTCTGTTGAGCATCATCTTTCTATAACATTTGAGAAATGTTGATGCTGTGAGGGATTCATAGTTTTTGAGGTACAGTGAGAGGACTTGGAATCAGAAAGAACTGAAAAGCAAGCATCAGTTTTCATACCTTTGTTTATAAAGTAACAATAAAATGTGTTTATCTGTGGCTTGGTTTCCTCATTTATTTTTTTGCTCCCCAGGCCTTTACATTTCTAGTGTCTCATAGAATTTGAACTGTCTCAGCTCTTGGGTATGGGATGTGATTTTGAATGACGGCCACTTTGTGTCTGATAAAGGTGCTGTTGTCAAGACCAATGCTAATGCAGAGAAGGCTGATGAAGAAGAGAAAGGTAACCTAGCCCAGAGTTATGTATACGTGGAGTTCTACGGTCTAAGAGAATGGTGTGTTGGGAGGTTTCATTTTTGTGCCGTGACTTGGCTAGAGTTTAATGGACGTCACAGTGCTAGTCTTCTCTCCTAACTCAGTCGGTAAAGAATCTGTCTGTAATGCAGGGGACCCAGGTTCTATCCTTGGGTCGGAAAGATCCTCAGGAGAAGGAAATGGCAACCCACTCCAGTATTCTTGCCCGAAGAATTCCATGGACGGAGGAGCCTGGCATGCTACAGTCCATGGGGTCACAAAGTCAGACACGACTTAGCGACTAAACCACCACCTCCACAGTGCTAGTACAAACTCAATATAGTCACTGGTAAAAGGATCCTAGGAGGTTTATACCGACCTGCCAATGGACTTTCCTGGTGGCTCAGACGGTAAAGCATCTGCCGCATTTTAGTGGGAGCCCAGGGTTCAGTGCTTGGGTTGGGAAGATCTGGAAAAGGAAATGGCAACCCATTCCAGTATTCTTGCCTGGAGAATCCCATGGACGGAGGAACCTGGTAGGCTACAGTCCATGAGGTCGCAGAGAGTCAGACACGACTGAACGACTTCACTTTCTTTCTTTCTAAAGGGATTCTAATTCTTTACATTTTAGAGAAATTTTACTTTGAACAGATGATAAACTTCAACAGCAGCAGGAAATATTCCCTGAATGATTACCTTGTACAGGTCTTTATAAAAGATATTTTAACTTGCATCTTCATTTTCTAATAAAATTATATTTGATGATATTTTGACAATTTAACATTAATAACAAGATGCAAACAGCTTATCCAGTATCAAGATACAGACTTTGTCAATTTGGTTTTTTTCCCCATTATTGTGATGGGGTTTTTTAACTCATTTTAAAATTTATATTGGGTACATATTGGAGAGTAAATGTTTGGGTTTTGAGAGGAGGAATTTCAAGAAAGGATAGTTGTTAGGAATAGAGTTCTGGAGAAGAATATGAGGCTCCAACAGGTGATAGGGCATCATAAATTTTGCGTTTAATAAACTTTTAATTATATTTATAAATCAGAACTAAACTCTACCTTGAATTAGGAGTCCCAGTACAAATACATGTTATTGCTTAAAATACTAATGGCAGCTGAATTTGGAGGAGATCATGCTAGATTTCATGGACTTCTAAAAATCTTCATGCTTTTTTCCTATAGAGGACAGAGCCGCCCAATCCTTACTCAACAAGCTGATCAGAAGCAACCTTGTCGATAACACCAACCAGGTGGAAGTCCTGCAGCGGGATCCCAACTCCCCGCTCTACTCAGTCAAGTCCTTTGAGGAGCTTCGGCTGTGAGTACTTTCTGACTCTCCCCTTTTTGTTTAACTAGAAATTTTAGGCCTGTTAACAGAACATTTTTAGCTAATACAAGTTTAATAAAAGAATTAGCTGCTTTGGGTTAGTAAGTAAACTTTCCTGGTAATTTGTAAAAGCTTTAGCTACATACACACATCATGCCCTATTCACAGTTTTAGTATTGTTAGCTAGACACTTGGCTTCTTTCTTCAAGCAGAGACTGTGATTTTCATTTTAAACTGTTTTTCCAGGAAACCACAGCTTCTCCAAGGAGTGTATGCCATGGGCTTCAACCGTCCATCCAAGATACAAGAGAATGCATTGCCTTTAATGCTTGCTGAGCCGTATGTGTCCTGATGCACCTCTAGCCCATGTTACTTTTTTTTTACTTTATTAAAAAAAAAAATATATATATATATATATATGTTCATTTTAGAAGTTAGAAAACAATGAAAAATGAGAAAAGAAAAAATTNGTTTTTTTTTTTTTAACAGCCTTAAACTAGGTTCATTGGCAGGATGTGGAAGACTACTTCAGTGATGACTAGAATATATTAAGCACCTACTACATATATGGGGCTTCCCGGGTGGCTCATTGGTAAAGAATTTGCCTGCCAAGCAAGAGACCTGGGTCCGATCTCTGGGTTGGGAAGATCCCCTGGAGAAAGGACTGGCTACCCACTCCAGCATTCTGGCCTGGAGAATTCCATGGACCGTCTGTGGGGTAGCAGAGTCAGACACAACTGAGTGGCTTTCACTTTATATTTCATATACTGTGCTGGTTTCCTCATTATCTATCAGTGTGCTCTGTATCCTTCAGAATTAATGAAGGATTGTTAACTGCTTTATAGTGGTTTCCTTATTTGCCAATTTCCCTTCTTGCCAGCCTCTCTAGTGTCTTTTCCCCCTTCCTCTTCCCTCCACCCCAACACCAAAATAGACAGACACCAGAAACTCCCCTTTACAGTTTCCATCAATAGAAGTGAAGTTCCTCCATTCCCAGCTAATGTTTTCATTCCTCTCTCCACTTAAAAGACAGAAATGAACCTCAAGACATAGAAAACCTGTGCAGGTGGTGCTTTAAGAAGCAGCCATTTGATAATGGTGATTTTCATTCTTTTTCCCTTCTCTCCATGATGTCTTAAGCCCTACTTAATATTTTGACTAGAGCACCTGCTCTGTCCTTGATCCAAAGGAAAACTAAAAATAGAAATATCCCCTGACTTTATCTTCTGTCCTAGTCTTTCCTTTGTTTTCCTTTTGGCTTTATTGAGGCTATAATTGACAAATTTTTATAATAATAGGGGAGATAAGTCCTTCTAGGATATCCCTAACAGTGTTTGATCAAAGTCCTACTAAATCTTTCTTTAAAATGTCTTTCCTCTGTCCTCTTCCTTTCTATTCCACTTCATCCTGTTCTGTACCTTGATTGCACAGTGTGCCATGGTGCTCTAGGCTGTTCCCGATTTAAATACCAGACATCCAGCCCAAGGCAACCTGAAGGAGAGGCTGCACCGTGGCGTGCTGTGGCCCTGGGGCCTGAATCAGCCTGAAGCATAACTGATCTGCACCCACAGATGCTTTTCATCACGGACCTCCCACGTCGGTGGTCTCTGTTTGAAGAATGACTGCATTTTCCAGTATCTCTTTAAATTTTCTCGTTTGAAAAATGAGAGTGACAACTCACATGGTATTCTGTTGAGAGATTGTGATAAGGTGTGTAATCAGTGCATTAAGCAAACTCACAAATTATTATTTCTAGGGATTGCAGTTAGGAAGTGTGGGTTTTGAGCTGTTGTGTAACCATTTTTTTCTACTGCTGTTGCTAACTTGTGTCCAACTCTGAAACCCCATGGACTGTAGCACACCAGGCTTCCCTGTCCTTCACTATCTCCCAGAGTTTGCTGAAATTCATGTCCATTGTATCGGTGATGCTATCCAACCATCTCATCCTCTGTCACCCACTTTTCCTTTTGCCCTCGATCTTTGCCAGCATCAGGGTCTTTTCCAGTGGCTCTTTGTATCAGGTGACCAAAATACAGGAGCTTCAGCTTCAGTACTGCTGTACTTGTGGGATATTTTGTTTATTCTCACTCTAACGTTTAGTAAACAAAAGGAGCCCAGCAGAACAGCCTAATGAATATGGCCTAATGAATAATAGGTCACCAGAGTGGTTCATTTCTTCCCAGCTTTACTAGAGGAGGCACTATTGATGCAAAATCTTTTAAATGATTTTCCTGACACTTCTCCCCCCATATTCTCCATTTAGCTGAGCAACTTGCATCTTAAGGAAGAGAAAATAAAACCAGATGCCAATGGTGAGTAACTAAATGCTGTTTTGAAAACAAAAAATAATTTCCTTTAGTATTTGTTTTAATATAACAACTGGAAAAAAAATTATATACATACCAGACAGGAGACAGGCAGATACTGGCAGTTACTTGATTTGGGAATCAACAGACTGGATTGTTTTGTTATGCTTCATATAAATATGAGGATAACTAATTGGCTTATAAATTATTAAATATATCACCAACCATGAAAATATACTGCCAATGATTGTTTTTAAAATATTCCTAAATTTGAGATGAGATAGACAAAGTATGAGCAACCTGAGGGCTAACCTGTTGTAATTATTCTGAAATCATATCTACAAAATCTAAGATGTCTATTGAATTTTTGTTCATGTATTTAAAGTTGTAAGGGAGAAATTGTAACATTTACCTTACTCAGATCTTTTTCTGTATATCTTTATATAACTACAACACTGAATATCTGTTTCTATTAACGGTTTATACACATAGACTCTTAATGGCACTGTGATGTTTATATATTGATGAAATATGATTTGCATAGGTTTTCCTCTGTTGAGCATCATCTTTCTATAACATTTGAGAAATGTTGATGCTGTGAGGGATTCATAGTTTTTGAGGTACAGTGAGAGGACTTGGAATCAGAAAGAACTGAAAAGCAAGCATCAGTTTTCATACCTTTGTTTATAAAGTAACAATAAAATGTGTTTATCTGTGGCTTGGTTTCCTCATTTATTTTTTTGCTCCCCAGGCCTTTACATTTCTAGTGTCTCATAGAATTTGAACTGTCTCAGCTCTTGGGTATGGGATGTGATTTTGAATGACGGCCACTTTGTGTCTGATAAAGGTGCTGTTGTCAAGACCAATGCTAATGCAGAGAAGGCTGATGAAGAAGAGAAAGGTAACCTAGCCCAGAGTTATGTATACGTGGAGTTCTACGGTCTAAGAGAATGGTGTGTTGGGAGGTTTCATTTTTGTGCCGTGACTTGGCTAGAGTTTAATGGACGTCACAGTGCTAGTCTTCTCTCCTAACTCAGTCGGTAAAGAATCTGTCTGTAATGCAGGGGACCCAGGTTCTATCCTTGGGTCGGAAAGATCCTCAGGAGAAGGAAATGGCAACCCACTCCAGTATTCTTGCCCGAAGAATTCCATGGACGGAGGAGCCTGGCATGCTACAGTCCATGGGGTCACAAAGTCAGACACGACTTAGCGACTAAACCACCACCTCCACAGTGCTAGTACAAACTCAATATAGTCACTGGTAAAAGGATCCTCGGAGGTTTATACCGACCTGCCAATGGACTTTCCTGGTGGCTCAGACGGTAAAGCATCTGCCGCATTTTAGTGGGAGCCCAGGGTTCAGTGCTTGGGTTGGGAAGATCTGGAAAAGGAAATGGCAACCCATTCCAGTATTCTTGCCTGGAGAATCCCATGGACGGAGGAACCTGGTAGGCTACAGTCCATGAGGTCGCAGAGAGTCAGACACGACTGAACGACTTCACTTTCTTTCTTTCTAAAGGGATTCTAATTCTTTACATTTTAGAGAANTTCCAGTATTCTTGCCTGGAGAATCCCATGGACGGAGGAACCTGGTAGGCTACAGTCCATGAGGTCGCAGAGAGTCAGACACGACTGAACGACTTCACTTTCTTTCTTTCTAAAGGGATTCTAATTCTTTACATTTTAGAGAAATTTTACTTTGAACAGATGATAAACTTCAACAGCAGCAGGAAATATTCCCTGAATGATTACCTTGTACAGGTCTTTATAAAAGATATTTTAACTTGCATCTTCATTTTCTAATAAAATTATATTTGATGATATTTTGACAATTTAACATTAATAACAAGATGCAAACAGCTTATCCAGTATCAAGATACAGACTTTGTCAATTTGGTTTTTTTCCCCATTATTGTGATGGGGTTTTTTAACTCATTTTAAAATTTATATTGGGTACATATTGGAGAGTAAATGTTTGGGTTTTGAGAGGAGGAATTTCAAGAAAGGATAGTTGTTAGGAATAGAGTTCTGGAGAAGAATATGAGGCTCCAACAGGTGATAGGGCATCATAAATTTTGCGTTTAATAAACTTTTAATTATATTTATAAATCAGAACTAAACTCTACCTTGAATTAGGAGTCCCAGTACAAATACATGTTATTGCTTAAAATACTAATGGCAGCTGAATTTGGAGGAGATCATGCTAGATTTCATGGACTTCTAAAAATCTTCATGCTTTTTTCCTATAGAGGACAGAGCCGCCCAATCCTTACTCAACAAGCTGATCAGAAGCAACCTTGTCGATAACACCAACCAGGTGGAAGTCCTGCAGCGGGATCCCAACTCCCCGCTCTACTCAGTCAAGTCCTTTGAGGAGCTTCGGCTGTGAGTACTTTCTGACTCTCCCCTTTTTGTTTAACTAGAAATTTTAGGCCTGTTAACAGAACATTTTTAGCTAATACAAGTTTAATAAAAGAATTAGCTGCTTTGGGTTAGTAAGTAAACTTTCCTGGTAATTTGTAAAAGCTTTAGCTACATACACACATCATGCCCTATTCACAGTTTTAGTATTGTTAGCTAGACACTTGGCTTCTTTCTTCAAGCAGAGACTGTGATTTTCATTTTAAACTGTTTTTCCAGGAAACCACAGCTTCTCCAAGGAGTGTATGCCATGGGCTTCAACCGTCCATCCAAGATACAAGAGAATGCATTGCCTTTAATGCTTGCTGAGCCGTATGTGTCCTGATGCACCTCTAGCCCATGTTACTTTTTTTTTACTTTATTAAAAAAAAAAATATATATATATATATATATGTTCATTTTAGAAGTTAGAAAACAATGAAAAATGAGAAAAGAAAAAATTTGTTATCTCCCTCTCCTCCACACTATTAATATTTGGAGTAGAGACTTCTAGATGTTTTTCTATGTAAACTTGGATTTGTATACTTTTTGCTTAAAGGAACCATATAAAATGGTTAAATACTTTTTTGGATATGATAATTATATGATAATATTTCTATGTTGGTAAATACATGTACATTTATACTTTGAGTAAGTAAAATATATGTGTCAAATGTAGATGACAAAAACTAAACAGGGATTGAGGCGATCAGAACAGTACCATTGATAACATTGTTTTCTGGGGCAGTGCTGCTCACACTTTCAGAGGCATGTGAAACTCATGGGACTTTATTAAAATGCAGATTCTGGTCTCAGTGAGTCTGAGGTGGGGACTGAGGCTCACCATTTCTAAGATGCTTCCCAGTGTTGCTGGTGCTGCTGGAGTCAGACCACACTTTGAGGAACAGGGTTCTAGAACATAAGGAACTTTTTATAAAAATTGACCCCTATATTTCATATGATTCTATAAAATTGCATAATCCTAAATCCTAAAAACCCCTTTCCCTATTTGTCTGAAAACAGATATTGTAGGTCTGTATTCTCTCAAAGTTTTTTATGTCCTGTGTCCCAATAGTGATATTTTTTTCAAGATGGTTAATGTCTTCTTTTTTTTAATGACATTTTGAGCATACTTAAAATGAATAAATGGAATATTATATTGTTTCTAATTGGCACTTGTATTTATGGATCTTGATGCTTTCATAGATGCTCACTGTTAGACTGTCAATGTTAGAAGAGCTCTGAGAATTTTCTAATACTTGTCCTTCATTAACTTATTTATTGAGGACTTGGTTTGTGACACATACTGTACTAGGCACTTAGATACATAGTGAACTAGGAACTTAGATACTTAGTGAACAAAGCAGATGAAAATTCTTGCCCACAAGGAGCTTATATTCTAGTTCAGAGTATAGATTTATTGTTATTAAAAATAAATATATAGTATGTTTAAAGGTGATAGATTGTAAATATAATTAATGCCACTGAATTGTATACTTTAAAATGGCAAATTTTATGTTATATATTTTACCACAATTAAAAACAAATCATTAAAGTCATATACCAAGAAGATTGACTTAGATACTTTAAATGGATGAACTGCATGGTACATGAATTACATCTCAATAAAGCTCTTTTTTAAGAAGGTGGTTAAGTGCTAAGGAGAAAAATAAACAGAGCATGATGGGGGGGATTGGGAAGACCAAGACTACAGCTTTACCCACAATGTTTTATTATGGCAGTTTTCAGACATACAACAAAGTTGAAAGGGTTTTATAGTGAACACCTATATATGCACCTCCTAGATTCTTTCACTGACAGTTTCCTATGCTTTATCATGTATCGGCCCACCAGTACCTCTTGTTTTTTAAGGCATTTCAAAGTAAGTTGCAACTTTAAATCACGTAGTTAGGGTGGAATCTCATTAAATAGGTGATATCTGAGCAGAGACTTGAAGAAGAGAGAGTTGGCGTGCTGTCACAGGGACAGCTGTCCCAGGCAGTGTCTAGCTGCTGCAGAAGCCCGAGGACAAGAGCATGGCTGGTATGTTCTGAGCAGCTCTGGGGCAGCTGCGGTGGTGGAGTGGAGTGAGGGAGCTGTAGCAGATGAAAACGGAGAGCTAGTGGGGAGCCTCATCAGGTGGGACCTGATGGGCATTATAAGAGTTTTAACTTTTTCTCGGAATGAAATCTGGAGTGAATGGGAGGTTTTTGAGCAGAAAAGAAGAATCACTCACTGCTACGTCAAGAGTAGATAAAAGATAAGAAGTGCTTCAAATTCTACCATAAAATCATCCATCTGTGAAGCTAGCATATGTACTCTACTGCAGAAGCCAAAGCCGCCTCCTGTCAAGCAAGCTGAGAGACTCATTATTTAATTAAGCTGTATTCATTTTTATTCGCTGAAAGAATACATGAGATTTAAACTCCTAAACAGTTTGTTTTCTTGTGCAGCCCACAGAACTTAATTGCCCAGTCACAGTCTGGTACTGGTAAAACAGCTGCCTTTGTGTTGGCCATGCTCAGCCAAGTAGAACCAGCCAACAGACACCCCCAGGTAAGGGCTTGGTGAAGCTGAGTTTTCTAACTCATAACTAGAAGGGAAATGCCATTTGATGAATTAAAAGATGAGCTATGTATTACTTTCTACATCAACTAGAACCCCTCAAGTTGAGCACAAATAACATGGTTGATCTTCCAATAATATAAAAAATCCTTTTTCCTTTTCAATGACATGCCATTCCTAGGATAGTGCTTACAGGCTATGCTCCTTTAGCTGTAGGAAAAAGCTCCTTAATCTCTATCATCCATTAGGAAGTTCTGAGAACCTTCTGAGTGAGAGAAAAGGAAGGTAATCTCCAGCTGGAATTTCAGATCCCTGCTCACATGTGGTTTTTGGTACTCCAGTGGCCAAATAGCTGTTCTCAAGTGTCTACCCAGCCAGAGTTCTGACCCGTGAGAATTGTACTTCCACCTTTGCAGCCTCAACAGTCAAATGGTGTGCACTCTGTACATTCTTCCCTTCAGCCTCAGCTGGAGGAATCAAGTCCTAATAGTAATTCCCATTGCATAACAGTGAGTGTCTTGAATTCTCTCTCTGCACTCTTTCCCTACCAGTGTCTGTGCCTCTCCCCAACATATGAGCTTGCCCTTCAAACAGGAAAAGTGATTGAGCAGATGGGCAAATTTTACCCTGAACTGAAGCTAGCTTATGCTGTTCGTGGCAATAAGTGTGAGTATGTGATCCTAGTTAATTAAGGTAATAACTTTTTATTTTGAAAAATCCAAAAACATATGCAGTACTTGAAATTTACAATAAACATGTGCCTTCCACCTGTATCCGAAAAGTTAACATTTGCCATATTTGCTTTATGTGTACTATGTGTATCTTGGGCGGAGGGTGAATCATTTGAAGGTAAATTGTAGGGGACTTCCCTGGTAATCCAGTGGCTAAGACTCTGAGCTCCCAAAACAGGAGGTATAGGTTCAATCCCTGCTCAGGGAACTAGATCACACAAACTGCATCTAAGTCTGCATGCCACAACTAAAAAGATCCCGTGTGCCACAACTAAGACCCAGTGCAGCCAAATATTTTTAAAACGAAAGAAAACTGTAGACATTGCGACTCTTTATTAAAAAGTAATTTAATATGCATTTCACAGTAAGAGCATTCTTCACCAGACTGACAATACCCATGTCACAACCAACAAAATTACAGATTCTCTGATAACTAGCATCTTTTCCATTTTAATTTCCCCCCTAATTGTTCCAGAAGTGTGTATGGTTTTTTTTTGTCGAACCAAGACTGAATCAGTATATATGCATTACATTTGGTTGTTGTATCTCTTTAGTTTCTTGCAGTCTAGAATAGTCCCTTCACATCCCCACCCCCACCCCAACTATGTTACATTTATTTTGAGCAGACCAGTTGCTTATAAAATGTTACAAATTCTGGATTTGTTTAATAGCCTAATTTTTAAAATGTCACTATAGAGTAAAAATGTTCTAGAATGTTCATGGCAATTAACTCTGGGAGATATTTTTATCATTTTCTTTATCCACTCTACTTTTGCTTGTTTCACAACAAACTAACTTTGAAAAATCTACTTGTGGGGAAATCCAAACCCAGTCTAGGCAGAATAATGTTGACAGAGAAGAAATACAAGTATGAAATCCTTGAAAGAGGTTGATTATAGAGAATGTAAAAGAATACTACTGAAGAGATTTGCATCTCGTGGTTCATGCCTTTACCGAACCTTATCCTTATCAGCATTACTGTCTGTTTTTTGTGTGTGTGTTCGTTAAATACTATAGTGCTATCCTGACCTTGCCTTAAAATATTAATGCAAACATCAAAACAATAGCTTTAAAAGACATCATAGCTTTAAAATTGCTTGGAGAGTGAACCTGGCTTTTCATGGGAAATACCCATGAAACAAAACACATCTTGTCTCCACAGTGGAAAGAGGTCAGAAAATCAGTGAGCACATTGTCATTGGCACCCCGGGGACCGTTCTGGACTGGTGCTCCAAGCTCAAGTTCATCGACCCCAAGAAGATCAAGGTGTTTGTTCTGGACGAGGCTGACGTGATGATAGCCACTCAGGGCCACCAAGATCAGAGCATCCGCATCCAGAGGTAGGGCCTCGAGCCAGGAGGGACTTCTCGGCTCCTGACCTGCAGTTCCTGCTCCTGTTACCTCACAGTCCTCTTGCCCCTGCCAGGCTCCTCGCAGCTCTCAGGGGCATTTGTTTGATGGGCCATTTCCATGCCAGCGCTGAGCGCGTCCCCCGCCCGGGTTAAGGAGGGAGACTCAGGGACTCTCGGTCACCCGTCCCTGCCCCATGTCCACTCCCCCTTCCTCCCCGTAGCCCCTTCCTAGGGACGCAGGTCATCAGGCCTGGGGAGGCTGTGCCCTGGTCCTTCCAGGGAAAGCCCGGGTCAGGGTCATGCTGGACACCTGGGGCTCCCCTTGCAGGATGCTGCCCAGGAACTGCCAGATGCTGCTTTTCTCTGCCACCTTTGAAGACTCTGTCTGGAAATTTGCCCAGAAAGTGGTGCCCGACCCGAACATCATCAAACTGAAGCGTGAGGAGGAGACACTGGACACCATCAAGCAGTATTACGTCCTTTGCAACAGCAGAGACGAGAAGTTCCAGGCCTTGTGTAATATCTACGGGGCCATCACCATTGCTCAAGCCATGATCTTCTGCCATGTGAGTAGTAGCAGCAGCAGGAGGCAGTGTCCTGTGGGAGTGGAGGGGCCCCTGGAGGATGTGGCCCCGTCCCTCCCACTCAGAAAGCTCCATTTATTGCTGGGAACTGTTAACTGCCTGTGGCTGGAAAGGAAATCAATCAGTCCCAGGACCTAGTCTCTCAGGTTGTAATGAGTTGTAAGGGGAAGACTGAAGACCTAACCTTCTCTGGTCCTTACTTTACTTAGAGATTACTTGGGTGGGGGTGGGGGGGAATTCCAAATACCTTCCATTGAAATAATCTTAAAGTATTAAGAATGTATACTATTTCAGAATGAAGACCTTTGGCTCAAACCACAATAACACTAAGATCACTGATACACTTTATTCCCTCAAAATCATATTGCTAAAAAGTATTCAGAAACTTTAAACCCATCTTGCTGACTGAACTCAGTAGAGCGTTCATGTATGTTAATAGCAAAAAAGCCACTTTTCTGCAGGTGTCTTCATTTTTTTTTTTTTTACAGGGATCTTCATTTAAAACAATTCTTTTCACTCCAGACCCGCAAAACAGCTAGCTGGCTGGCCGCGGAGCTCTCCAAAGAAGGCCACCAGGTGGCTCTGCTGAGCGGTGAGATGGTGGTGGAGCAGAGGGCTGCAGTGATTGAGCGCTTCCGAGAGGGCAAAGAGAAGGTTCTGGTCACCACCAACGTGTGTGCCCGCGGTGAGCAGAGACTGGGTCCTGGCCCGCCAGGCTTGGGGCCACAGAGAGATCTTCGTGTGTGGGAAGCTGCGATGGTTGGGGGAGATGCTGTTTTGTGGGCGAACCTGTGGGGCTCCCTCAGCGGAGGAGAACGTCCACAGAAGCCGGGAGTCCTGGCTGGTGGCCAAGGACGGCTCCTGCTATTGTAGCCCCAGTGTGGCATCAGCTGCTTCTCCAGATCCTCGGATCCAGCGGAGGCTGTGCGACTGATGCCGGAATTTGGCCAGCACCGGGACGGCCCCGTCCTCTCCCTCTGGGTTCTGCCACCTGCCCGTGTCCCAGCCCCAGAGCTTGCCTGTCGCAGACCCTGCCTTCCGCCTGAGCGTGGTGAGGGTGGGCCTGACTGGGCAGCTGCGATTTCTGTCTCCCGTCCTCACTCCCGTCCAACTCTTCCCTCACGCAGGTATCGACGTGGAACAGGTGTCTGTCGTCATCAACTTTGACCTCCCCGTGGACAAGGACGGAAACCCGGACAACGAGACCTACCTGCACCGGATCGGGCGCACCGGCCGCTTTGGCAAGCGGGGCCTGGCCGTGAACATGGTGGACAGCAAGCACAGCATGAACATCCTGAACAGAATCCAGGAGCATTTCAGTGAGTCCCGGGAGAGCCCCCTGCCAGGGCCAGGTCTCGGGGGCAGGCGGGGAGGGGGTGTCGCTATGGTCCCGAGAGGCCCTTCCCCAGGACAGGAGGTTTCCCCGCTGCCGGAGCACTCGGGCCGGGCCTCGCGTGACCGCCCCCTTGGCCGGGCCGAGGGGCCGGGGCCCTGCCTGCTGGCCGTGTGCCCGCCCAGTCCCGGGCGCCTCGGGGGCTCAGGGAGGCCTGCGGCGGGGGCGGGCACGACCCAGGGAGCCCCGGGTCCTCTCCCCACCCCCCCACCCTCGCTGCCCCTTCCCTGCCTGCATCCCCTGTGATCTGTGCGGGGCTCTCTCTGAACCCGCCTCTCTTCTCTCAGATAAGAAAATAGAAAGACTGGACACAGATGACTTGGACGAGATTGAGAAAATAGCCAGCTGAGAAGTTCCTGCAGTCGCTGTGCCGCCCCCGCCTGGGACACGAGTGCTTCCACGGCGCAGCCTGACCGTCCCCGCGAGGACAACGGCAAGAGGAGACAAAACTGCCTACCTCATCTGAAATTACGTTTGGACTTGACAAAAATTGTGCAAATGATGGGGGAAGGTAGAAAAAAAATTGTTTACACAACTTTTGAAGATTAGGCGTGAATACACAGAAATTTACCTTTTGGAAATTCTGTTTTTTGGCCAGTGTTTTCCCCATCATAACCATAATCCAGATGTTGTGGCTGGTTGTTTGCTGAGGAGTCTCAGTGGCAGCCCAGCCTGTTGTCTGCTTAGAAGTGTTGAGGCCAGCCTCCAGCCCTTATAGAAGTCACAGAGTTGAGGTGAAGAGCGAACAGAGAGAGACCAAGTAGGTTAAGGTTGTAAGCCAGTCATCATTTTGGTGTGTGGTGTGAGGCAGCAGAGGAGACGTGTGAGTTGCTGCTTTGAATTTGGGCTGGGACAGCTCACTTGAGTGTTTTAAGTCCCTACTGTCTGATGGCTACAGCAGGAAGGGATTTGCTAAGCATGACCCAAAATGCCAACCTGGCATCTTGGTGTATACAAGCCTGTTGCAGACCATGGCCGAGTCTCAGCAGCTGCGATCTGTGTAGAGTGCACATCTGATAACTGGCGGATCCCTTGCCTGTGCTTCAACGGTCCTTTGGAGAAGCCATCATAAAGAATTAGTGGTAGTCCTAGCTTGCCACACAGCCTGACCTTTCAGCATTTCTTTGCATCCCTAATATCACCTTGATCTCTTAGCAGCTCTAAGCAAATAATAGGTAATCTGGTTTGGAGAAACAGTGAACATTATGCTTCAAGTTGCTAACGGCCAGGCTTAAGGCAGGTCCAAAAGTAACCAGCAATAGTCACAAATGCTTGCTTTGCCTCTAGATCGCAGAAAGCAAGTTTGTTTGGTTGTTTAAATCAGAGCTGGGGAATGGTTTCAGAAAATTCGCCATCTTGATTATAAAGGAATTCTGAGTGTCTGCGTCCATGGTGCTCAGGACACAAACAGGAGCGACTAGGAGACACAGTGGACTCAGCCATTTCTCTCTCTTAAGGCCTCTGCTTCATCCTCACTTGGCATCTCGTGCATAAGTCAGAGTAAAGAATAGGAATGGACACCTCCTCATACCCAACCAAAGCTGTTGGTACCGAGTGACAGAGCAGAGATGACATGAAACTGAGGTGCAAGAGCATATGAAACCCCAGCCAACAGGAGTCCTCTCCAGCTCTCTGACAGAAGGGCCACTTCATCTAGAGTCAGGCCTATAAGAGGGGTTTTCCGTAGTGAGAACTAGTTGAATCCCAGGCCTTTCTTATAGGCATTTCTGTGTTTTAGAGCCAGATTTGACTCCTGGGAAGGGAAGGGGCCAATGCCAGCCCCCAGGTGGTTTCTCTAATCTGACTTTAGACACTACAGAGAGAACCACAGACTACCAGTCTTGCCATGTTCCCCTATAAGCACTTGACTGTGTTGAGTCTTTGTACTTCTGGCCTACTTTAGCCACCTTGGGAGTCTTGTAAGAGAAGAAATTTTACACAAAGTCCTGCAGACCAACCCTGAAATAACTTAAAGGCAATAATTAAAGGAGTACAGACTCCTCCTGAGGCTGCAGGCTGAGTACACCCCACCTTTCTTGCAACACAGATGACCTATCTACTGAGTAGCCCCAAATCTGAGCAGGAAATGGGAAGGGATGTGCTTCAGACTCTCCAACAGTAGGAGTACATGGGTATCTGGGAGAAATCTAAGTCAACAGTTCCTTATCTGGGGCCTTGGACCCCTAAGAACTCACTGGATGGGTTCCATGGAGTTTATGTATTATTTTGAGTTTAAATGTGTTTTCCTGGGGAAAAACTCCCAAAAGAGTATGTGTCTTATTAAAAGGTAAGACTCACTTTATGGATGGCTCTAGAAGGTCTCCCCAGTCACTGCTATCCATACTCATTCCTGCCAGTGCCTGGCTTCAGGGCGGGTAATGGGTCACAGCTGTCTCTGTGACCTTGTGCCATTTTGCGACACCAATGATGTAAAAATGTATTGAGCCCTTAATGAGCTTCAGTCCCCAGAGTGTTTTTTGCTGTTTTTAGCAAGTTCCTATGTATGAAATGATAAACTGTGCCCTAGAACAGAGAAACTTGCTTTAAAAAGATTCTGGCCCAGTGGAAAATTCTGGATATGTTCATTATCCATAAACAATAGATTTTACTGATTTTTTGGAGTGTTCGTTGACTATATGCATAAGAACTAATGAATTGTTAATGTATTCTTTATTAATGCTTAGTGGAACTTAATTATGATGTGTTCATGTTACTAAGACATCATTTCTGAGCACACAAAAAAAGCAGCATGTTTTCACTGCTGGTACTGGTGAAGATTTATGTATTATTCCATAGACTAGTCACTACCTGATAGTACTATCCTGTTTCAGAGTTGACACTGCTCCAACGTGAGCAACTGGGATGTCTCCACAGGCCAAGAGCCCTACTCAGTTGCCAGGCTCCTTACCTTCATGTTTTTCTTGCTGGTAAACCAGAGGCTGTTGGCTAATCAGAAAGAAGGCCGATGCCAGCAATACCACTGTTATTATTCCAAAAAGAATTTTGTGGTTCTTAAAATTTAGGCACACTAGGCAGAAATAATTTTGGGGAAAAACCCAAAGGGAAGGTTTGGAAAGAACAGATGACATCAGGGTTGAGTCACAAATGAATGACTCATGAAGTCAGGCCTGTCACCTTCTCCAGGAGGGACTGGCCCATCTTCTTCACCAAAACCCTCAAGCTATTGTAGATTTCAGGGACTCTCTTCAGGTTTCTCTTGATCCTGAACACAGATAAAAGGTTCTCAGGAACCCCCTGAACTTTATCTGACTTTGCTTTTCTGCTTGAGAATAAATGTTCCTTATTCAGTTGACTGACTCAGGTTGCAGCATCTTCTAAAAATGACCAGTGGAGAGGGAACCTGAAGGGCTGATGCTAGGAGGCTCCAATACCCAGAAGAGCTGTTCTGCCACTAGTATTCAGCAAAGCAAGCGGTTTTTCCTTAGCCTTAATTGTAACGTGGAGAACAGGAGTAGGTGGAAAAAAAGATGAAGCCTGAGAGTGTTGGCTGTCTGGGATGTCAGCTGCTCAGATGAGACACTCAGTCTCTGCTTTATCCATCTCATAGGCTGAGGTGCTTGGATGGCAGATCTTTTATGTAGCCCTATAGCCAGTTTCTTCCAGAGGAAGGAGGGTCAGAGAGGGAGGACTATTTAAATGGAACTCTCCTGGAAGTACTAGTACACATTTTGTGAGTCTTTACAACTGTTATATCCTCATCCATAGGCTTTCCATATTGTTGGAATTCTGCAGTTGGAGAAATGCCAAATAGTCTTAAGTTAGCTTAGACCCTGGTCTAGATCACTACTGACATCTGGGTCTACACTGGTCCCTAACAGTGTTCCTGCTTCTACTTCTATTTTCCTCCCGTTCATTTGTCACACAGCAGCCAGGGTAATGTTTGTAACATTTGAGTCTGATTATCCCACTCTCCTCCTTAAGTCCTCCAACCCTTACTTTCCAATTTCCTTAAGTGCAAACTGGGTAACATGTTTTGTGTGTGTGTGTGTGTATATATCCCTAATATGTACTAGGCATTCCTCATTTGCTTTACTTTCCCCCCGTACTCGAAACCAATTTCATCCTCACCGAAACTTCCTTTTGTGCTGGGATACGCCTTGGTGAAGTCAGTGATCCTGTGCATTTCCCTCTCCAATTTCTCATTTTGAGGCCATTATTTCCTCCCCTAGCCAGCTCCCATTGAAGCAAGAACAAAAATTCAAAGGAACTGTTGGCACCTATGGATGAGGCTAAGAATGTTTCACCTCCAGGATTCTAGCTAGGATAGGCATGTGGAAAGAGCGAGTAACTCAGGCTGCAGGCACTCAGGGAGCAGAGTGAAAGATCAGAGGATAATTTCTTCACGTCACCCCAGAGCGTCACCTGCGGCCAACCTCCTATTCAACAGTGCCGAAAGCCCCTCGCCCTCGACAGCACAGGAGAGCTGGGCACCCAGTGTGGGGAGAGGAGCCTGGACGGAGAACCTCTCCGCTCTGCCAAGTGACCAGGCGCACCAACTGCTGTAGTTACTCCTCTGCTTAGAACTCTTCTCCCAGTTCTTCCCTCCTTTGGTCTCACTCCTGCTAGTCCTCCTCTCTCGATAGTGAAAACCTTCTTCACTGTGCCTCGGTGCCCGGTCCTGATCGCTAGGGTGCGCCTGTACTAGTGTCTGTACTTTCCTTACTGGCGGTACTGTCAGGCAACATGCTACATGCCTCGTGGTCCAGTGGTTAAGAATCTGCCTGGCAATGCAGGGAACACAGGTTCGATCCCTGCTCTGGGAAGATCCCACATGGTGCAGAGCAAATAAGCAGGTGCACCACAAGTACTGAAGACCGCATGCCCTAGGGCCTGGCTTCACAAGAGAAGCCACTGCAGTGAGAAGCCCACGCTCTGCGACACAACTAGAGAAAGCCCGCACAAAGCAATGAAGACCCAGAGCAGTAAAAGTAACTCATTAAAAAATAAACGTCTTCATAGAGGCCTTCCCTGGTGGTCCAGTGGCTAAGACTCCACTCTCTCAATGCAAGGGGCCCAGGTTTGGTCCCTGGTCGGGGAACTAGATCCCAAATGCCACAATTAAAGAGTTTGCACACTGCAACCAAAGATCCTGCGTACTGCAACTGAAAGACTTCACATGCTGCAATGAAGACTGAAGATCTTGTGTGCTGCAACTGAAACCTGTCAATTTTTAAAAAAAATGTCTATACAGGGACATCTTTGGCGATCCAGTGGTTAACACGTCCCCCTCCAGGGCAGGTGGTGCACAGTTGATCCCTGGCAGGGGAGCTAAGATCCAACATGCCACAAAAAACAAACAAACAAACAAACATAAAGCAGGAGCAATATGGTAACAAATTCAGTAAAGACTTTACTAAAAAAAAAAAAATTCTACATAATTATTTACTCCTGACAACAGATGTATTAGGATTCCTATTCTACAGATCAGGACATAGGCACAGAGGTTAAGTCACATGCCCTATAACACACAGGTCAGAAGTAGCAAGACAGGCTACACACCTGGGGGGTCTGGCTCCAGGGGCCACATTCTTAACCACTAGACTGCACTTGCCTCATATACAAATAAGTACATGTTTGGGACTACTTGTTTAGCATCTGTGTTCCCTTGAGATGAAGTTGAGTAAGGGTGGGAGGTGGGTAAAATCAGTCATCGCTGAACTTCTAGCTGTCAGCAGGCATGTTGCTGCTGTTAATGTGTGTTAATAGTGGAATATATTTTACATATTTTCTTTAAAAAAATTATCCCAAATCACTTTTTCATACAATTTTTTAAAAAGTTGGTATTTATAAATTAGTCATCAGACCTTTGTAGGAAAAATGCAAACTTGGTCTGGCTCCTGCCACTATTCCTAAATTATTTCCTGATTCTTACAACGTTCCACTTCCCCTTCCCCACCTGTACATACAGGCATCACAAGGGAGAAGGAGCAGTAACTCCAAGAACAGTGCCGCCATCCTGTCCTGCTTGACAGAGTCAGACCATGGTGCTTTCTCCTAATAAACAATGTAGCCTCTAAGCAGTAACTCCACTAATGGTGAGGATGCCGGGTATTAGACCAGCCACTTGGGAAGACAATATGCACATAATGTGTGCATGCCCTTAACCACTTTTTTTTTTTTTAACCACTTGTTTTGATGAGTGGTTAAGAACCGAGAAAATATTCTTAGCCCTCCACTTTTTAAACTAAATTTACTACTACCTGTGTTTTTTATATTTTATTTTCTCATTACACTGTTTTATTTTTAATTGATGTATACACAGACTGTAATGCACAAATATTAGGTGTATGATTCTCAGTTTTGACAGCTGTACACACATGTTTAACCACCAATTAAGATCAAAACATTAAAAAAAAAACATTTTCATTGTTATCTAATGGGGGTGCAGCTGCTGACAAAATCAGTACTCACAAATGGTAGACAGAAAAGGAGGCTTTAATCAGAATGCCAGCAATCTGGGGAGATAGTGGATTCAGTGTCCCCAAAAAATTATCTCCGAAGATTCTGCTTGGCAATGAAACTTTTAAAGGGAAGTAATACCAGTTAAGGCTGTATATTGTCACCCTGCTTATTTAACTTATATGCAGAGTACATCATGAGAAACTGGGCTGGAAGAAGCACAAGCTGGAATCAAGATTGCCGGGAGAAATATCAATAACCTCAGATATGCAGATGACACCACCCTTATGGCAGAAAGTGAAGAGGAACTAAAAAGCCTCTTGATGAAAGTGAAAGTGGACAGTGAAAAAGTTGGCTTAAAGCTCAACATTCAGAAAACAAAGATTATGGCATCTGGTCCCATCACTTCAGGGCAAATAGAGGGGAAACAGTGTCAAACTTTATTTTTTGGGGTTCCAAAATCACTGCAGATGGTGACTGCAGCCATGAAATTAAAAGATGCTTACTCCTTGGAAGAAAAGTTATGACCAACCTAGATATCATATTGAAAAGCAGAGACATTACTTTGCCAACAAAGGTCTGTCTAGTCAAGGCTATGGTTTTCCCAGTGGTCATGTATGAATGAGAGCTGGACTGTGAAGAAAGCTGAGTGCTGAGGAATTGATGCTTTTGAACTGTGGTGTTGGAGAAGACTCTTGAGAGTCCCTTGGACTGCAAGGAGATCCAACCAGTCCATTCTGAAGATCAGCCCTGGGATTTCCTTGGAAGGAATGATGCTAAAGCTGAAACTCCAGTATTTTGGCCACCTCATGTGAAGAGTTGACTCATTGGAAAAGACTCTGATGCTGGGAGGCATTGGGGGCAGGAGGAAAAGGGGACGACCGAGGATGAGATGGCTGGATGGCATCACAGACTCAATGAACGCTGAGTCTGAGTGAACTCCGAGAGTTGGTGATGGACACGGAGGCCTGGCATGCTGCGATTCATGGGGTCACAAAGAGTCGGACATGACTGAGCGACTGAACTGAACTGAATACCAGTTAATTACTGAGGCACCAGGGGTCAGAGCTGTTGCCATTCCCCATTGTGTGCAGGCTCCTCAACTTTTTAAAAAAATACAAGGATCTTGTGGTTCCAGCTACTCTTATCAGGAAAGGATTATTTTGCATTTCTTTTCTTTCTTTAAAATTTATTCATCTGGCTGTGCCAGGTCTTAGTTGTGGTATGTGGGATCTAGTTCCCTGACCACGGACACTGCTCTCCCACATTGGAAGAGTGGTTTTAACCACTGGCCCACCAGGAAGTCTCCTCAACTTCTTTCCTTCTAGCTGTAATCCTGTTCACACACTGATCACAGTTTGGGAGATTACTGAAGGGGAAGCTAGGGAAGAGATCTGGTTGTCAGTTACTTACTTTTTCCTCACTTCTACTTCTTTGATCTATAGAAAGGACCGACAAGTTAGGCAAGGTATTGTTTGATTAGAAGATTTCAAAGGTGTGTTTGGCCTGGAGATGAATAGAGCCTGGGGATGCCCAGTTTATAAGTTAAAGTATAGCTGTACTAAAGTGACAAAAGAGGCTTTCTGCTGTGGCGGGTTTCCTGCAAAGAGCTGCTTACACTGAATCTCATATAAATGGACTATACATTTATGCATCTTGTGTCTGGCCTCTTTCTTTCAACATAATGTCTGTAAGATTCTTCTGTTTCATGATGTGTATCAGTAGTCTGTTCCGTTTCATTGCTGAGATGTATTCTATTTAATAAATATACTGAAATTTATTTATCCATCATCCTGTGATGAACATTTGAGTTGTTTCCAGCTTGGGATTATTATGAGTAAATCTCCAATGAACCTCTGTGTGCAAGTCTTTATGTTTCATTTCTCTTGGATAGTAACTAGAACTGCTAGATCACAGAGTAAGCATAGATTTAACTTCTTGAGAAACTGCAGAACAGTTACGTAAAACCACTGCACCATTTTATATTCTCTTGAGAGGCTTGTGAGAGCTCCAGTTGCTCCTGACAGTTTCCTTGCTTGACCAACATTTAGTCAGGCTCCTGAACCTTCTCCTAGGCTCATCTAAGATTCAGTTTAGATATCTCATCACCCTCAATCTCTGGTCGGGTTCTTCATTCTCCACCATCTCCCAGGTGATGTCTGATCACCCTGGCCTGTTTTCAGCAAGAATCCCATTAAATTGGGTTAACAAAAATTCTCCTTATCCCCGATGTTTCCTTTTAGTAATTTTCCACCCAACCCCCTGCTCCTTGACTATAAATTTCCACTTGCCCATGCTATATTTGTAATTGAGCCCAATATTTCTCCTCTGCTGAAAATTCCATTGCAGTCATCCTTATGCTTATGGCAATGGTCCTGAATAAAGTTTGCCTTATCATCATTAACAAGCGTCACTGAATATTTTTCTTTAACACTCCACAGATTTACCAACACATGGTGGGTGTTGGGAGCCGCATTAGGCATTACTGACAAAACGGAGGCACGGACCCAGACCCCTCTCCTCATTCCACAGGCACGGACCTGGGATTAAAGAGTTAGGCCTTGTAATTCTGACTTGTTTTTTCCTCTCCTCGGCTGAGCTGACTGAAAAGGAATATTAAGGTGCTTATTGTTCTTGAGAGAAGCATGAGAAGGCACAAAGCCTTCTGCAGCTGTGCTCAGAGAATAATTCATAAAGTTAATCATTGACATTTGTTTAAGGACTTTTACAAAAGAGTGTTCCAGGATGAGCACATAGGTCGCAGCTTGAGGCCATGGGAGGGATTGCTATCTGAAGCCTATTTGTGAGGAAAATGTTTATGGCAAAGGAGTCTACTGAATTTAGGGCTTAGAAATAATTAAAATAGAAGTTAAAGATTTAAGGAATGTTGTAAAGTTAGCATATTTTACTATAGCTTATATAAATTAGAAATTTTTAGAGACACTATAACTAGAAGCCTTTTTAAGAGATAGTGAACTTAGGATACTAGGGGCAAACAGGACTTAGAAAGATAAGAAATAAACTGAGGAATGTGGTGTGCAGCCCAGACATTAGCATGAGTTACAGTGTATTCATAAGGACACATGAGAAAAAGTAGATAAGAGAATTGCTGAGGCAGAAACTCCTTTTGAGGGGCAACAATGATTTATGGAGACAACAAATCTGGGTCAGTGGGAACTGAAAATATCAAACCTCTGACCTAATGCTTTTGTAAAAGTATAAAAGAGAATCATAAGCTTGAAATAAACAGGCAGTCCAAGAAAACTGAGAGGCTGCCTCATCGCTGACACCGTTCATCTCTTCAGGTTGAATCCCTGGCTGCTGGGTCAGTCTTTAGTTTTAGTCATTGTAGCCAGTGTGCAGTTGTATCTCACTGGGACTTTGATTTCTATTTCCTTAATAATTAAAGATTTTGAGCTCTTTTTCTTGTGCTTAGTATTTATTCCCTTATAAACTGGTCAGATCATTCACACATTTTGACATAATTGTTGCAATGATTAGCAATGTGCTCTAGAGTAATATATTTTGAAGTAAAATCTTTGTTATTCTATTCAGTCATACATTAAAAACTAATGAAAATCTACCATGTGTCATACACTTTTCTAGGTTCATTAATCAGCTGAGATTAAGACAGATAAAATCTTTGCTCTTGTCTGAAGAGTTAATATTTTGATGGGGAGAGACAAAAAGTAAATTAGAAGCAAACGAATAAAGATAATTTTGATGGTATAGAAATGCTCCTTGAAGTGTTATCAACTAATAATAAAACAAGCAAAACAACTCATATCCCTAAGGAGGAGGAGAAAGGGGGCTTAGGTAATTTACCTGATATGAGATTGACAGACTATAATAACATAAAGTGGGCAGTTGTAACGTTTAAAAATTCTTAGCCGTATAAAAAGTCAAATTTAAAACTGTACATGTACTTTGTTTAGGACTATATAAAACACCTGTGTTTATGAACAGGAACTAGAAGGACCCAGAAGAAAAGGCAAACGCTGTTTGCGTGTTTTTTGTTCGCTTGCTGTGGTGGAATTACGGGGGCTGAGGGGCTTTCGGTGTCGCTCCGGTTTTTGCTGTTTTACATGTCACCTCGCTCGTAACACCTGAAACCGGCACCACACAATTTTCTTCTGGGACTTTCCTTCGGGCAAAGCCTTACAGCTCAGAGACGCACATACTACAGAATGTGTCAAACTTAAAAACAGACTGAGGTTTCTGCAATGTGACGTGAGGCAGAAAAGTGAGGGCGTGGAGTTTCACTCCACAGAACTTACGAATTTTAAGGCAGGACGAGGCCGCTCCTGAGGCAGTCAGCGGAAAGGGCAGGCGAGCGCAGGAAGGGCGGGGCAATGCCCCGCGCGGCGCGGAATGGTGACGTAAGGGAACTGACGTCATCTTCGTGACCTGCCGCTTCCGGCCCGCGTGAGTGTGGGTCTGGCGCCTGCGGCCGGGCTGGGGCTGGTGTTGCTGCGCTAGCCGCTGTGTGTGTTTCCCGAGTCGGCCTTCCTCCGCCGGGACCATGGCCACCGACTCGTGGGCCCTGGCAGTGGACGAGCAGGAAGCGGCTGTTAAGTCGGTCAGTGGCTTCAGCTCCAGGCGGGGCGAGCGTAGTAGGAGGGCCCAAGCTGACACTTCTTGGGGTCCGCGGAGCTGTCTGGGTTGGGCAGACCCGAGGCCTGCACTCCCCGAAGGTTTGCTGCGGGGAGTCTCTTAACTCTGATTTGCGGCTAAGGCGGAAGAGGCCAGTTTGGAGCCTTTTCTTTTGATCCGAGCTTTATCCTGTGCTTTATCCTGTGCTTGCTCTGTATACTGTCTTTCCTACATTGCACCTCCTCAGTGGGGATTTTAAGGAAAGGAACAGTGCTGATTCTCTTTTTCATCTGTTTTCTGAGTGGTTCTATGTTACTCTTATTTTACCAATTTTTAGATGCCTCCTTAACATTGTTGGCAGTTTGTATCACTTCACAGAATAACGGATTCAGCTTTATATTTAGTGTTTCAATCTGTTGCAAACGTTGCGGGAGGCACTACAAATTGTTTCATCGGTGTTTAAAATGACATTTAATTTCACGCATTGGTTCTTTAATTAATGAAGATCCATTCAACGGGAAGGTAATCATAGTGTAAACTGTGCCACTCTCTGTTCTTACCTCTTTAAGATATGTTGATTTGGTGGTAATGGACTATTGATTTTAAGAATATAGGGATTCTTTCTTTGTGTTGCTTTTTGTAGTCTGAAGTCTTACGTAACCTTTTAATGCCTAAATTACAACTCTTTTCCAGTCACCATTTATTGCTTTGGAAAGATTGTCAGTTTCTCCGCAGGTAGTTGAAATGAACTACATCCAGGGAAGTATAGGAAGAAGCTTTATGGTCAAGTTAAGAAGGCTAACTGGTGGGAATTGTTGTGAAAATGATAAGAGTCATGTTAGAAGTGAATTCTGAGTGGGAAGACGATGTTTATGAGTAAGAAAGGGAAATTCCTTGTGAAGAAGTTTATATTTGTGCTGGATATTACAGTAATTAAGAGAGATGAAGGCAAACAGCATTTTAGAACAAAATGTCCCAAAGTGCTGGATTTGTACAGAGAACAGGAATCAGAATAATTTTTGTTGCAGCATAAGGTTATTGGGTTGTAGTAGGAGCAATGTTGAAAATAGTGTATTTCAGACCTTAACAAAAAACTTACAGAGGAGAGGCTTTATTTGAAAGGTTTGGGCAATTTTAAGGATACTGACGAGATTAGATCTGAGGACTAGCAAGAATTACTGGACTACAGAGAACAGAATATATTAGGAGTGGTGTCTAAAGAAAAGATCAGTGTGGAAATTACTCTAGTAGTCCAGAGAGAGAGGGTCTGCATTGAATGGTGAAAGTGTAGGTGAAGGGTTGGATTTAAGAGATAATTGTGGAGGTATGAAGATTTAGATGGCTTCCATGGTGGCTTACTGGTAAAGAATCAGCCTCCCAATGCAGGAGATGGGGGTTTGATCCCTGGGTTGGGAAGATCTGGAGAAGGAAATGGCAACCCACTCCAGTATTCTTGTTGGAAATCCCATGGACAGAGGAGCCTGGCAGGCTACAGCCCATAGGGGTCACACTAGAGTTGAACATAACTTAGCAACTAAACAACAACAACAAAAGATTTAGGAAAAAGAAGAGAAGAGAGATAAAGCATAGATTACAGTTTTCAACCTGGATCCCACAAGGTGGTTTTAATAAAGTGCTAATAACAGGTTTAGGGGAGTGGGAGGAACAGCAGATTTGATGTGCAGGGTGATGAGTACAGGTTTGCCAGTTCTGAATTTGAAATAAGGAGACAACTTGGTAAGTACCTGTGTTGCGAGTCACCAAGAGGTGTACAAGTTCAGTGGTTTCCTCATAGGACTCTCGACTCTGCATGTAACTGTACTCACAGCTGTGATTTATTGCAATGAAAAGCAAAATTAGCAAAAGGAAAGGCCGTGTTGAAAAGTCCAGAGGAAACCTGTCTCAAGCTTGCAACAATCCTCTCCTAGAGGAGTCGGAAGCTCCATTTTATTCCTGCTTAATTCCTCTAGCCACAGTTAGTAACAACACACAGGAAGTGTTGTCAGAAAAGCTCCTTAGAGACTAAGTGCTCAGGTTTTTTACTGGGGGCCTGTCACGTGGTCATTCTTTGCCTCGAAGGTACCAAAATTCCAGACTCCTGGAAGGAAAGCAGCTGTTACCATAAGCCATCATATGTTTCTAGAAACATAGTTAGTGAACCCTTCAGCAGTTTTGGGAATGGTGGGAACCTTCTCATCATCCAGGCTCCCAGAAGCCAGCCAGGGTTCAGCTTTCCAAGCTGGCTTTCTGAAGGCTGGCAGTCAGACCTGCTGTGTTAAGTCCTGTGTACACAGTACCCATGAAGCATTTGGAGATTTGGCACTGGAGTTCAGGCAGAATCAGATCAGGGGTGTAAAACTGACAGTTACCACAAATAAATTAAAAAGTATTATAAAGGTTATGGTTTGCACTCTAGAGTTTAAAACTAGTTTTCAGCATCAGGTAGTCCCTAAAGACAGTTACTGAGAATTGGTTTCAAATCTTTTTTAACCTACCCCCCTATGAATAATACAAATATAGACGTAAACATACTCATATCTGGTTTTATCCATTCTGTTTCTTAAGTGGCTGTTGTAAATAAATGTCTTAAAACACTACTTCCTAATGGTTGGATAAGACCCCTTTTATTTTACCATTTAGACTTAAGTGCGTTAGCTTGATAAATGGAATTGACCAGTGAACAATTTGAGAGTTAAGAGCCCCCAACCCACACTACAGTTGAAAATCCCCAAATAACATTGCACCTCCATATATGTGGCCCCACATTCAACCAGCCATGGGTTGAGTAGTACTGTAGTATTTATCCTTGAATAAGTGAACCCTTGAAGCTCAAACCCGATGTTTAACAGTCAGTTGTAACTCATGGTATTCTGTTATCCGGTGTCTCTGCTCTTAAGTGTTTCTTTTCATTCCCATTCAGATGAGTAATTTGCAGATTAAAGAAGAAAACATCAAACCAGATGCCAATGGTGAGTCACAGGAGCTACAGTCCCGTGTGCCCCTGCTCTGCGCTCTTGGCTGCAGTGTGGAAAGCAGCTTTCACTTAGCGCCTCTGGCAGAGGTCAGCACCAGCTTTGAGAGCCAGTAAATTCAGTTTTGTCAGGCGAGTGTATTCTCCTCGGTTCTGTCCCATCTCAACAAAAATTTGAAGCGACGGACGTTAGAGCCCTCGGCGTGTCGTAGCTCTCGGGTCTTGAACAGACGCTGTTACCGCTCTTAGACAGATCAGTGTTACAGCTCTGTGTTACAGCTTTATTTTATTTAGAAAATAGCAGGAAAATCCACCCTCGAGGCTTGAGGGCATGTGGACCCAAAGACGCGAAGCGAAGAGTGGGGGAGCGCGAGCACACGGCGGGGGCGGGGAGACCGCCAGCCTTTGGCTCTTTTTATGCCTTGTCTTCCCCCGAGCCTGCCCTGTGTAAATCGGGCTAGCCAGGAGTGCTGTTTGCTCTACCCGAGGTCCTCACTCAGGTCCTCGGACCTTCCTTTGCTGTTTTTTCGGGCTTTCCCCTTTCTTGGCTTTTAGCCACCGCCATTCTGGACTCCTGTTTCCTATTCTGCCTACCTAACAGTTTCATGACTGATAAGGATACATTAGCTTTCCAGATTAAAAAAAAAAAAAATTTCCCTAGCTAGCTGTGCTGAGTCTTTGTCGATAGTGTTGCTCAGACCTTCTGTGTCTTGACTGTTCTTTGTTTGTTTGCTTTTTGGTCTAGTTCTTTCAGTTGTTGAAAGAGAGGTACTGAAATTTCCAACTGTAATTGTGGAATAGTCTGTTTCTCCCTTGAATTTTGTCAGTTTTGGCCTCCTGTGTTTCACATACCTGTTGCCAGGTACATTCACATTTATGTGTTCTGATGAATGTATCCTTTAGAAATATTCTTATTTGGGCTTCCCAGGTGGCTCAGTGATAAAGAATCCGCCTGCCACTGCAGGAGACCCAGGTTTGATCCCTGATCTGGGAAGAGTCCACATGGCGTGGAGCAGCCAAGCCCGTGTGCCATAACTGCTGAGCCTGGGACTCTAGATCCCAGGAGCCGAAACTGCTGAGCCCACATGCTCACAGCTGTGGAAGCCTACGTGCCCCAGAAGCTGTGCTCTGCCCAGCAGAAGCCACTGCAGTGAGAGCAGCCCGTTAGAGAGCAGCCCTGGCTTGCTGCTGCTGGAGGAAAGCTGGCACAGCGGCAAAGACCCAGCACAGTCCCCCCAGACAAATACATACATGCATAAATAAATTTTTTAATTAGAAAACCAACCAAACTATCCTCCTTTATCTCTGGTGATGATTTTCTTCTGAAATCTGCATTACCTGAGCTAATCCAGCCTTCATATGCTTACTGGTTGCATCTCTTTCCATCCCCTGACTTTCAACTTACTTGTGTCTTTTTTTTTTTAAGAATGTGTTTAATCTCAGTTTTCTTTATTTATTTATTTTTTACTTTACAATATTGGTTTTGCCCAACATTGACATGAATCCGCCACGGGTGTACACGTGTTCCCCATCCTGAACCGCCCTCCCACCTCCCTCCCCGTCCCCTCCCTCTGGGTCATCCCAGTGCCCCAGCCCCAAGCACCCTGTATCATGCATCGAACCTGGACTGGCGATTTGTTTCACATGTGATAATTTACATGTTTCAATGCCATTCTCCCAAATCATCCCACCCTCGCCCTCTCCCACAGAGTCCAAAAGACTGTTCTATACTTNGTATTATTTATGATTATGCAAGTAGTTACAGCATGCAAGTTAAAAGTGCAGGCAGGCAAAAGTGGACATAACCCAAATGTTCATCCGCTGATTAACAGGTATATAAAATGTGAAATACTCATATGATAGAATATCATTTGGCTATAAAAGGAGTGAGGTATCAATACATGCTGAAACATGGATAAAACCTAGAAAACACTGGGTTAAGTGGGTTAATACTTGGTTAATACTAGTTGGGTTAAGTGAAAGAAGTCTTCCCTATTGGCTCAGATGGTAGATAATCTGTCTGCAGTGCAGGAGACACGGATTCGATCTCTGGGCCAGGGAGATCCCCTGGAGAAGGGAATGGCTACCCACTCGAGTATTCTTGCCTGGAGAATTCCATGGATAGAGAAGCCTGGCAGACTCTAGTCCAGGGACATGACTGAGTTACTAACACTTTCATTTTTCACTTAAGTGAAAGAAGCCAGTCACAAAAGACCACAGTGTATGATTCTTTTTATGTAAATGAAATGTCCAGAATCGGTAAATCTATTGAGACACAAAGTAGATTAGTAGTTGCTTGGGGCTGGAGATGGGGAGATTGGGAGGTGACAGCTAAGGGCATGTGAGGTTTCTTGTTGGAGTGATGAAAACATCCTAAAATTGATTGTGGTGATGGTTGCATGACTCTGAATATACTAAAACCATAGGTGTTTATATATTTTAAATGGGTGAATTGTGCATTATATGAATTATATTTCAATAAATCTGTCAAGAAAAAGTCTAGGCTGACTGGGTTCAAATTCTGGTTCAATTTGCTTCAGCTGTGGGACCTGAGGCAAATTTTGTTAACATTTCTCTGCTTATTTCTTCATCTGTAAAATGAGGATAAGATGGTACCTGCCTCATGGGGTTTTTTAATGAAGATTTAATTTAATCATCACATAGAATATATCAAAATGCTTACAGTGTGCCCTACACGTGGTAAAAAGGCAATAAATGCTAATTACTGTCAGTTGTTACAGGGGAAGAACTTTCTCTAACAGTTGAGGAGAGGGGAAAAGAATCCACTGGTGTTTATACTTATTTATTTGGCGGTGCTGGGTCTTAGCTGCGGCAAGTGGGATCTTTAGTCGCAGCATGTGAACTCTTAGCTGTGGGCATATGGGACCTAGTTCCTTAACCAGGGATGGAACCTGGGCCCCCTGCATTGGAAGCACAATGTTTTAGATGCTGGACCACCAGACAAGTTCCTGATGTTTGTTTTTCTACTACTTAATTCTGGGTCGATAGTAACAGTGTTATTAACTCAGGTGTGTCTGACTCTTTGTGACCCCATGGACTATAGCCTGCCAGGCTCCTCTGTCCATGGAATTCTCCAGGCGAGAATACTGAAGTCTGTAGCCATTCCCTTCTCCAGGGGATCTTCCTGACCTAGGGATCAAACCTGGGTCTTTTACATTGCAGGCAGATTCTTTACTGTCTGAGCCACTAGGGAAGCCTAGTTCTGACTTGGGGAAGAGAAAATGTATCCAAAGAGCTTCAGATAATACTAGCTGTAGTAGTTTGAATAGGGTTCTTCAAAAGACATATCCACGTCCTATCCCCACCCCTAACTTGTAAATGTGACCTGTTTCTTTTTTGAAAAATGGGTTTTGCATATGTAATTAAGTTAAGGTTCTTGAGATGAGATCACCTTTGACAATCCTGGTGAGCCTGAAACCTAATGTCAGGTGTCCTTATAAGCGAAAAGTAGCAGGAGATTAGACATACAGAGGGGAAAGCCATCTAAAGTGGGACAGAGATTGGAGTTATGCAGCCTCAAACAAAGGGAAAGCCTGGAGCCTCCATAAGTTAGATGAGACAAGGAAGGATTCTCCCCTTGAGCCTTTGGAGGAAGTGTGGCCATGCTGATAGCTTGATTTAGGACTTCCGGTGTCCACTGTTGTTCAATGCCACCAAATTTATGGCAGTGCTTAGAAGTTAGTACCCAATGAAAGGTTACATTTTCTAAAACTGCTTTCAGGACAGCATTCTTTATACTATCCCTTCTGTTGATTTGTGTATCAGAGATCAATTTTTCATTCAGAAGCTTGAGTTCTTCTTTATAGACTCATCCTCCCCTTCTCGCCTCTCAAAGGCTCCTTCAGGTCTTTGTTCTGTTGGTTCAGGAGGCCTTTAACCTGGATGAATTGGAAACATCCTTCACCCTGAACTCAAGCTCCACTCTGCACACTTGGTTCTTACCCTACGTGCTCCTTGAAAGCAGGGGTCTTCAACCTCCCGGATCTAATGTCTGATGATCTGAGGTGAAGTTGATGTAATAATAATAGAAATAAAGTACACAATAAATGTAATCACTTGAATCATCCCAAAACCATCTCCAACCCACCCCCGCCATCCATGGGAAAATTGTCTTCAATGAAACTGGTCCCTGGTGTCAAAAAAGTTGGGAATTGTTGCTCTAAAGTACTTTCCACTGATGCCACCCAGTTTTCTAATGTGCTTATCTGCATGCCACCCAGTTTTCTAATGTGCTTATCTGCTATCTTTTAGTATTTCTGATTATATTTATATATAGTGATGTCTCTAGAAACAGACTGTGAATGAAAAGTCTGCCCTATCAGTAAGTGGAGGATGTTGCAGCCATCAGGCCATCACACTGGGATCTCCCCAGTGATGAACCTTGAGGGGACTCAGAATGGAAACAGGATGCCCACCATCTAATGCGCAGCAACTGCAGCCACCTCCTACACTGCACCCTGAAGAGACTCAGGATGAGAAAACGCAGGATGAGAAGGCACAGGATGAGAAAGCACAGGATTCCGGCCCTGGATAGCTGAGGAGCATATCAAAGGAATGATTTCAAAGAGCCCAGCCAGATTCTTGCATCTTCCCATACATAGTAATGTGCTAAATTGTGTAACTTGCAATACCCTGTTTTCTTTGATTAACAGTAATCTGCTGATTTTCTGACCAGAGTGGTCTTTGTTGCCAAAGCTCCTATATATTCTAGCTCTTCCTCTTGTTTGTTCACAGCAATATCACAAAGTTAGCTGAGATGGCTGTGTCCTAGACTTAAGTCCTCAGTTTTGTCCACCAAAGAAAACAGAATTCTTAACTTTAAGATTGTGCTTTATTTATTTATTTTTTTAGTCAAGAGACAGTTATTGAGTATAAAGCATCTTCTGTTTCTTTAGAATTTACCACAGTACCTAGCGTAGTGTTAAACACATAGTAGATGAGTGAATAAGATGAATCTAGGCAAATTAGATATTCTGAAATATCTGGGAGAATGTTATCTTTCTCCTTTCCTGATCTCTGTTTTCTCTCCCTCTCCATTTTTCAGGGCTAGATCACTTTCCTAATAGTGGATAAAAGATATTAAGAAGAATCGCTAGATAGATTCTTTTTCTCAAGGACAGGCTACTAGACCTAATAGATTCTCCTTTGGCCAACTTTTGCTTTATTGGTTAACTCTCCTGAATCCTCCAGTAAGGATGACAAAGGATAGCATTTTGGGTTTCTTATTACCTAACCATTCTTTCTTTGTAGACAGATAAATTGCTTGGTAAGAAAGACATGTTGGACAGAACAGATCAATGATATGGAACTGAGAATTTGTTCAGAATATAGCCTTCTGATGCCTCTGGGCTCAGGAGCAAGCGTGTACACTTTTTAAAAATTTATTATTATTATTTTTTAAAATATAAATTTATTTATTTTTATTGTATTGGTTTTGCCATATATCAACATGAATCTGCCATGGATGTACACGTGTTCCCCATTCTGAACCCCCCTCCCATCTCCCTCCCCATCCCATCCCTCTGGGTCATCCCAGTGCACCAGCCCCAAGCATCCTGTATCATGCATTGAACCTGGACTGGTGATTCGTTTCACATATGATATTATACATGTTTCAATGCCATTCTCTCAAACCGTCCCACCCTCGCCCTCTCCCACAGAGACCAAAAGTCTGTTCTATACATCTGTGTCTCTTTTGCTGTATTGCATACAGGGTGATTATTACCGTCTTTCTAAATTCCATATATATGTATTATTATACTGTATTGGTGTTTTTCTTTCTGGCTTACTTCATTCTGTATAATAGGCTCCAGTTTCATCCACCTCATTAGAACTGATTCAAATGTATTCTTTTTAATGGCCGAGTAATACTCCATTGTGTATATGTACCACAGCTTTCTTATCCATTCGTCTGCTGATGGACATCTATGTTGCTTCCATGTCCTGGCTATTGTAAACATTGTACAATAGAGGTATCACAAAGAGTGCTGGACTGGGGGTCAGGAAGCTCAGACTCCAGTGCTGGGCCAGTCACTACAAACTGTGACTTCGAGTGAGTCAGCCTTTCTTGCATTTTAGTTTCCCCACTGATAAAATGTTAGAGTTGAACTAGGTGATCTCCAAGGCCCTTCTGTATCTGAATATCCTATACTTTTGGATCCCATTCTTACTCATCTGACTTCTATATGTCTAACTTAAGATATATCATTTAGGATCTAGTCAGGGAACAGAAACTGTACTAGGTATTTCAACAGAGGGAGTTTACTATGGGAATTAGGCACACTGTTGCTGGTGGTCCGAGATAGTAAGCAGAGAACCCTTAGGTAATCCAGACTTGATAACTGTGGGAAGCAGCTGCCACAAATGTGGTAACAAAGGAAAGGTGTTGGGGTTGCCAGAACCGGGAAGTGGGGAAGAGGAGCCCCTCAGTCCTGGGGCTCAGGTGTCTAAGGAAGGCATTCTGTTTGCCTGTTACCTGTGGGCCCAGAGGAGGGGACTCACAGATCTGGGACTTAGACTTCTGAGGAGGGGCCCTAGAACCTCTGAGGGGGTGTGGTGAGTCTGTTCTGGAAGTGCCAAGAGTAGGTGGAGGCTGGTACTAGCTGCTGTGCTGGGAGAAGGAAGTGAAGGGTCACTGGTGGGGTGATGGCACTCATAATGGCAGACATCCCTTTTTGTTCATCCTTCAGGCTCCTTTTAGGGCCCGAGTGAGCAGAAACTAACATGGTACCAGCTGCCAAAGGAAAAATGTAGTTTTCAGAGTCCCAACCTCAACACCAAAAGGCTGAACAAATAAAGACAAATTTGGAGCTGAGACAGTAGCCTCAAGATGAGTGCATTCATTTCATATTTATGTTATATATTTATTAATGGGTATCCAACATATGTGTGCTGAAAAATGGTGCTCCTGCAGTAGAAATTTTATTGTCTGTCTTTGGGGCAAGACTTAAGGGAGATTCGCTTAGTTGAGAAATGAGCATTTGCTAAGAAGGGTTAGAGCTGTGATGGTAGCAGAGAAGATGTGAGCTGGCAAAAGGGAAGGACGGGTCTGTTCTCCACGTGGCTGATCAGTGACAGAACTCTTCCAACAGAGTGATTTATGCAGTGTGCGTTTGGCCCAGTTTTGGACTTTATAGATGAGCTTTTATTGTACAAGTGCTTAACTGTAAAATAAGAGATTCTTGGGACTGCCTTGGCAGTCTGGTGGCTAAGACTACACACTTCCACTGCAAGAGATGTGGGTTCAATCCCTGGTCAGGGAGCCAAGATCCCATGTGCTGTGCAGTGTGGCCAAAAATAAAAAGAGATACCAAAAGGAAGCCCTTCTTGGGTCTGAGGAAGGAGGTTCCAGGGGTTGTGAGGCTGGGCAACTGTTGTAGTCAGAATTTTAAACACATCTCCCCAGATTCCTGTCCTTGATTATTCAATCAAATGCTAATCTAAAAATTTCTGGGAAGGGATTTGCAAATGTGTTAAGATTATGATAGGGAGAATAGCTTCATTTATCCAGGCGAGCCTAGTCTGATCAAATGAGCTCTTAACGGTAGAGAAATTTCCTTGGCTAGAGCCAGATAAATGTGGCAGAAGATGAAGGTGATTGGGAAGATGAGGCAGATGGAATCATCAGAAAGATTGTTAAGTGTAAGCCGGACTTGACCCATTGTTGCTGGCTTTGAGGAGAGAGGTGAGTGGCTGTGAATTAGGAACATGAACAGCCTTTAGAACCTGAGAATGACCTCCAGCAAGAAACAGAGACCTCAGTCCTACAACCGCAAGGACAATCAGGCAGCAACTTCAGGCAGCAAATCAGCCAGCAACTTCAATGAGCTTGGAAGTGGATTCATCCCTAGGACCTCCAGAAGGAACTCAGCCCTGCAGATACCTTGATTTTGGTGTAGTGAAAGCAGTGTGCTGGAACTTATATGAAACAAGTGAGTGTTTTTTTTCAGCCACTTCATTTGTGGTAATTTGTTACAATAAGGAGCAGAGAACAAATACAGCACTCAGATGGTGCTCCAGGGAAAGCTGTTTTTGTTATCTTTTTCTTTTTAAGCTTATCACTTATTTATTTATTTATTTTTTATTTTATTATATTTTTTTCTTTATGGCTCCTTCTAGTTGCCTAGTCATTTTTCCAAAGGGAGAGGGTGGTCCATGGAGTCCTTATAGAAGTGGAGTCTGGAAGCTGCCACTGTTGGCTGTCCTGACTGGTGTGAATTGCTATGGTGACCCCACAGAACAGGAACACATTGGAGACCCTTTTTCCGTTGCCCTGTGGATGAGTTCAGAGAGAACTCAGCTGCTTTCTCTATGTATTGTCAGTGATAACCAATAGCAGTCAGCCTGTTGCAGCAAAAAGGAATGATAAAGACTGGAATGGATAACTAATATAAATGTTGAAGGCAGAGTTGGGTTGATACAAAGAACTTCAAGTCCTTTTTTTCCGTTTCTCTTAATCATGTTAAGTTTCTGTCTCTCAAGGAAGCATTATTTTATTGGCCATCAAGATAGAGAGGTTATCAAATTACAAATGTAATTGTTAAGCTAAATTAAACTGTCAGGAGCTCAAATGAGACTTCTGTTGATTGGATCTCATTTCACTCAAAAACCAGAATATGGCTTGTGATTCCTGTCCAGATAATGGGCATGACCCCTGTGGAGGAAGATTTGGCTTTCATGGTGTTTTTAAAAGACTTCTTTGGAGAAGAGGCTGGGTGTCAGGTTGGATCTATTTCTTTTGATTCATGGTTCACAGGGAAACTGTTATTACAGAGTGTTTCTGGTCTTGGACAACTGCTGTTTCATTAAGTAACTTCAGAGATCTGGAGACCAAGGGGTTAGATGAGCTGTCAGGAATTTCATGCTGTAGAAAATGGAAGGCTTTTATTGTTTTATCTATTGCTTATTGCTAGATTCCATCTCACATTGGTTATAATTCTCAGGGCACAGCAATTCAAGGTTTTATTGTGCTCTCCTAGTTGTTAGCCAACTGATCTTTGGCCCCAAGCCTTCTTGTTCCTCATAAGTTAGTGTTTGTCATTCCCTAGGAGAGTTTCTGTAACTGTCCAATGCAACTTTTTTTTTTTGACCCTACGGCTTGTGGTAACTTAGTTCTCCAACCAGGGATCAAACCCATGTCCCCTGCAGTGGAAGAGTCCTAACCACTGGACAGCCAGGGAATTCCTCCAGTGTGGCTTTAAAAGTTTGGTTCTTTTTATGTATAGCAATGCTTATCACCTATTTTTTCATAGACCATATTTGAATTTATAGCACTGCACAAAAGGAAATGTTGCTTCATCTCTTTGCCTGTTACTGAGGAATCCTCATTTCTATAATGCTGTTATTTTTTCAAAGAGTGCCTCATGTATTTTCATTATGTGAAATGGTTCTAAAATGTGACATTCCCAATAAGGTGATGAAAGGGGTGCTGTGTATTTGGTCATCTTTCTCAAGGCCCAGATGCTTAACTGTATGCAAGCGAGGACCTCTCAGGTTGTGTACCTCTCTTTAAAAATGTGTGAGTTCTTTCAGATTGGAACTTATTTATTTATTTATTTATTTATTTATTTTTTCTTTATTTTATTTTATTTTATTTATTTATTTTGTATTTATTTATTTTTTTACACGAACTCCGATTGGAACTTTTACAAAAAATAAGAGAATGACTTTACGTAGTGAACTGATTAAAAAAAATTAAAGCTATCATCCATATAGGAGTGAAGAAATTCTTGTCCCTTAAAATCAGATAAAGTTTGATTCAATGCTATCTACCCTTTTTCCAGTTCCTAGATTATTTTATTATCACAGGCACCTTTGTTTCTGGCTTTCTCTCCCCTCAGAATTCCTATTCTCTTCTTTGGGTCTGATGCTGGTCTTTTCCCTCTCACCTCGATGTGGAATTCAGGTGATTTCCTTACTTTTCACACACAGACGCACATACACCATCATCTGTACAATCCACTCACCTAGGGTCTTTGCGTGTGGCAGCCTTTACTGAAAGTTTGGGGAGATGAGTGGATTTGGATGATAACAATGAAAACAACTTCAAACCGTGAATTAGATATTTAGCACCTTAAAACAAAAAACTCTTATATATCCAACTCCTCCATTTCCTCTTATTATTAGGTTTTGGAATTTGTTTGACTGCTCTGGGCCTTGGTTCAGGCATGCACGATCTTTTAGTTGCAGCATGTGGGATCTTGTTCCCTGACCAGGAATCGATTCCAGGACCCCTACAATGGGAACCTGGAGTCTTAGCTACTGGGCCACTGAGGAAGCAAAGAACATTTAGTTCTTAAAGTCCTCTAGCATCTTTGGCATGTTATTCAGTCATTCTTCTCTTCTAGATTGCTTATCCATCTCTCTTTATCCTTCTCTTTTTGCTGGTTCCTGTTCACTTCTAGTGCAGAACAGCTTATTGGTAATGTTCGCTCCTTTATCTTCTCAGCTAACCTCTGCAGGATTGGAATTTGGGGCTGGATATAGTAGTTGGTAAAGAATCTGCCTGCCAGTGCAGGAGACATAAGAGATGCGGGTTTGATCCCTGGGTCGGGCAGCTCCCCTGGAGGAGGAAATGGCAACCGTTTTCAGTACTCTTGCCTGGAAAATCGTTTGGACAGAGGAGCCTGGCGGGGTACAGTCCATGTGGTCACAAAGAGTTGGACATGACTGAGCGTGCATATGTGCACATGTACACCACACACACACACACACACACACAGAGTAGTTCCCCCATATCTGCTGGGAATATGTTCCAAGATCCCCAGTGGATGCCTGAAATCATGGACAGTACCGAACCCTATATATACTCTGTTTTTCCTATGCATACATACTTCTGATAAAATCTATAAGTTAAGTGTCAGTTTAGTTCAGTTCAGTTGCTTAGTCATGTCTGACTCTTTGCGACCCCATGAATCGCAGCACACCAGGCCTCCCTGTCCATCACCAACTCCCGGAGCCCACTCAGACTCATGTTCATCGAGTCAGTGATACCATCCAGCCATCTCATCCTCTGTCGTCCCCTTCTCCTCTTGCCCTCAATCCCTCCCAGCATCAGAGTCTTTTCCAATGAGTCAACTCTTCGCATGAGGTGGCCAAAGTACTGGAATTTCAGCTTTAGCATCATTCCTTCCAAAGAAATCCCAGGGCTGATCTCCTTCAGAATGGACTGGTTGGGTCTCCTTGCAGTCCAAGGGACTCTCAAGAGTCTTCTCCAACATCACAGTTCAAAAGCATCAATAGATTAATAGTCATACCATAATCAAATAGAACAACTATAATAATATACTGTAATAAAAGTTATATGAATGTGATCTTTTTCTCTTATTATCTTCTTGTTCAAATTTAATGTATTTTCCATCTTAACTAAGCACTTACCATGCACTGTGACTGTAACTTTTCTAGTTTGAGGTGTAGTAGCAAAGTTAGCAACACTTTCCTTTCTCTTCCTCACAACTTCATGGATACAGTTCCTTTCTTACTATAGACTGTAGCAACCTCCACATACGACTTTTATCCTTCTTGAGTAGAGCACTTTCACCTTTTCACTTAAAAGAAGCGCTTTATGACTTCTCTTTGGCACAGGCAAACTGCCGCCATTTCTGCTCTTGCGCTTTGGGGCTGTTGTTAAGTAACATGAGAGTTACTGAAACACAGGCACTGTGGTATCGATGGAGACAGTGGATTTGAAAACCCAGAGGGCTACTAACTGAGTAATGGGCAGGATACACTGGGCAAATGGATGAGTCACAGCGAGGGCAGAATGGAAAAGGATAGCACAGAACTTCATCATGCTGCTCCGAATAGTGAGAAATTAAAAACCTAGGAATTATTTATTTCTGAAATTTTATATTTAATATTTTTGAACCACGGTTGATTGCAGGTAATTGAAATGTGGAAAGTAAAACTGTGGATAAGGAGAGACCACTCTAATTCTTTGTTCCAGAGAACAACTCTATTCTTTGCTGGATGTTTAGTAGTATTCCTGACTTTTATTCACCAGATGCCAGTAACACTGCCTGCCACTCCCTTCCCCTTAATATGTCTCTAGGAAATCTGCCCCATCCAGAACCATAGCCCATTCCCCTCAGTTTCATATTACACCTCAATGCCTTGTTCTACACAAAACCTTTTCTTGCCCCTGAAAGGAATTCTAGGCCCAGGTGCTAAGATACCTCTTGTCGTCTTCCTGCTTGAGCAATATTTATCAATTGACATTCTGTGCCAGGCACTGTGCTAAGCATTTTATATACATTATATTATGTACTACATGCAGTTATAAAAATTTAAGTCAAGCATATACACACATATATTAATTCTGTGCATCATACATACATGCATATATTTATATATATAAGCCCATGTGTACACATACACATATGTAAACAAAATATTCAGGAATCATCTGGCCTATGGGAATACTCTTTCTTGTGATAGAATGGTTTAAGCAGCTTAAATATGCTTCATCTCAAGTGCTGTGGGGATCTTCTCTGTGATAGCCCTGAGGATGCCTGAGGCAGAGCTTGTATTTCTCGAGTCAGTTCCCACCGGGACCTGCTTCTCTGTGGTCACCGTCTCCAGTCAGTGCTCCTAGACCTCAGGGTCACTTCCCCTGTTTGCTTTTCTCCAGGCAGAGCACTACTCCCCACTCCGTAATTTTTAAAAGCAAAATTAATGCAATCCTGTTTGCATTGTGAATTGTAGCTTTGTTTCTTTTGATGGTTTGAAAATAATGGAAAAGAAGCACAGCCCCAGGAAGATGAGAGAATGATTTGAATTGAATATTAACATCACTGATTTCTAACACATCCCTTGGGCATTCTTTTGGCTGGGAATTTCTCTCTGGTTGCCTCTATCTTCAGTCCCGGGTGTCCTGCCTCATTACCAACCTCTCTTTTTTCCCCATCCTTCTCCTTTTTCACCACATGGCAGCCCCAACCCACAAGTCACCTAACACGATGATCATGCTGTGTCAGTTCCTGTCACCTGCTGGTCCACACTGGACACACTGAACTGGTTTCTTTTTTTGTATCAGAATTCATATCCTGACCGTAGACAGTAATGGCTTATTCAGTCTTTGACTGCCCTACGTCAGAAGTTAAAATACAGTGTCTCCATCCCTTGTGTTTTTGTTGCTCTAGACATCTTTTCCTACTGGATTCCGTACACTGCAGGAAGGGAGGTGCTGGAACTGGAGGGGGTGGGGCTTGGAAATGTATGTCTACCAAGTGTTTCTTGATCATATATCGATAGTTTGGCCACAGCTGCAGGAATACAGGTCACAAGATGAAGGAGTCTTATATGTCCTCTTGGTTTTTTGTGGGAAGAGAACAACAATGAAAAGTCTTTCATAATAAGTCAAAAAGCAATTATTCTGGCCTTATTTTCCTATGATCATGTGCACTATTCTGGCAGAGACAGAGTATTTGCTCCTTAAATGTTCATGCTCATTCAGAATCTTGGGTGGTTACTGTAACAAATCATAGTATCATAACTGTACGGAACAAAAGAGGAGCGGCAACAGAACAGCAAATACCTAGCAATGTTTATCATTGTAAAATTCCCTCTTCCACTACATCCTCCTAACTTGTTCCTCAATGAGCTACATTTTAAACTTCACTTATACTTAATTATTTACAGTGTATGGGTGAGAAAACTGATGCTTGGACAGTTAAGTGATTTGACTAAAAGGAAGTGATAGAATTGGAAAAAAATATTCTATAGAGCGTGCAAAACTTTTGCAGTTCTTATTCTTAATATCCTGTGAGATTTAAGGAAGACTGGGGCTTAACAAGGATTTAATTCAGCACTGATGACAAAACATGTACTTGAAAATGCTTGTCAAAGGATGAATGAACTCTGTCATGCAAGTCTAATTGTACCTTAAAGAGCCAGTAGTTGTTTTTCTCGATGTGAAAAGCAAAGCTTGGAGAGGAAAAGGGACTTGCCCGAGATAGCATGGCTAGGAATCAGCAAAGCCAGGACTCAAATGCCAATGCTGACTTCAAAGCCTGTAACTCTTTGATATGACTCCTTAATATAACCCAGTGTATCACCTTAATTGTTCTTTAGTCACTCAATTGTGTCTGACTCTTTGCAACCCCATGGACTGCAGCATGCCAGGCTTCCCTGTCATTCATTATCTCCTGGAACTTGCCAAAAATACTCATGTCCATTGAGTTGGTGATGCCATTCAACCCATCTCATCCTCTGTTGTCCTCTTCTCCTCCTGACTACAGTCTTTCCCAGCATCAGGGTCTTTTGTAGTGAGTCAGCTCTTTACTTGGGAAAGCCAAAGTATTGAAGTTTCAGCTTTAGCATCAGTCCTTCTAATGAATATTCAGGGCTAATTTCCTTTAGGATTGACTGGTTTGCTTTCCTTGCAGTCCAAGTGACTCTCAAGAGTCTTCTTCAACACCACAGTCCAAAAATATCAGTTCTTCGGTGCTCAGCCTTCTTTATGGTTCAACTCTCACATCCATAGGTGACTACTGGGTAAATCATAGCTTTGACTAGACAGACCTTTGTTGGCAAAGTAATGTCTCTGCTTTTTAATATGCTGTCTAGATTTGTCATAGCTTTTCTTCCAAAGGAGAATCTTTTAATTTCATGACTGCAGTCACTATCTGCAGTGATTTTGGAGCCCAAGAAAATAAAGTCTGTCACTGTTTCCATTGTATCCCCATCTATTTGTCATGAAGTAATGGGACTGGATGCCATGATCTTAGTTTTTTGAATGTTGGGTTTTAAGCCAACTTTTTTCACTCTTCTCTTTCACCCTTATCAAGAGGCCCTTTAGTTCCTCTTCTTTTTCTGCCAGTAGAGTGGCATCATCTGCATATCTGAGGTTATTGATATTTCTCCTGGCAATCTTGATTCCAGCTTGTGCTTCATCTAGTCTGGCATTTCGCATGATGTACTATGTGTATACTGTCTCTTATACAGATCTAGATGTGTATAAGAGACAGAGCCTAGTCTGATCAAATGAGCTCTTAACGGTAGAGAAATTTCCTTGGCTAGAGCCAGATAAATGTGGCAGAAGATGAAGGTGATTGGGAAGATGAGGCAGATGGAATCATCAGAAAGATTGTTAAGTGTAAGCCGGACTTGACCCATTGTTGCTGGCTTTGAGGAGAGAGGTGAGTGGCTGTGAATTAGGAACATGAACAGCCTTTAGAACCTGAGAATGACCTCCAGCAAGAAACAGAGACCTCAGTCCTACAACCGCAAGGACAATCAGGCAGCAACTTCAGGCAGCAAATCAGCCAGCAATTTCAATGAGCTTGGAAGTGGATTCATCCCTAGGACCTCCAGAAGGAACTCAGCCCTGCAGATACCTTGATTTTGGTGTAGTGAAAGCAGTGTGCTGGAACTTATATGAAACAAGTGAGTGTTTTTTTTCAGCCACTTCATTTGTGGTAATTTGTTACAATAAGGAGCAGAGAACAAATACAGCACTCAGATGGTGCTCCAGGGAAAGCTGTTTTTGTTATCTTTTTCTTTTTAAGCTTATCACTTATTTATTTATTTATTTTTTATTTTATTATATTTTTTTCTTTATGGCTCCTTCTAGTTGCCTAGTCATTTTTCCAAAGGGAGAGGGTGGTCCATGGAGTCCTTATAGAAGTGGAGTCTGGAAGCTGCCACTGTTGGCTGTCCTGACTGGTGTGAATTGCTATGGTGACCCCACAGAACAGGAACACATTGGAGACCCTTTTTCCGTTGCCCTGTGGATGAGTTCAGAGAGAACTCAGCTGCTTTCTCTATGTATTGTCAGTGATAACCAATAGCAGTCAGCCTGTTGCAGCAAAAAGGAATGATAAAGACTGGAATGGATAACTAATATAAATGTTGAAGGCAGAGTTGGGTTGATACAAAGAACTTCAAGTCCTTTTTTTCCGTTTCTCTTAATCATGTTAAGTTTCTGTCTCTCAAGGAAGCATTATTTTATTGGCCATCAAGATAGAGAGGTTATCAAATTACAAATGTAATTGTTAAGCTAAATTAAACTGTCAGGAGCTCAAATGAGACTTCTGTTGATTGGATCTCATTTCACTCAAAAACCAGAATATGGCTTGTGATTCCTGTCCAGATAATGGGCATGACCCCTGTGGAGGAAGATTTGGCTTTCATGGTGTTTTTAAAAGACTTCTTTGGAGAAGAGGCTGGGTGTCAGGTTGGATCTATTTCTTTTGATTCATGGTTCACAGGGAAACTGTTATTACAGAGTGTTTCTGGTCTTGGACAACTGCTGTTTCATTAAGTAACTTCAGAGATCTGGAGACCAAGGGGTTAGATGAGCTGTCAGGAATTTCATGCTGTAGAAAATGGAAGGCTTTTATTGTTTTATCTATTGCTTATTGCTAGATTCCATCTCACATTGGTTATAATTCTCAGGGCACAGCAATTCAAGGTTTTATTGTGCTCTCCTAGTTGTTAGCCAACTGATCTTTGGCCCCAAGCCTTCTTGTTCCTCATAAGTTAGTGTTTGTCATTCCCTAGGAGAGTTTCTGTAACTGTCCAATGCAACTTTTTTTTTTTGACCCTACGGCTTGTGGTAACTTAGTTCTCCAACCAGGGATCAAACCCATGTCCCCTGCAGTGGAAGAGTCCTAACCACTGGACAGCCAGGGAATTCCTCCAGTGTGGCTTTAAAAGTTTGGTTCTTTTTATGTATAGCAATGCTTATCACCTATTTTTTCATAGACCATATTTGAATTTATAGCACTGCACAAAAGGAAATGTTGCTTCATCTCTTTGCCTGTTACTGAGGAATCCTCATTTCTATAATGCTGTTATTTTTTCAAAGAGTGCCTCATGTATTTTCATTATGTGAAATGGTTCTAAAATGTGACATTCCCAATAAGGTGATGAAAGGGGTGCTGTGTATTTGGTCATCTTTCTCAAGGCCCAGATGCTTAACTGTATGCAAGCGAGGACCTCTCAGGTTGTGTACCTCTCTTTAAAAATGTGTGAGTTCTTTCAGATTGGAACTTATTTATTTATTTATTTATTTATTTATTTTTTCTTTATTTTATTTTATTTTATTTATTTATTTTGTATTTATTTATTTTTTTACACGAACTCCGATTGGAACTTTTACAAAAAATAAGAGAATGACTTTACGTAGTGAACTGATTAAAAAAAATTAAAGCTATCATCCATATAGGAGTGAAGAAATTCTTGTCCCTTAAAATCAGATAAAGTTTGATTCAATGCTATCTACCCTTTTTCCAGTTCCTAGATTATTTTATTATCACAGGCACCTTTGTTTCTGGCTTTCTCTCCCCTCAGAATTCCTATTCTCTTCTTTGGGTCTGATGCTGGTCTTTTCCCTCTCACCTCGATGTGGAATTCAGGTGATTTCCTTACTTTTCACACACAGACGCACATACACCATCATCTGTACAATCCACTCACCTAGGGTCTTTGCGTGTGGCAGCCTTTACTGAAAGTTTGGGGAGATGAGTGGATTTGGATGATAACAATGAAAACAACTTCAAACCGTGAATTAGATATTTAGCACCTTAAAACAAAAAACTCTTATATATCCAACTCCTCCATTTCCTCTTATTATTAGGTTTTGGAATTTGTTTGACTGCTCTGGGCCTTGGTTCAGGCATGCACGATCTTTTAGTTGCAGCATGTGGGATCTTGTTCCCTGACCAGGAATCGATTCCAGGACCCCTACAATGGGAACCTGGAGTCTTAGCTACTGGGCCACTGAGGAAGCAAAGAACATTTAGTTCTTAAAGTCCTCTAGCATCTTTGGCATGTTATTCAGTCATTCTTCTCTTCTAGATTGCTTATCCATCTCTCTTTATCCTTCTCTTTTTGCTGGTTCCTGTTCACTTCTAGTGCAGAACAGCTTATTGGTAATGTTCGCTCCTTTATCTTCTCAGCTAACCTCTGCAGGATTGGAATTTGGGGCTGGATATAGTAGTTGGTAAAGAATCTGCCTGCCAGTGCAGGAGACATAAGAGATGCGGGTTTGATCCCTGGGTCGGGCAGCTCCCCTGGAGGAGGAAATGGCAACCGTTTTCAGTACTCTTGCCTGGAAAATCGTTTGGACAGAGGAGCCTGGCGGGGTACAGTCCATGTGGTCACAAAGAGTTGGACATGACTGAGCGTGCATATGTGCACATGTAATCCCAATCTTCCAGTTCGTCTCAATCCTCCTTTTCCCTCTTGGTGTCCATACCATTGTGATTTTAAATAATAGCTTGTTTCCCTTATCATGATTCAATAGAAATTTGTTTGTGACCACTCCAAATGTGGGGAGACAAAGCACCTGTTACCTGAGCTTCCACATTTGTTCTCTGATTGAAACTCATCTTGTACCATCCCTTCTAACACACTAAGCAGGTGTGATGGTTAATTTTATGCCTAAACTTCACTGGGTCACAGGGTGCCCAGAGAGCTAGTAAAGCATTTTTCTGGGTGTGTCAATGAGGGTGAGATTAGTATTTAAATTGGTGGTCTGAATAGAGATGTTCTCATCAGTGTGTGTGGGCATCATCCAATCCACCAAGGGCCTTAGTAGAACAAAAAGGCAGAGAGAGAGAGGGAATTTGTTTTCTGTGCTTGAGCTAGGACATCCATCACCTGCTCTCAAATATCAGTTCTCTTGGTTCTGAGGCCTTCAGATTTGAACGAGACTTGTCCTACTGGCTCTTGTGGTTCTTGGATTTGGACTGGAACCAAATTCCTTGCTTTCCTGGGCCTCCAGCTTGCAAAATGCGGATCATTGGACTTCTCATCCGAGCCAGCCCCTCATAATAATAAATCTCTTCCTGTGTTTCTCTATCTATCTATTGGTTCTTTTCTCTGGAGAACCTTGACTTACACAGCCGGATTGTGAAGAGGTTTGTGGTGATGTGTGTACAATGGTATTTGGTGAAGTGGATGTCAGCACCGATGTAGCAGCAGCAAGGGGAGAGCCTGGGATGGGCAGACCAGGCCTTGATTTCAGTCCTGACTCTGATTTCAACCAGCTGTGTGACTTTGATCAAGCCCTGCTACCTTTCTGCCTCATTTCTCATCTGTAGTAGAGAAATGAGATTTTTTACCAAGATAGGCAGAGATAATAAATGGGACAATGCACTGAAAAGTACAAAGGGTAATACAAATGCTGTGTAGCATTTATCAGGGTTCTGGTTATTATGACTGTGTTAAATAATCCATCACATGATAGATAGTTTTCAGTGAGAATAAGGGACCTTCCCCTCAACACAAGTGGGTTTGTTTTACAGAGTAGAAATAATTCATCATCACCAGGTTAGGTGATGATGATGTACCCATGGATTTACTCATTCACACATTCACTCAACAAATATTTACTATGTGCCTTCTACATACTAGGCACTCTTTTAGGCTCTTGGGTCACCTAATAAACACAATTAACAAAGACCCCTGCCCACATGGATCCATTCCTCATGGGTGAGGGATAGGGTTGTAGTCCCTCTTGCCCCAAACCACTCTGCTTGGAGCCCAGGAAGAATGGCTGAAAGCTACAGTGAGTAGTCCAAGGTCCATCTTCTGAATATTCAGTCCTGACTCTGATTTCAACCAGCTGTGTGACTTTGATCAAGCCCTGCTACCTTTCTGCCTCATTTCTCATCTGTAGTAGAGAAATGAGATTTTTTACCAAGATAGGCAGAGATAATAAATGGGACAATGCACTGAAAAGTACAAAGGGTAATACAAATGCTGTGTAGCATTTATCAGGGTTCTGGTTATTATGACTGTGTTAAATAATCCATCACATGATAGATAGTTTTCAGTGAGAATAAGGGACCTTCCCCTCAACACAAGTGGGTTTGTTTTACAGAGTAGAAATAATTCATCATCACCAGGTTAGGTGATGATGATGTACCCATGGATTTACTCATTCACACATTCACTCAACAAATATTTACTATGTGCCTTCTACATACTAGGCACTCTTTTAGGCTCTTGGGTCACCTAATAAACACAATTAACAAAGACCCCTGCCCACATGGATCCATTCCTCATGGGTGAGGGATAGGGTTGTAGTCCCTCTTGCCCCAAACCACTCTGCTTGGAGCCCAGGAAGAATGGCTGAAAGCTACAGTGAGTAGTCCAAGGTCCATCTTCTGAATACAAACAGGCACTGAACTAGAAGAGAATGCTGGGGTGCAAAGTCAAGGGATTCAGGACAAAGGCTAGATAGTGAGTGAGGGGTCCAAGGGTCTGTAAGGAAGGCAAGATCTGGAGGAGTTTCTGAGCAAAAATAAAAAGTGACTACAGTAGGCTTTTGGGCAAATCAAGGGCCTAGGGGAGAGGGGATCCTGGTTAAAGATAGGAAGGAGGAATGAATAGTTAGAGCCCCTTGATGTCCAAAGGTGGACCTGATAGTGAGATTGAAAGATAGGGCAAATAAAAGCAGAATGCTCTACATCAGACAATCAGAAGAAGCAGGAGTTTTGGCGAGAGGGCAGATGGACTTAGCTGGAGTGGGAGGATCCCCAAGGGAAGACAGATATGAGGCTGAATGGTGGGCTTGGCCCACCATGTAGAGAGCCTTTTACCTGGCTAAGGATTCGGAATATAATTCCTCATGCAAAAGGGATGTTATGGATGCTTTAGGAGTAGAGGAATGATGTAATGGGAGCAGAGCCATCTGGCAGCAGGCTGTTGAATTGACTGGAAAGAGAAGATCTAAGAGGTTATTATCAGAAGGAAAGGAATCGATAATCTCTCTTCAGAGCAACATAGGTTTTCCCATCCTATCATGGGAGGTGGTCCTCAATTCTGGCTGCACATTTTTCTTCTCTGTAAAAATGCTTAAAAATGGACTGATTCATAGGACTCAGCCCAGACTCATTTAGTCAGAATCTCTGAGCTCATTTTCTGGAAATAAATCTTTTATTTTAAACACTTTTAAGTGATTCTGATGTGTAGGAAGGGTTGGGTACCAATGCTCTATGGAAATGGAAGAACTGAGCTAGATTCTCATGGTTTATTGCCAAATCTTCATAAACATTTAAAAAGGAAAAAAATATCATCACTGTGGCTTGACTAGTAAGATTTAATCTTTAGCTGGATTGCAGTGGAGCCTCTCAGAACTGAAGAATATGGTTGATAGAAGTATAACATGGCATTTGTGTGCACACTAAGTCACTTCAGTCATGCCTGACTCTTTGCGACCCTATGGACTGTAGCCTGCCACACCTCTGTCCATGGGATTCTCCAGGCAAGAATACTGGAGTGGGTTGCCATGCCCTCCTCCAGGGGATCTTACCGATTGAGGGACTGAACCTGTGTTTCCTGTGGCTCCTGCATAGCAGGCAGATTCTGTACCACTGCGCCACCAGGGAAGCCCAAGATATCATTTAACGGTGGTCATTCAGTGCATAAGGGTGTATACTGGAGCATGTGGTGCAGTGTGGAAGTTTGGTGGCAGGATCTTTCTGCTTGGTCCATTTTCCAGCCAGGTTAAATCCTTGTTCAAACATACTAGCTGTGTTTCTAATTATAAATTGCTTAATCTTACTTTGCCTCATTGTACTCCTGGTATAATATGGTAAATACTCAATTCATGTTAGTTCTTGTTAGTAATCCTGAAGAATTTTAGCACAAACCCAAATACTGATGTTATTTTAGATATGCATTGTTCTGATTAGTTTTCTAGTTAGTTAGGCTCATAATAGATAATGGTTGACCAGCAGAGATCCAGCTGATTCATAAGGTAATTCCAGATCTCATCTGTGGATTTTCCTGGAAGTCTCAGTTCTCATCAGAACTCTGAAGATCCTCCCTGTACATGGGAAGGATACCAATGCAGAAAAGGAAAAGTGTTCTGTAATCTAATAAAAGGCATCTTCAGATGGCCCCAAAGTCTCAGCTCTGTAAGATGTAAACATAGAGAGTTGTAGACGACTCTTTGGGTGAATTTTTGGGGCAGATTTTCAAAAGTGACTCTTTGAAATCAACTATACTTCAGTCAAAAAAAAAAAAAAAAAGAATTAGTGTGGAAATTGACCTTTGTCAAAAGTTTTTAAAAAAGTGACTCTTTGATGTCTTTCACAAATCTGAGTTAAAAGGATTGAATTCCATTGGCCATCCTCTTGCTTAGCCCGCAGGCCCATGCAAGAATCTTTCTGGAGAGTAGTGATGGGAGTCCCATGCTTAGCAGCATACCTATCTTATCTGTATCCTACCAGCTTCAAGCTGGGCTTTACAAAAAAAAAAATTTGTTTTTTTGGCTGTGCCACATGGCATGTGGGATCTTATTTCCCTGACCCCAGGGTGAAGGGATTGAACCTTCACCCCCTGCACTGGAAACACGGAGTCTTAACCACTGGACCACCAGGGAGGTCCCTAAGTAAGCTCGTTATTCTGCTAAGCACACCGTACCTTGATGAGAAAAGGGACTACAATTATGGGTACTATTCTCAGCAAATAGTTTTTGCTGTTTGACCTGTTGAACTTGGGGTTCTATCTTGGTACTGAACTTACCTCCTTTGAAGCCTTTGATTTGATTGGTTGGCTCATCTCCAGGATAGAACTGGATTTGTTCTTTCACCCTAGTGTCTGATGAAATTGGAAGGTTCTTTTCTGGTTTCCGAGAAGGAGACGTGAATCAGTGCAGGCTAGAACGGACTGGTCTTGGATAGCATCCTGGGACAACCCTGAGAACATGAGGTAGAGAATTTCCTCCCCTTGAGTGGCTAGACTGTGAGCCTCTGGAAGGCAAAGGCTGTAGTTTTACAGACCATGTATTTCCTACAGTGCCCAGTATGACCGCTCACTCAATAGGTATGCGTTGCCTCAGAAAACTGTGTTTGGTTTGGATTATGACCTGCTGCCAGGTGCAGCAGAGAAGACCAGGGCCAGGTTTCAGGGCTGCTGCTTCTGAGCCAGAGGTAGGAATCCTCAAGTGATGAACCAGTCATCAAAGAGAAAGCTCAGTCTAGCCCACTGTTCATAGGCTTCTGTGTTAGGTAAGAATACTGAAACAGGGCCAGATAAGAGACATGATCTACTAATTAGTACTTTTAGTCCAGAAAGCCCCCAAAGTTGTCACCCTGCCTGTCTCTTGCAGTCAGACCAGACTAGATTTTTGACAGCTGAACTATGTAAGGAGTGATGGCACCTGTTTACACTGGGGACTTCTTGGCCTTAATTTATGAGTTTGCCTGGGTACTAAATCATGAAAGTTTTCTGCTTGCTTTTCGGTGAAAACATTTGACTTCCTTCCAAATGGAAGCACATAATGAGTTGACACATTCTTCTCTCCCTCAAAGCTGAGCCACTTAAATTTGCCTCCCTTTTCTTTCTTTCCCTCTCTGTGACTCCTTTCTGTTTGCTGTTTTTAAAGTAGTGCACCAAAGTTTAATCGCTCAGTGCTTTGTTAAGTGTTTGATTTCTCTTGAGGACACTTATGTGTTTCCTAATGCAGGAGCGAATCTGGATGAGTTTCAAGCAAGTGGATGATGTGGATTGGCAGGAAATAAGGAAAGCGTTTACTCTTTGAAGATACGAGGATAGCATCGTTGTTAGATCAGCAAATCTGAATAATTCCAGAGCATTGGGGCATGGGTAATGTCTTGTGTATGATGTCGGTAATATGGCAGAATCAGTGATAATTACTACAGTGCTTTGAATTTCTTAAGAACTTAAAAATCACTCTCGGGCATTAATTAGAAAAAGGCTGAAGATTTATGGAAGCTAAAATAGAAATGTGTGGATAATGGAATATAAGACAGTGATTTTCATTTTACTTATGATAGTAGTATTGCTACCGTTACCACCACTGCTGCCAGTACCACTACCTGCTCAGTTACTCTTACTTCCTGTGTGCTAGGCACTGTATTAACAGCTTCATAGGCATTCTCTTACTTTACGTTAATTAGCTTACATCAGTTGTCAGAAGTAGACGCCACTATTATTCTTAGCCTACACTCAAGGGAGCAGATGCTTAGAGCGGTGAAATAATTTGCCTTAGGATCTCTAGCCATGAAGTGCTGGAGGTGAGACCTAAACCCATGTGTACTTGCTCAAAGCTCATTTTGTTAACTGGTGTACTTCATATAAACATAGTCACTGTAAATATGGATGTTCATTCAATACTGTAAGATTATATTGATTAGACTGGATACTTTTTCTTAACATTATATGTGTATGTAGTGTGCATGGGTATGTGTGTTCTTATCACAATGTGCTGATGACAAAGTTATAGAAATATGCAAAGCTATTAACCTGAGCTGGGAAGGATAAGACCCATCAGTGGGGACTAAGGGTGCCTCTTCCTACTATTGTGAGAATGGATTATAAATGTGATATCTCTGAATCAGAAAAATTAAGTCTGAAGGGGAGACTGCTGGGGTGGGGGGGAAACATCAGATTCACTTAAAGTGGTTCTGGCATAGGAAGATATTTAGTTAGGTTGTGGTCATGTGGTAAGAGACAAGGTGGTCCAGTATGTGAAGACCAGAATGTAGAAGTGAAGAAGTTCAGGCAAGGTGCCTGTGAACACTACCAGCAAAATTGGAGACAAAGCTAATCATGATGATGCCCCTTTGAGCAGCTTTTAAAAAAACCGGCATTAATTATATTCTTTTTATATTATATATACTGTTTATTTTCACTTACTTTTTCTATCTTCCTTCAGTAAAAATTATTTTTGAAAATGTCAATTTGTAGTAGTTCCAGTGAGAATGAAAGTTTGGGTCAAAGAAGAACCCATTTGAGGAGGATTGATCCCTTAGGGCAGAGAAGGCAATGGCACTGGACTCCAGTGCTCTTGCCGGGAAAATCCCATGGATGGAGGAGCCTGGTGGGCTGCAGTCCATGGGGTCGCTAAGACTCGGACACGACTGAGCGATTTCACTTTCACTTTTCACTTTCGTGCGTTGAAAAAGGAAATGGCAACCCATTCCAGTATTCTTACCTGGAAAGTCCCATGGACGGGGGAGCCTGGTGGGCTGCAGTCTATGGGGTCGCACAGAGTCGGACACGACTGAAGCAACTTAGTAGCAGCAGCAGCAGATCCCTTATGGACTGGAACGTTTTTATTGGGATAAAAATGATGGTAGTGCAGAATTTCGTTGGTGGTCGAGTGGTTAATGCTTCACCTTCCAATGCAGGGGTGTGGGCTTGATCCCTGGTCAGGGAGCTAAGGGCTTCCTAGGTGGTTCGGTGGCAAAGAATCCACCTGCCAATGCAGGAGTCTCAGAAGACACGGGTTCAATCCCTGGGTCTGGAAGATCTCCTGGAGAAGGAAATGGCAACCTACACCAGTATTCTTGCTTGGAGAATCCCACGGGCAGAGGAGCCTGGTGGGCTGCAGTCCATGGGGTCACAAAGAGTCGGACATGACTGAGCAACTGAGCATGACTGTGATGACCAGGGAGCTAAGCTCCCACATGGTTTGTGGTCAAAAAACAAAAATGGAAAGCAGAAACAATATAACAAATTCAATAAAGATTTAAAAAATGGACCATATTAAAAAATCTTTAAGAAATTAGGGTAGTGCAAGGGGAGGGGAAAATTTTAGCAGAAGGTGACAACAATTCTGCCACTGAATTTCCTTTCTAGAAGTCTACTTCGTTTAGCCTTTGTAGGATTGTTTGATTTCTTTCAGGCACGAATCTTTAATGGAGTCAAAATATAGAAATTTTAAGATTAAATGTATCACCTTGTCCTATAAAGGATAAAGAAAACAAAGACAAATGAACTTGCTAAATGAATGGAATTTATAGAAAAACTTTAGCATGAATCTTGTATGTAATAAATTACATTTCTGTAAATTTGTGATTTTAAACTTTATTAGTTATTTTCTGAGATCAGCTGTCACAAGTAATTTGCTACCAGTAATACAGACAAGATGTTTTCAAAGACTTTATTCATTTTAAAATATACATTAGAGTGGAATTAAGGTTGTATCGGTCAGTACAGGCTAGGTTTTGTGCAGTGACAAACAATCCCAAAGTCTCATTTGCTTAAAACAATGAAGTTTCATCTTGTTTTTACTGTATGTCTATTGTGGGTAATCTTTACATTTTGCTCTAGAATATTCACATTCAGGGATGAAAACTGGTGAAAACTTATCATATGGAGCATTTCTAGTCAGTGTGGCAAGCAGGAAGGAGGTGGACAATTACTCACTGGCCCTTGAAGTTTGGAGGAGACACATATTACTTCTGTTTATGTTTTATTGCTCCAAGGAAGACATATAGACTTGCTTAACTAGAAGACAGAAGGGAAATATAAGCCCACCATGTGCTTAGAAGGAGAAGAATTAGACTTTTTGGGAATGGGCCGATGATTACCATAGAGGTTGATCCCTACTACCATGAATCTCCCTCCTTTGCATTCTGTAAGGGTCATAGGAGTGGGGAGGTGAGGCTTACAGTCAGGAATTGTCCCTACCCTACAGCCCACAGCCCACTGTGGTGTCTGTATATGAACATCGTCCTTCGTGTCACCCTGAGGTCCGAGGTGGTGAACTCTTGCCTTGAATAAGGAGATGAGACTCAGTTGTTCTCTCCAGCTGCTGCCATTTAGAAGGTCTCTGACTTTTACAGTGAGGACAGGGGAACCTTTGCACACAGTTTCTGGGATGTCTTCCATAACTAATGTAGGCTTCTAGCAGCAATATTCCAAACCTTTCCTCTAAGGGGTTTCCCAGTCTCATCCCCAGTTCCCCAGGTAAAACCTGGTGCTCGAACTTCCTGCCTTTCATTAAACATTCTATTTCTACTTTTTCCTAATTGTTAGCATTTTTTTTAGCACTTACTGTATGTCAGTTACTGTTCTAAGCATTTGCTATGTATTACTCACTCAATCCTCATAACAACTCAGGGAGGTGGGTCCTCTTATTACCCTCATTTTACAACTAAAGCCCAGTGAGGTGAAGGAACTTGCTGGAAAGTTGGGGAGCTGGGATTCAACCCCAGGCAGTCTGGCTCCAGAGCCCATTGTGTGGCCTCTTGGTTACTAGCACAGGATAATATTTGGAGAAAATGAACTTTATTTGAATGTGGATATGAGCAGTGAAATGCTCAATGATGCCAATAGCAGCTCACAGAGGTTTTCAGGGAGTGAAATCCTCACGATCTCACATTCTCTACTTAAATACATAGGACAAAATGAATACAGATGTACCAGTGGCCCAGCAGGCACCTTCATCCTTACAGAGCTAAGGCAGAGTGAATTTGCATGATTGAGTACTAGTAGAGCCTGTCTTATGACCAGCAGATAAACTGAAGTATCTGTGTTTTAAAGAAACACAGGTTTCTGTAGGCCTAAAATCATTATGATGAGGGAAGCTTGTAGAATTCCTGTAGGAAATCATTGTTGCAAAAATAAACTAAAAAGAGTCTTCAAGCAAAAGGGGGCTATCTAGGAATCACTGCCAAAGTCATGAGAACATATCCAATCATGTGCTAGTAAATATTTAACAATTTGTTCTCTGGAAAAAAAAAATATTTTTAGGCCGCGGCGCCCTACCCGAGCAGGAGGTGGCTCATCCGCTCCGGGCGCGCTGCACGCGCCTGGAAGACCTGGGACATGCAACCCTGACGCTGAGGACACTGTTCCAGAGGGGGAGGGCTGTTCCCTTCTGGTTCTCCTTCCAGCCACCTTCTGATGACATCAAGAACGCCTGAGTATGGGGCCAGCCTGTGACAGCTCACCAACCCTTGCTAACATTTTTTTTCCCCCTTAATGGTGTATTTTATTGAAAGCTGGTCAGGTACGCAATATCATACACTGAATAGTTTACTGGCAAAAGGGTGTGCTGGGCATGAGCACTGCTCTCCATGGCAGAGTAGCAGACAACCCACAGATGGGCTCCTTGAATGACTAATCTCCAATTTTAACACAGAATAGGCCTGGGGCCCACAGCTGTGGGAGACCCCATTCTGCTGAAACAACTGCAACACTGTTCCACTTCATTTATGGTTATTCTTTCTTTATGGCAAGTAATATCAATTATGGTATTCAATTTCCTTTTTAAATAAATTTAACCTTTCAGTGAACTGATACCAGATATGGTAAAATCAAGAACACTAAGTTTGGGAAATGCAGATCTATACCCTGCAGCCTGTAAATAAGGGGAATGGAAGCCACTTAGTTCCTTCCTACAAAAACACATTCCTCGATGCACTGCTAAGCCCTGACAAAGGCTGGTTCCCTCTGTCCCTTGGGTCCTACTATTTTATCCCCAGACCGGGGTACCCACCTCATCACACACATGCAGGGCAAAGAAGAGTACCAGCATCCCAGTGGAAGGGTACCGCCCATGATGCTCTGTCCACCTGTCATGGATGTACTTGAAGAAGGCTGGGTTGTAGATCTGGACCTAGGAGGGGAAAATGTAATGAGCACACCAGGGCTTCTGGGGCCTGAAATCTCAGGCCAAGCTCTGACCAGTTCCTCCACATGTGCCAGTAGCCAGTAGGTCCTGCAGCCTGTGTGGGGGGCAGGGGGAGGGGAGTCAGGTATACCAGCAGATGGGGACTCTGACGGTTCTGGAAGGGTACTGGGGGATACCTGAACCACAGGACCGGCACAGCATGACTCAGGTCTGCACTATTTCCACTGAAGTGGGGAGGAGGAAGCTTACCTTCTCTTTGTCCACTCGAAGGAAGGACTTCACTGGGGCGTAGGTGCTGCAAGCAGAAAGAAAAATAACGCTGAGCTGGCTCCATGCACCCAGGGATGCCTTTCCTCCCGCTGAGGCCCAAGTAATGATGGCCTCATGACAGGCTGCCCTGCTTCCAGACTGCTCTCCCACTGCACATCACTGAAGCTCCTTGTCCAGAAACCTTCAATGGCTCCCTATGTTCTCCAAGATAAAATAAGGATGGTTTAGACAAGCACCAGGGCATTCCATAACCCAGCCCCAACTTTTCCTCCCATGACTCCGCTGTGAAGTCTCCGCTTGGGTTAGCCCATCTCCGCACGCCCAGCATGTCTGTGCTCGGAACCTCTGCGCCGCTACTGTCCTCACATTAGGCACACATCCCTCCTTCCCTGTTAGCCATGGTGCCTGCAACTTATGCTCCCATTTCTGAGTATCCATGGAACTTAAACTCTACAGCGCTTATTTTAGCCCTTTGGACTCCCAAACATAAGCTAAAGTCAGAAAACTGCAACTGCTGTGTTTAAAAAAATATGCGGTGAAAACAGGCAAAGGTGGAAGTAATCCAGTTGTCCAATGGAGAGATGAATAGGTAAATATGATATATCCATACACCAGAATACTATGCAGCCTTTAGAGGGGATAAAACCCTGACACAAGCTATAACACAGATGAGCCCTGAAAACATGATGCTACTGAAATAAGCCTAGGCAAAAGGACAAACACTGTATAATTCCACGTGTATGAAGTACCTAGAACAGTCAAATCATAGAGACAGAAAGAACAGTAGTTATCAGGGGCTGGAGGGAGGAGGGAATGGAGAGTTGCCATTTAATAGGCAGAGTTTTCATCTGAGATGATGAAAAAGTTCTGGAGATGGGCTGTGGCGAGATTTGTACAGCAATGTGACTGCACTTTATGCTCATGAACTGTGTGGTTGAAATAGTATTTTGTTACACATACACATTTTTACACACACATGTGCACACACAAAACCCACGGTGAGACGGAGTAGATTAGTGGTTGCCTAGGGCTAGGGGTGGAGGGAATGGGGGTGATGAGTAAGGGGTACAGGGGTATCTTTAGATTATCTTCATCTTTGGAATATGCATGTGTTCTAAAATTACTTGTGATGGTTACATAACCCTAAACCCTGGGCATATACTAAAAGCCACTGAACTGCACTTCAAATGTGTGAACCATATGGCATGTGAATCATATCTCAATAAACCTGTTTAAGCAGAGCTGACAGGAGCCACCTCCTGCAAAGGGAGCCTGGAAAGGTATCCTTCACCTCTCGAACACCAGTAGGCTGGCTGCCACCATGCAGGAAGTGGCCCAAGACCAGCTGTGGCCTCAGCTAGCCACCATCTGGTGCCATCCCTACTGCTGCTTCTCTCCTCACCAGCCTCTCTCGGCCAAAATAGTCAGTGAAAGGAATTCTAACATCTGGTCCCTAGACTGTCCTCCCAAGGTGGGGCGGCCCCCGTGTCCCGCTTGCAGCCGGCAGTGGCTCACAATCGGATCTGCCCGGTGGACAGGGCGCTGGCGATCCACAGGAGGTCCAGGGCCTTGAAGGGCACCAGGACGAAGCTGACGTTGGCGGGCAGGTTCCTGGCACTCTCGGGGTACATGAAGTGGTGCGTGGTTCGGCTGCCGACATCCTGCTCAAAGCCCACGGTTGGTGCCTGATTCATCCTGCGGGGACAGGAGGGTGGTGAGAGAAGACACCGACACGGAAACTGGCACAACAATTCTAGAAGACAGTTCGGTGCTGGCCGTCACACCTGTAAACAGGTGTGCACTTACCCAGCAGTTCCATTTCCAGAAATCTATCCTATAAAAATGGTTGCATAAGTGTGCAAAAATGTGTGCAAGGATATTCACTGCAGTCTTATTCATAATAGTAAAAAGAACCAATCAAAGAGAGAACCAGTTAATATCAATACATTTTGGCACATTCATGGAACAGAACAGCATGTAGTCATCAGAATGAGTGAATCAGATTTTTCATGTGCTGGTAAGAAATGTTTTCAAGAGCTATTCAGTTAAAAAAAAAAGTGGTGTGAGGAATCTCACTTCTTTCAACACATACCTTTTGAATACCGAATACCTGTGCAGTCAGAGGACATCACAAGGCCAAAAAGGAAAACTGATGGAGAAGGAAATGGCAACCCACTCCAGTATTCTTGCCTGGGAAATCTCATGGATAGAGGAGGCTGGCAGGCTACAGTTCACAGCATTGCAAAGAGTTGGATACAACTTCGCAACTGAACAACAACACACAATCAGGCAGATTGTGATTTGGGGAAACAGTTCTTGATGGATATGTGCCATAAATTGGAGAGTGAAGTGACCTAGTGATATGGAATACAGAGCTTTGTAAGAAATTAAAATTTGTGTATAGAATAATGATTTCAAATATTCAAACAATAAAGTCTGGCTAAAGGAAAAAAAAGGGAAAACTGAAAATTCAATAGTGTGATTCCATTTTTTGTAAAAGAAAAAAAAGGGAAGGATGGAAAGGNTGTAAGAAATTAAAATTTGTGTATAGAATAATGATTTCAAATATTCAAACAATAAAGTCTGGCTAAAGGAAAAAAAAGGGAAAACTGAAAATTCAATAGTGTGATTCCATTTTTTGTAAAAGAAAAAAAAGGGAAGGATGGAAAGGGAGAGAAGGGAAAAAGGAAGTGAGGGAAAGAAGGGATGAGGGAGGGGAAAAGCTGACTTCTGTATATGAATAGAGAAAAACAGAGGAGTATTAAAATTTTAGGAATGCTTCCCCTTGGAGAATGGGATAATCCAGTTTTCAACGTGTACACTTCTGTTTTTCCCCCCAATAATGAGCACATATCATTTTTACAATCTTTTTAAATAAAAAGACAGCCTTTCACAGCGTACAGCTCACTAGGCTGTTCTGTGCTCTTTTCTAGAAGACAGTGAAGCAAGGTAAGAAGCTGGAGCTCCCTCAGCCCCCAGGCAGACGGCTCAGTTCCACCAGCGCCCTGTTGTGCACTTTATGCTCCTGTCCACTCTTCCACTCCAAGCCCAAGAGGGAAACCCGGGGCTCTGGCAGTGCCCACCTCAGCCGTCCCGGGCACACGTGCAGTGCGGGGCTATCTCTCCTCTGCTGTCTTAAGAGAACACGGAACCCCAGTCTCTTCCACCCAGCCTTCTCCTGCCCACCACGGTGTGACATACCAAGGCGGCTTCCAATTCCTTTCAAGTGGTGCAAAACATAGGACCAATAAAATCAAAGCTTCTTCTGTTGTGAGCATCTTAAAAACAAGTGATCCAGCTTTAAACACAAACCTGTTGGTCTTTTCTGCTGTGAGAACACAGTCCTGTGTGGATCACACTGCAGATTCACACCACCCAAGCAGGTGGCTGTAACCTGGGCCTCCACTGGGGACACAGGGATCTGGGAGAGAGGCAGCAAAGTCTCCACTTGCTCTCCCAGCTTTTTAGCCAGTTCAAACATTTCCCGTCAGTAAAGGGGCCAGCACCCCCTAGGTCCTGGGCCCTGTGTCACAGGGGCTTCCCCGCCACCTCTATGGATGGCAGTGTGGTGAGGGTGTGTCCAAGACGCCCTCTCTACCAATCACTTGCTGTGCCTTCTGCCTCCCTGGTTCCCTTCCCTTGAGGGACTGGAGAAACTTATGTTTGGGAAACTGAGAATGGCTTGATTGGGAACTAGAAAGTAAGTCCTTGTTCTTAGCCATGCTAGTCCTTGTCTGCGTCAAGGAGAAGCCTGGATGCTCTCCTGCAGGACCAGCTGTGCTCTGGCCCCAGAACAAAGATGAAGACCCTGTCCCCCTCCCCCCCAACCCAGTTCTTCAAGTTAACTGCCCCTCTGATGTCTTGGCCTTTAGGGCTGAGCGCGCCTGTCTCCTAGAGCAGCTGAGAAGCCTTTTTCTCATCCACTGTGGGCTACAGCTCCACACACACCACTGGCCCTCTTGTCAGCTCAGCCAGTCTGGCTCTGGCTCTGCCACAGTGGCCCCGGGGTCTGTGGGGAACAGAGCAGGAGCAGAGCAGCTGCAAAGGACGCCTTGACTGGGATGGTGTTTCTCAGCTGCCTGGGGTATGGGAGTGGGGAGCAGCCTTGGGCTGCTGGCACTTAAGCTGGCTGGGGTCTGGGCTGGGCAGGAGCTGGGGTCAAGGTTCACGCTTGTGAGGACCCAAAAAACACACCTTCTCTCACTGAAGATGGAGAGGCCCAAGCTGGCCCTGCAGATCAAAGGGTTGCAGCTGCCCCACATCGGCCCTGAAGACCACCCATCTGCCTTTTCCACGACTCAGCAGCCAGAGCTGTCATGATACCCCTCCTTAGACCTGTCGTCCAGGATCACTGCCTCCCAGCCTCAAGTCAGCCCTCCTGGAGAGTCTCCACCTCCCTCAGGTGCCCCCCATTTGCTGGGCAGGCAGCTGCTTCCAAAAGTCTGGAGGTTAATGGAATAAGGGATCTAAAAAGATGTTTCAGAGCCTCCAAGGAAAGAGAAGGAAGTGGCATGCTTCTGGAGATAGCTGATTCATTCTGGAGAAGCCAGGTCTTGGAAAGGGACCAGGGCAGGATGCAGAGGATGAGCTGGATTTCCGTGACTCCAGGGCGAAGCTTCTAGGGTTCTCTCTGTCTCCTGCCATTAGAGCACCCGGGGCAGGATGCCATATGGGCATGCTCAGGCTTCAGAGTGTGGGCGTTCAGTCCTTTCAGTCTTTCACGTATTCACAGTGAGCTGACCATCTGCACCCGGCTGTTCGAGGAACTGCGGATCCATCTGCTGGCCAGCTGAGGGGGACCAGCTCAGCTCCATCTAGTCAGGGGAGCTCTGGAGTCAGAGGGGAGGAGGCAGCGAGGGGAGGGCATGGGGGCTAGGGGCTAGGCAGAGCCATCAGCTCACTGTAACTCAGCTCAGCCCTCCTGGTGAGGCTTTCATCCATCTAGTTTCCAGGAAGGGAGGCCTCCCCACTGGTTCCAAACCAAGACATGCCCATCAGCAGTCACTCTCCATTGCCATCTGGCTGCTTCCACAAATCGGCTGAAAGNAGGGCATGGGGGCTAGGGGCTAGGCAGAGCCATCAGCTCACTGTAACTCAGCTCAGCCCTCCTGGTGAGGCTTTCATCCATCTAGTTTCCAGGAAGGGAGGCCTCCCCACTGGTTCCAAACCAAGACATGCCCATCAGCAGTCACTCTCCATTGCCATCTGGCTGCTTCCACAAATCGGCTGAAAGCCACTCCTTCCACAAAGAGATGGGCATTTAACTAGTTTGGTGTGGGGGCCAGGCATATTTTTTAAAGCTTCCATGTAACACTAATAATGTGCAATCAGGGTTGACAAATACTTACCTACAGAAAAACTCAAATCTTTATCTGCAATTTCATATAACTTATTGATTCTTACATATTTATCATAATAGCTAACCATTTTACTCAACTGTGTTATTAATTCTACAAGCTTGCTGGTTCATTCATATTATCTATAAGTAAAATTTTTTTTAATCCTGTGCACAATCGCCATCTTTGCTGTTCATTCCTTGCTTTATTTCCTTCCTAACTCTGAGAATTATGTTAAATAATGCTGCAGAAAATATCCTTCTTTTCCACTTGATTTTAATAAGAGTATCTTTAGACCTGCCTCTATTGAGGGTTTTTTGGTCACTGATATGGAATATATGTTAAGAACCCAGAGAAGGCAATGGCAACCCACTCCAGTACTCTTGCCTGGAGAATCTCATGGATGGAGGAGCCTCGTAGGCTGCAGTCCATGGGGTCGCAAGGAGTGGGACACGACTGGGTGGCTTGACATTGTGTCAAGTCCACAACACCCGTCTNGGCAATGGCAACCCACTCCAGTACTCTTGCCTGGAGAATCTCATGGATGGAGGAGCCTCGTAGGCTGCAGTCCATGGGGTCGCAAGGAGTGGGACACGACTGGGTGGCTTGACATTGTGTCAAGTCCACAACACCCGTCTCCTAGCCTGGTTCCTGTGAGGGAACGTCTGTGAGTCTCCCTCTGCCTGACCAGGACCAGGTACCGCCTGGGTCTGCTGCAGCAGCCACCTGTTTCTGCCCACTGTGCTCCACTCCCTGGAGCTTCCCAGCCGTCCTGAGGTGCATGGTGAAGCCCTGCAGGAGGTGGAGAGGTCCTGCAGGCAGCACCTACAGGCGCGAGAGCGCCCTTCCCGGGCTTCCCGAGGGTCCCACGGCTGCTCTGAGGCGCTGGCCGGCCACCTGTCCCCCATCTCAGCCACTGTCTAAGGGGGAGAGGTCCCCTCCGGCTCCCAGCCTGCCTCTCTTGCTTTCTGGGTGTCAGCAGCCGGAAGATGCGGAGGATCTCAGGTGGCTCTGGGGGGCCTGGATTTGGATTAGCAGCCCCCTCTCCCCTCCACTCTTAGCATGTCTCCCCCTTAGCATCCCTCCTCTTCCCCCACTCTAAGCATCCCCCCTCTCTTCCCCATCTCTTAATATTCCCTTCTCTCCCCTACTCTTAGCATCCCCCTTTTTCTCTCCCCACTCTTAGCATCCCCCTTTTTCTCTCCCCACTCTTAGCATCCCCCCTTTTCTCCCCCCACTCTTAGTATCCTCCCCTCTCCCCAACTCTTAGCACCCCTCTCCCCCCCTTAGCATCCCCCCTTTTTCTTCCCCCCCC